>WOXC01005968.1:0-141797 GCA_011680675.1 Gymnobelideus leadbeateri | reverse complement strand
CACACATTCCAGGGCACCGCGCAGCCTGTGGTCTAACTTTTGTTTGATGCTATCCCCAAGCTTTGACATGGCCCACCCCCAACGAAGCTCCCAATGTTCACTCTAAGCCCCCAAACTTCCTACCATTGACTGACTCTCTCCATCAGCACCCCTCTTATATATAAATATAACATTACAAACCCTATGAAATAGGGCTAGGACCAGCTTAGCTTCCCAGAAATGAACTAAACCCCTCCTATGCCTGAACAGAGTCCCCCAAGTCCCTAAATCACATGCCAGTCCCTAAAAGACCCAAACCAGAACCTCTACTGGGCACGTTCCTATGACCTAATGAATCACATCCTCAAAGCTGCCCACCCTGTGCCCCAGGCTGGGCAGCCTCGGATGGCACACCAGGCTCCCTCCTCAGGCAGGAGCTGTTGGCACACAGGGGAGGGAAGCCTCGGTTCTGGTTCTGCACACCCAGTATTCAGTAAGGGGCTTGGCACAGCAGGAGTCCTTCACAAATGCTGGCTGAACCGAGCTGTGAAACACGGACAGCATGTCTCCCACTCCAAATCAAACTTTGTCTAAGTACGAGAAGTCGATGTTAGGAACAAATGCTGGATGACGAATGAGAAAGCCCTTCGTTAGGGTTTACCCCGTCCCAGGGCTGGCTTTCCATGCTGGGGATGCAAGGCAGCTCAAAGCCCTCCCCCACAGAGAGGACTGCAGGTGTGGAAGCTGTGGGCTTCAGGGCAGCAGACCAACCCACCCTTCCCAGGAGCAAGATGGAGGCATCTGGCCTCCAGAAACGGAAGGGGAGGGGGCTGGGGTGGCTTTTACGGCTCTGCCCAGCATCCCAGCACTTCCCTGGCATCCGTCCGCTGAACCAAAACTCCTTCCAGCCACCTGCTGTTTTACATGGTGTTTACAAGAACATTGGGAAATCCACAGCTACTTACACATAGCTAAATGACTGTGGGCGAGTCCTTTCTAGTCCATCTCTGAGGGCTTGTGTACCACACATAGGCCACTGGCAAGAGGCCCAGAAGGGAGCCTCAAAAAGGGCTCACGGTACTGACGGGCAGGGAAGGGTTAAAGAGTATTGAGAAATAGTCCTTGGCCCAAGAGGATGAGGTCAGCGAGGAAAGCTGGCCTCATGGTGCTTATGCAAGAAAAAACATCTGCTCCTGCTAAAAGGTCGGCAGGAAGGGCCAGTGATTTACTTGGCCCTATTGGCCATCCCAGCACTCCTCAAAAGAGCCACACATGGCTCAGTTTAGTGTTAATGAAACCCCCCAAAGCCCTCCCCCGGGCCTTCCTCTGGGCCACCGCCATGCTGGAAACATGGAGGAAACCCTCCCATTCAGGAGTCTGCCTGAGATTCTCCCTTACAGTCCTTTCCTTCACAGAACTGAGCAGAACCTGAGGGGAGGGGTAGCTAGCCTCTTACTGAGCACTCTGCAAAGCACTTTACTGCCATCTCTCGCCTTCCCAAGGTCTTCCCAAGGACCCTGGCAGGCAAGTGCTTGGGCACTGCACCAGATCAGGTGGTACCCACACCACCAGATCATCCTGCCTGCAGCCTCCCACTTGGGGGCCTGCACTCAGGGCCCAGACACACTCGGCACCCCCACAAGGTGAAAGGCTCCAAGTGTGGGGCAGAGAAATGAGTCACCTGGATAATAGAAAGTTAAACCAATTCCCCCCCAAGAAATGTCCTAAATAAACAGGAAGCAGGGGGGTACAGAGCAGGGCTTACACCAGGATGGGGGGCTCATCTGTTAACAGGCTGCAAGCCTCATGGGGCTGTTCTCTGTCCAGAGACTACCTTACCTTTAACACTGCTCCAGGCCACAGCCTCACATTGCCAGGACAGCCCTGTTCTGTGTTATAGCTCTGACAGGGAGAGCTGGGGTGGACAATCTGTGGCACCCAGCCCAATCACACTTCCTGTGACCCTGGCCGAGATTCTCGCAGGAAACCGTGGTATGAAGGGACTCCAGCAGGGAATCACCACTGGCTGGGAACAGCCAGGAGGGATATTTCAGGCTCTTTCTCTTAGCTGCTGGGACATTTTGCTGCCAGGTCTGGGGAGGGTCACAAACAATCTTGGTGTTTCTTGAACAGATGGTTGGTTACACGGCTCAGAGGGGAAAGTCCAGGGCAATGGAACTTGGGGTGCCGGGCAGGAGGTCATGCCCATGTAGTGGGTGGCACTACCAAGCTGGGGCCCTGTCTTTTTGTCAAGCAAGGACCAGCCTGGAGATCCTTATATTTGTGACAAGGCAAGATTCCTCCCCTTGTATGTCCTAGACCAGGGGTAGGGACCTTGTGGCCTCAAGGTCACATGTGGCCCTCTAGGTCCTCAAGTGCAACCTTTTGACCAAATCCAAACTTTACAGGGATTTGTTCTGTGAAGTTTGGATTTGGTTAAAGGGCTGCACTCGGGGACCTAGAGGCTGCAGGTTCCCCAGCCTATCCTAGACCCTCTGGCCACCTCTGGGGAAGTGAAATCCATGAACCCCCTTCCTTCTCCGAGTCATATTTTTAGATGCATAACAAATATTGAAATAAAGGAAGACAAAAACTCAATTTGCTGATGTCAGCATAAGAACTCTTGTGTTTATAGGAAAGCCATGATATTGCAGAGAGATTACTGCAGACCTTGGCCCTGGGGTCTCCAGGCACAGAGAATTCAAGGTCAATAAATAAGGCTGGTTTTCAAAGTCAGTTAAATTCTCCTGAATCACTGACAGTAACACAGGTTAAGTAAGAGAGAAAGGAAGTGAGATGGTCCATTGCAAAATCTGCCCCCCCCAAACAGAAAGGGGCACTACTGCAGATGCGGTCTCTCAGGCAAGGGACCCCGGAATGTCTCTTACTGACGTGCAAACTGCGGACACTGGGGGGGAGGATTTTTGCTCCCCTTCTCCTGGCCCCCCCAAGTCCTCCAGAAGCAAAAAGAAGTCACATGCTGGAGCAATCTAACCCTAAAGGGCTTACATTTGTGGGGGAAATAGCGGCAGGAAGGCTATGGTAACACAAAGCTTCAGCCAGGACACAAGTCTATTTCATACTCTGTAGGGACTTTTAGGAAACTTGCCAAGGGTCCCAAGGGTGCCCGGGCCTGCCCAGCTCTCACGAAGAAGGGAATCTGTCTGAAGGGATTAAGTAATGACCAGATGTCAAACACTTCTCAAATGACAGGGCCCCTAAGGCCAGAATTCTGTGCATTTTTCAGACTAGCAACAGACAAGGTTAAGAGCAGCTGCAGAAATGACAAGGGCCCTCAAAAGGGCCTGAGGAGGCTTTCATCAACAGGCAGCAGCAGGCCGGCCCACCGTGCAGGGAGACGATTTCTGTGGCGCTACGAAGTTTCCCAAGTTTCGATGCAGAGCAGTCCGATCACTCCTTGGGGTGGCCGCATCTGGGGCTGGAGAACTAGATGGAATGTTTCAGCGTCCTGGGCGAGAAGCTGCAGTGCCTCAGGCCGGGACCTGCCAACACTTGGAGGATGGAACCAGGGAACACTGGTGGGAGGAAATCTTTGTTGGGGACAGATGGAAGTGATAAAGAGGAGGAAAACGACTTCTCCGAACCTCCTCTGTGGAGTGGCCCCCAAAGAGTGTGCTCAAGGCCAAGTCAGGAACGCCACGCTTTATTAATAACACTGCAAACTCTGGGAAAGGGGGCTTTCTGTAGAAAACCAGCCGCTGCTCACCAAGATCACCAGACTTCCTTTTACACATATGCTCTGTCTCTGGCCCTACTTCTTGGTCCTGAAAAGACAAGGAAATGAAAGACCCTGTGGATCGACAACACAGATGAACTCGCGCACGAGTCACAGTTAAGGGAAACTGAGTCAGAGATGTGGGAGAGAAAAAGGTAGGGTCTCCCAAATCCAAACCACCCATCTTCACTTTCACAGATTCAAGGGTGTAGGAGAAATAAATCACTACAACTGAAGAGGAGGGAAACCATCTGGCCAAGGGTAAAAATACATGCAGCCATCCCTATGCGGGTGGGGGCACCATACATGGGCAAGTGGTGGCTGCCCCTGTGAACGAGGTGCTGAGGAATCAGACCAAAAAAACCGGCCCTTAACGAGGGGCTTCTGATGTGTGGCTCTAAGAAATCATGGTGGTGGGAAACACATCCCCTGGCTGGAACGCCCCCCCCCCCCAGGACATTTGAGTAGGGGCTCAGTTATGGGACACACCTGTCTTTGGAGAACTAGGTGGGTCGAATTTCAAGAGACTCATCATCACCAGATGTTTTTTTTTTCCTTTCCAGGGGAGCTACAATAACTCTAGGGAGGGGTCGCAATCTTCCCTGGTGGAGGGAAATGCCCTCAAAAGGGCCAATGAGACTCTTGCATCAATAGGCATTTATTAAGGATCTACTGTGGAGCAGGAAAGAGAACTTAAAAGACATCTACTTCTTATCCCTCATGAGGAGAAAACTCAGGTCCAGAGTTGGGCCCGTGACTGGCCCAAGGTCACACAGCTAGCCACTGGCAGGACTTTGGCTCCCAGTGTGGGCCCATTCCTCTGACTTGGTCTGTCTGTACATAAGCAAAGATTACTGATAGAATATTTCCTTTAAATCCAAAACATGGAACCCAGGACCAGAGCAAGCAGCCAAAGGGTCTTTGGCTAGGAAGACTCACTGACCCAAGACCCTGTAAGTAAACATCTGATGTAGGGCGTCATCAGCGGCCATGTGTTTGAACACCTTTTTTTCCTAATTCCACCCGAGGAATAACTCCCCATTCTAGAAATGCCCCAGTTAGAACCCATTCGGACAGAACAGATAATGGAGGAGAGGACACAGTGAACACAAGCTCTCATTTGGAATGTGATGGGCCCCAAAGTGACCCAAGTGACCCTCTAAATCCCAAAGGACAGAATGCCAAGATGTAGCTAAACCAGCAACTGGGAAAGTGACAGGGGACACCTCTGCTGACATTTCCTCTTCTCATCACTATACCAGACATTCTAGGCATCAGTCATGAACATGGGGAAATGTGACCGTGCACCATTTTAAAGGACACTTCCATTGCTGGCTTTGGGAGGGGAGACTGCACTGCACCAGGCCAGGACAGAAAGACTGGATTAAACCAGACCTCTGATGCTTGCTGTGCCACCCTTGGAAAGTCCATGCCTTGGTTTCCCCATGAGTGAAAGAGGAAGCATGGATCTCTAAAGTCAACCCTATCATTGATGGCAAACCCTCAAATTCAGCTCAGTCCTTGGAAGAACATGCGGAGATGCCACAAGCTTAACCTACACACCCCCAAGAAGGCCCCTATGCCCCCTCAATCCCACCCCTCCAGGAAGAAGGTGCCACCTTAGCTCCCTATCAGGGCAAACAAAACACAGTTGCCATCTTTGACTCCTCACAGTGGTAAAAATTAATTACCACATAAAATTGCTGATTCCAGCCAAATGAAGCCACACAATTTATCATCTCAAGGGTAGTACCAACAGAGGAGCGGCTGAAATACATTACCTGTCTGAAGAGTATATTTTGTGCCAGTGACGGTTTTATGGGTAATGTAAGTTTTATAAATTCATTAACATGGGACAAAATCTCCAAATAAACAAAGGCATTCAATAAAACTGGCCAGGGTGTATTTACATGGAGTCTCTGAGCGGTGACTGGGGGTGGCTCTGCCGAGGGCCAACTGTGAGGACAGCTAACCATCTGCCAATAGAAGGATCGAACCGTTCGCTGTTGCCAGTGTTCAATGATTATTTAATTAAAATTTATTAATCTCTCCAGCCACATCCTGAGGCGTGCAGAACAGACACGGGCTCTCATTTGGAACAGGATGGGCCCTGATGTATTCCAGGTGGCCCGCTAACCCCCAAAAGCTATGGAGCCCCAAGTTCAGTGGCAATCCTAATTTAATTATAAGCTTTCCCCGTAGGGGCCTTGTTTTTAAAAATACTTTAAAGAAATAAATTGCCATCCGTGGCCTTTTCTTTTTTATAAATGTTAAGCCAGAGCAGGGCATTTCTTTTTCTTTTTCTTTTTGCTTTTTGGAGGGCAATTGGGGTTAAGTAACTTGCCCAAGGTCACACGGCTAGGTTTTTGTTTGTGTGTGTTTGGTGTCTGAGGCCGGATCCGAACTCAGGTCCTTCTGACTCCAGGGCCCGGGCTCTACTCACTGCGCCACCCAGCCACCCCGCAAGGCATTTCTAAACAGCTTGTAACGCAGCCCAGGACAGAAAGGAACTCTAAAACGCTCTTTGTAGCATCAAATATTATGGACTCCTGTCAGATTGTCAGTGTGTTTGTGTGAATGTTTGTAAAGTGGATGCCACTGAATTTTACCGGCAGCACATTCCTCCTGATCTCCTTTGTGGGAACGCCCAAACACCACTTTCAGGTGAATTCTTAGCCCGGTGGTCTCCAAGCCTGCGGGTGGGGGCTGGCGAGGGCAGGCCCCGACTCCAAAGTCAGAGATCCTCTGAGGACAGGAGGAAAGAGCACGGCTAGGGACGCTAATCGATGTAATCACTGCCGATGGCTCTAGAGGCACAATTCCTTTTCACTGAATTAATTCTTGAGAAATAACGCCCAACATGGACAGTGCCCTTGACACACCCTGAGTGGTTATTACTACCCCTTCTATCTTACAGATGAGGAAACTAAGGCCCAGGGACAAACACCCGGTCAAGTCTCTGAGGGGGGATCCAAATCTAGGACACGCCCACAGCGCCATCTTGCCCCTTAGAGACTGCCCAACTTTTGGCAGTGGAATGTATTCAAGTGCATCAGAATGTCAATACATGTCCAACTTGTATAATTAGTGGAGAGGATGCTATAAAATACAAAACAAAGGTCGACTGACTCACGGGTTTCATCCAGGGGATGGCTTTGGAATCCCTGAGCACCCAGGGAGACAAATGCAAGGCCATTGCTGGCTGGGAGGATGGAGGGACACAGGACGGGTCCACACAGCCTGCTGGTGGCATGTCTGCTGACTGAGCTCCCACCCAACCCTTGCCAAGATTTTCCAGCTTCTGGACTGAGTTTCAGAACCCATCCTTCGCACAGTTTTACTACCTACCTCATGGACAGAAAAACATTCTCCAGGATTATCTTAAACATCCCCAGAGGCAGCCACAGCTGGGCTTTCTCACACAGAAAATGGAAATCCAACATCTGTAACCTCTCCCCTACACCGACCCATTGGTGACAAATGTAAGGTGGTCTCCATTAGCAACAGACACAGGGTCCATCCGTCATCATTCTTTGCCTTCTTGTTCAGGAGACCTTTTGTGGACCACCTGGAGGTGATGTCTCGTGGGCTCTTGCCCAGAGAAGATTCGCTATCTAGCATCATGGGCTTCCCAACTCAAAGAGGAACTTGCCATTTTGAAAACCCATTCTATTTATTTACACACATTCACATAGAACTCCCCAAGCCCAGGGATGGTCTGGGGGGCTTGGCTTTGCATTCCCAGAACCTGGTAAATAGCAGAACTTGGTTAATGGTGAGTTCTACTGAATTTAATCAATGAAGAAACATCCCTAATGAGAGAGTTCCCCTCCTCCCCAGCCCTTTTCACCAGGCCCTCCCAAGCATCCTGGACATGAACACGATTCCCCCTCCTTCCAGCCTCTGTTTGCTCCTCCCCAAGCCCGGAAAACGTTCAGCTGTCAGCAGCCCCGGCTGTTTTCTGTTTATTCCATTCAAATTGTCCGAGACTGGTTTTTATTGTTCAGCCCCTGCATGATATTAAATAAAAATATGCATGTTTTTTGACTTTTCAGGCTATGACTCCCTGGGGAGACCCCGAGGCTTCACGTTTCACTCTAGTGGGTAATTATATGGCCAGATGCCCTGTGGACAAGGACTGCCCCATAATTCAGTCGTATAAAACTTAATACATGAAAATAATCTCAACTATGTTGGAAGGGGGTTAAGTAAGCCCAGGAAAATATTCATTCAAGAGTCTTCTCTCAGCCACCCCCTGGTCCCCGAGGAGAACCAATGGGATTCAAGGAAGTTGTGTTTATAATGTTTGTGTTCTTGGAAATAAAAATCTGGGGATCATTAAACACCATTCCCCAATTGAGGAATCCAGACCAAATCATTAGCAGTGTGCTTGGGACAAGTCCCCTTCTCAGGGAGATGCCAGAAGCCTCATCCCATCCACACGGTCTCACCCTGAGACTCCCAAAGCACCATCCAGAGGGGAGGACAGAGCTGGAGGAAAGATAGAAGAATAACCATAAAACGGTCATAACAAGGCTTGTGTCTGCATTCTAAGCTATCTACATGAAGAAACACGGGGCATCAGGTTAGGGCAGCCTTCCTACCCTAGAAATACCCCAGCCTCTGCCTCCTGACCCATCACCTGCAGTGACTCCTGATCTCCCCCATGAGCCAAAAGAACTCCTCTGTTTAGTCTCAAAAGACCTTCCTTTGCAGTCTTTCCAGTCTTGTACTCCGCTATTCCCTTTCTTGCTGCCCCTCACAAATTAAACTCCATCTCCCACCTCCGTGCCTTTGTACTGGCTAGATGTCTGCCATTCCTGAAATGTTCTCATTCCTTATTTCCAAAGATTAATCCCTTGTTTCCTCCCACTTCTAGGCACAGAGTAGGCATTTTGTAATGCTCATTAACTGACCTGGTGACTAGTTAGATATAAAGCTATAGGGCCTTAATGGATCAGAAGTTCTGGATTTTGAGCTGGGAGGGTCAAAGAGATCAACCAGACCACACCCTCCTTGTTTTGCAGGGGAAGGTGATGGGCTTGGCCAAGGTTAGCGGCCAGCTGCAGAGCCAGAATTCCAACTGGTCCTTATCTAATCTAATTCTCCTAATTACACAGGAGGAGATAAACAGAATTCAGAACTGAGGGCTGCCACCTTCTTCCCCAATCATTGCCAGAACACAGAACAAACATGGACTGGAAAGCTGATGGCTCATTACTTCCTAGGTGACCATCAGTCCACTCCCCTTTCTGGACCTTGGTCTCCTCATCTATAAAATGACTTTCAGGGGTTGGAGTAGCTCTAGATGAGGGTCTGCAATCTCTCCTCTGACTCTACCACCAGAAAACCTCAAGGATCTGTCTTGAATGGCAGCCATGCCCTTGGGACCCTGCTCACACCTGGAAAGTGACTGGTGGGTCCCCCGCCCTCTGCTAATGACCACCGAATCAATAATTAATAATCACAGGAGCTGCAGGAATGCCAATCACTACCGCCCAGAGGACACAGCACTGCACCAGCACAGTGGCCATGGTCCCCTGGTAAGAGCACATGTGCCCACACATGCTCATGTATTTATACCCACACATGCCCGTGTGTGCCCGCCCTTTCTGAAGGTGAGAGGATGCATGATCTGGGTGGATCTAGCCCACACAAGGCATGAAATTTCCAAGTGGGCCAAATCCAGAAATCAGTTTTCCCTTTAAATTACAGAGGAATGATTTGTATAGAAACTGAAATTGGGACCCAAAGAGAAAACCCATAAAAAAAAAAAAAGTTAGATTCCTGTGCCAGCATCCTATGCTGCAATCGGCCATTTCTGTAGTGTTTCTGGAGAACTCGGCCAGGGAAAACACTCCTCCCAAGTGGGAAATCCTCCATCTGGGTGGATTACTCAATCCCTCCACACAGTTATAAATTTAGAGCTGGAACCCAGCTCAGACCATTGCTTTCAGCTGTTTATTTTACAGATGAGAAAACAGAGGCTAAGAAAGTGACTTGCCCAGGGTCACACAGTCCCGCCTTCAGGATCTGAACTGGAGTTCTCCTGACTCCCGGCTCAGCCCACTCTCTGCTGGACAATCTGGTCTTCTGCCCCTTCTGCTCCCACGTACCTCCTTCTAGGTTGGGAGAGGGCTCTCTGGCTCTGCTCTCCAGACAACATTCCTTGGGGGGTCAAGGATTCTCCTTTCTTGAATCACAGACCCTCCAGCCGATCTGGTGAAATCTATAGCTTTCCCAGAATCAAGTTTTTAAACACATGAAACACCTGAGGTTGCAGAGGAAGCCAATCCCATGCTATATGGCCATCCAAATGCTTCCAAAGCCGGTTCCTGGGCTGCAGGTGAAGAGCCAGCCCTGGTCTCAAAGGACAGCACACACCTGTGTGCACACACCCAGATGATGCAGGGCCCCGTGTGGTCTGGAGGCTCAATAAACTCCAGATTCCTTGCCAGATGCTCAGGTTTTCAGGTAAAGAGAGAGCAGTTACCTGACTGCCAGTCCTTGACCCTGAGGATGCTGGGGAAGGAACAGGGATCACGAGGGCCTTACAAAAATGGGCCGGTCCCCTGTGGGTGTGGTTCCAGCCTGTAAGAAAGGGGACTGGGCTTGGGAGCCAGAGAATTAAAATGAGAAGACCAAGAAACTCAGTGCAAAATAATCAACCCCAGGGCTGGGCCTCCTTACAAATCAGTCTGTCTGGGTAGTGAGCCAGAGCAGGGGGGGGGGCACAGGAAGTGAAATCCAGGTGTGCAGGACCCCCCCATTCTGCTTCTCAGAAGGGGGAGGAGAGAGTCTGGTTGAGATACAGTCACAATGAGGCCAAGAGAAACGCACAGGGCTTGAATTAAGCAGGTGTAACTCCAGGAGAGGACAGCGACAGAGAGAGGTGGCCAGGCATGTGTACTGGGCAGTTTGGACATTTACTAGGGCAGAATAACACTAGATTTTAAGTCTGGAAAGGATCTGTGAAGTAAAAGGCCGATCAGCTCGGGACCAGTCTGGCCTTGGCCTTGGCAAGGAAGCGTCCTTCTCGAATCAAGGCCTGGGTCACTTTTGGACCCATGCTTACCTCTCTTCAGACTGACTGCCTACATGCCAGGTGGCGGCAGCAGAGATGAATATTTAGTAACAGACCCACTGAATGACTACGCCTTTTCTAGAGCCCTTCTGCCCATGCTCAAAGTATCAATTCAGCTCAGTGCCCGCTTTCTGTGTCAAGCATTGTACCGGGCCCAGGGAAAGACAAATGTGCACTCAAGGAGCTTACTCTCTACTCTCTGAACAAAGAACTCGGCCCAACTTAACCTGAGGACGGAGACAGCACTGCTGAAAAGCAGGGGAGTGCAGAAGGCTCCACCCAGGAGGGGGATCTGAGCCAGGAGGGAAACGGGAAAAGAACAGCTCTGGCAAAAGGAAGAAGGATTAGGCAAAACAGTCATTTCCCCCCAGTTTGCAACTCGTACCCTGCCCCTCTCCCCTTCACATGCTTCCACTGTGAGCCTTCATTCTCGGTATTAGCTGAGGGACCTTGTAGTAGGTAGGGCCACCTGGCAGGAGGTCAGTTATAATCAACTGCCAACCCAGGCCCATGATTTGGAATAAATAGATGCCTGGCAAATCCCAAGGAAGAGAGACATCTAGGATAGAGGAAGACAGATGGGAATGCAGAGCAGGTCTCCCAAACACATGGGCCTCACCCACCCCCACCCACGAGGTCCACAGAGGACCCACCTTGTGGCACCTGGAGAGATGGATCTTGGATTATTTTTACAAAGAAAGCCTCAAAGAGTTAAAAAACAAAACCAAACTGAATTCACAATTAGTGCAGCAAAGATCATTCCATGGGCCATTATTTAAAATGCTAGATGTGATAACAGAAGCGTGGCAGAACGGGGAACAGCTGAGAGGAATCTACAAAGCCCAAGAACACAGTGTCTGAAACGAGCCCGGCCGTGATGGCAGCAATCAGGGCCTGTGTGTTCAAACACCACAGGTTCATCAGGAGTCCTCACTGTCAGTCTAATTACAGCGAGTGCAGCGCCAATCATTTTTTAATAGTTTTTAATTTTTCTCTACAATCATTTGTTGGTACCGTGCACTTAAGACACTTGGAAATAAAATCTGATTTCCCTGCTGGATTTCGTTCCCTTTTTAACTGGCTTTTTCTTTTAATCTAATTTATGAAAATGGAAATATGAACATGCTGTTCCGCTGGGCAAAGCTTCCAAATGGATTTAATGGGAAGGACACCCCAGAAGATCTAGCACTCAATGGCGTGCATTGTGGGTCCCCAAAAGCTGAATTCAACACAAAGAAGCTATTTTACTCAAGCCACCAAGTGTCTGTTTGGCACCTTCTTGGCTCTTGTCCTAGAGAATGGGAAACTGCACAATGGAAAGAAACTCTGGTCACTTTGCCGAATTAACCTCAATTAACATGGCAGCCCATTTTCATATATCACAAACTTACAAAATCCCAGGACTATAGAGTTGAAAGCGACATTCTAAATGTGGATGAATTCACAATTGATTAAGAATCCTGTCTAAACCCTGCTGGACAAATGGCCATCCACTCTCTTGTGAACACCAGAAAAATCAGTGCACACCCTAAATCCTCTCCATGGGAGGTAAGCACAGGAATCAGTCCTGCCAAGGCTGTGAAATGGCACCATGGAAATGAATTGGAGAATCGCAGGGGACTGTAATCAAAGTGTCCCAGGACACACACAACAAAAATGCTACAAGGCACAAGGAAAGCCTCTGGGGTAGAGCAGTAGAAGAAACATTACAGAGCGAGGGGACAACTGTGCAAATTCAAAGAAAAAATGTTATGCAACTAAATGTCATGAAGAAATAAGGGAAATATCTGAGGGTAAAACCAAACCACAGCCATCTAGCCAACAATCAGAAGAGAGTGATGGGGAGCTCGGTGATGTCATGCCACGGTGAGGGCCGGGAGAAGGGCATCGGGACGGTGCCAGCCGAGCTCCGATTCTGCTGGTTCAAAAAAAACGAGTCCCATGTTTTGTTCTGTGAACTAGACGTCTGAACGAAGTAACGGTGTCCCCATAATCACCAAAGAGCCTTGGGCCCTTCATCATCATCATCATCAAGACCTTGGCTCACCTGGTCTATTGTTTGCTCTCAAGGTAGAAGGGAAAACAAGCCAAAGCACCCGTGTGCTTTCGTTCCTACTTGTATCTGTTACTTTACAGAAATGGTTTGGGGAGAAGTCTTTATTCCCAATGAGACTTCCTTAAAAGTCCAATCAAATCCCTAGGCGTGTGACCTTGGGCAAGTTACTTAACCCCAACTGCCCTCCAAAAACAAAAAACAAAAAACAAAAGTCCAATCAAATCCCATTGGCTGGGCCCCTCGTGACCTGGGATGAGAGAGGAGGGCGAAGCAGAATGAACCTGGCCGTTACCAGGGGCTGTCAGAGGGCTTCCAAACTCTAGGCAGCAGCTTCACCTGCAGAGAGGCTACCAAGGAAGCTACTGACCCAGAACAAAAGTACCTGCTCCTAGTGAAATATGCATGACGCTGCCTTCCTGCCCCTGGATCACCCCCCCCCCCCACCGTTCTATCTACGGAAAGACTCTTCCTTGTATTCACCAAAAGACTCCCCCTACAATTCGACTCCTATGGCCGAGGGTCTGTTAGTCAATTAACAAACATGTGTTATTGAACCTTGAAGGGAAGCAGAGGTTTGATCTCCAGACCATTACAAGGATACGCCCCCCCTCCCAACACTACAGCATTCAGAGTTAGAGTCTTCATCATTGCTATCAGATCACTGGAATGTAAGCTTCCCGAGGGCAAGGATGGTCTGTTTCACTTTCGTCGGTATTACCAGAGCTTAGCATAGTGTCTGCCCCATAGCAGGGTTCGCTATGTTTGTACTGGCTGGCCCCTCTGTCCTATTTCCATGCCTGGGACGCTCTCTCATACCACCTTTGCCTTCAAGGACCTCTTGTCCCAATGGGGGAGATGTCCTGTTTGTGCACAGACAAACAATCAACAACAAAAAAAAATACCTTGTACCTTGGGGGATGAAGGCAGAGGCTGGTGGGACCAAGAAATGAATGACTCCCACCAAAAGTGCAGTGTGGGATGAATGATAAAGGGTGTCAGGGATTGTTTCACTTTTTGTCTTTGTAAACAACCCAGCAGAGAGCTGAGCACAAAGTGGGCGTTTAATAAATGTTTGTGACTGAGGTCCCCGGACTCATCCTTTTGTTAAGAAACCAACTGGAATTATGCCCAAAGAGTTATTAGACCACCTGTAGCCTCTGACACAGCAATACTGAGGTCTACTTCCAAAGATAATTTAGGGAAAAAGAAGAAGAACCTCTATGTTCTAAACTATTTGTAGCAGCAATTCTTGTGGTGGCAAAGAACTGGGAATGGCAGGGAATCACAAGTTGTGATGGAGCATTATCGTGCTATAAGAAACGGTGAGATCAACGGTCTTTGAAAAACCTGAAAAGATTTGCACGAAATAACGGAAAGGTGAAATGAGCAGAACCAAGAGAACATTCTATACAGTAACAGCAGTATTGGGTGCCAAGTTATTTAGACTATTATAAATACCCAAATTAGTTATAAAGGACATATGAAGAAAGATACTATGCAACCAGAGAAAGAAGTGATAAATGGATGCATGTATAGAATAATTTTACACACACACACCCCTATTTGTGTCTAATGGTAACTATCTCTAGGGTGAGAAGGGGTGGGAAGAAAAAAAAGAAATTCACGTGATAATTGTGTTGCATATTTGGATTTTTTTTATTTGTTTGTTTTTTTGGAGGGGGGAAGGCAGGGCAATTAGGCTTAAGCAACTTGTCCAAGGTCACAGGACTAGTAAGTGTTAAGTGTCTGGGGCCAGATTTGAACTCAGGTCCTCTTGACTCCAGGGCCTGTGCTCTATTCACTGTGCCACCAGCCACCCCCCTTTTGTTACATATTTGAAAGGAATAGCAAGTTGTACATAGCAATAGCTTCCTAGGTATATAGCATAGTTTCATAGGCAATCTTTCATCTTTGTCATTTTTTATTATACTATGTTATGGACATGCCTGCTATTTCATAAATTAAAACTAAAAGAAACCAATTATACAACTTCCAAACACTTTTCAGAAAGTTAAAGAAGGGAACTTACCAACTCTAATATAAATATGATCTTGTCACCTAAAGCATGGGGAGACAAAGCAGACAAAACTAAAAACCAACATCTCTAATGAATAGTGACACAAAAATATTGAATAACATTAGCAAAAAGCTTACAGCAACACATTTAAAAGACTACCTGATTTTAGCTGGTCATGAGCCCTTGTAGACTACTCCTGGACATAAACGAGCCCTACCCTGCCCTGCCCTTCACTTCCCTCACAAGCTTTCCAGTTTTTGCTCCCCTATTAGAACTAGACTGCAAGCTCCCTGAGCACAGGGTCTACCTGGCTTGCTTTTCTGTAGCCTTATAACTTGGCCCAAGGCATTAACAATGAATAGCAAAGCACACTAAATGCTTCTGCATTCCTATGACTAGGTTGGAGTTACACCAGACAAGAAAATAATCACACTGATTTACATATTCATTGCCATACTTTGTAATGCCTGAAAACAATAACAAAATCTATCTGAAGAGGTCAAGAATCTAAATGAAAAATTATGAAATAACTGATCACTGTGGTTCTTTGTGCTTGAAGGGGACCAAGGTGACATCACTGTGCTGGGGTCAGGGACACTGTGTGTCTGACTGTGGCTAATCAGACCAGTATGAGCTTAAAAGGCTTCACCAGGGGCAGCTAGGTGACGCAGTGAATAGAGCACCAACCCTGGAGTCAGGAGGACCTGAGTTCAAATCCAGCCTCAGACACCTAACACTTGCTAGCTGTGTGACCTTGGGCAAGTCACTTAACCCCCCTCCAAAAAGGAAAAAAAAAGAAAGTCTTCATTACAGGTCAGGCACAAAAAGTTCGTATCAACATTTGGAGTGGAAATGTCTTGGATAATGAAGTAATGAAAAATGCTAAGGAGGGGGGCCTATCTGAACCAGGTCTCAATTTCTACTGTACAGCAGCAATAAAAAATAATAAATAAAACAAAATAGGTTGATCAATAGAGAGGAGACGCACAGCATACAAAAGCAAACAAAGCAAGATCACTGAACAAATCCCAACTTCTAGTATTAAGACTTAAAATTTACCCCAAACTGCTGGGAAAGCAAGGGAATCATATGGCACAAATATGTCTAGACCAATATGTCACCCCACACAAGCTCCAAACGGACGCATGGCCTGGGTGGAAAAGAGAAGGGAAACAGATACTTCTTGCAACTATGGATAATCCATGTTCCTGACCCAAACAGGAGCACAGATGAAATGCTTCTGCACAAATCAAGCGAATACAATTAAAATGAAAAGAGAAAACTTTCTTTGTGGGACGTCAAATAGCCCAGATAAACTTATGACTGATTAAGATATGCAGGAATGACATCATTCTTGTATTATTATTGTTACAGAATATATAGGAATCACCCCACTTCTCCAAAACTCCCAAGGCAGTTTCTCAAACGAAGCAATCTAAGCTCACAACAGTCATATGAAAAACACTACCAAGAGATAGGCGAGGTCTGAAGTCCCATCTCACTCCCAGCCATTTGGCAGAGACGAGGAAGATTTCGGCTGCTGGAGAGCCGGTGGGAGGAGAGGCACGCTGATGAACTGTGTAGAGGTGGGCACTGCACAGTGCAGCCCTTCTGGAGAGCCATCTGGCAGGGCCTGGAGGTTACTAACCTGCTGACCCAGCCACACCACCACCAGAGATCAAAGAGAGGGACCCATAGGTAGAAGCAGGAATGGCTGAACAACTCGAGAGATGAGCACGATGGTTTATTATTGTAAAGAAATGGTGGATGGGATAGAACTGGAGAAAACTAGGAAGATGCATATGAATTGCTACAGAAAACCACTTGATTAAAGTCTAAATAAGGCTACTGACCAGTGCAATGACCAGCCGCAATTCCAGAGGCCAAATGTTGGAGCACCAGGCCAGGAAAGTGATGGATACAAATGTCATGATGACAAACGCATGGCCAATGCGGGCATGCGTGTTTGACTGGATTATGCTTGGTTTGGGGGGGGGGGTGCTGAAAGATGTGTCAGTGGAAACATTTAAATGAAACACAAGAAGGTTCCGAAGGACAGACAAGGAGGACATCTCTGAAACAAAGGTGAACTCTCCAAAACTAAGCAGCTCTTCAGAGAATCCCGGTTTCTTATGTACTCCTTCCTGGTCTTCGTACATGGAAATGCTTGCATTCCTGGCATTCTCCATGTTAAAAAGGACAACAAAAGAAATTATTCCAGGCACAAAGCTGCCCCAACCAAGGGCTTCCCCCAGACAAGCTCAGGCTTCTTCCTAATGGAATCCCCAGGGACATTTCCTCCTGGGCCTAGGCAGTGAATCCCACAGCCCAGGGACACAGAATCAACTCCAAGCATCTGCTGACCCCTCCCCACAATAGACCTCTGCTTCTCTAATCCTCTGTGTTCCTGAAGAAGCTGGTCAGTGGCCCCGTATGGTCACTAAGGGAAGGGCTGAGGGGACAACTTCCATCTATAGGCCAAGGACCCCATTATCTGGCAACCATCACAGGATCCTAGGGCAACGGCCAGAGGAGACTTGAAGGATGATTCTAGTCGAGCCCTTTCACTTGACAGATGAGGAAACTGAGGCCAGGAGAGATAAGCTTGGCCAAGGTCACAAAGACAGAAAAGGGCAAGGGGAGGATTCTGTGACTCCAAACACCTGATCAGAGCCGTTTACAACACTCTGTATCTTTCTTTTGTTTTCACATGGTTCCCCTCAATTCCTCCCTGGCCCTAGCCAAAGAGCCACTCCCAAAAGGCATCTGGTGTTATCTGGGCGAGGCCTCCATCACATCCCAACCCACCCGCCATTTGACAATCAAGGCAACATTTGGTACAAAGCAGCTGGACAAATTCACAGGGGCATAAAACCAGATCAGGACGGAAGGCTCTTGGACCCGTCCTCTGTTTCCAGTCCACCCAAGGCTCACTTCCCAGGAGAGCTGGCCCTGCACATCCTTCCCTCCCAGGCCTGCCCGCATCCTTTCTTTCCCCTGAAATGACTGTTTTTCTGCCAAGAATGACCAACCTCTTTATTTCCTGCTGCTCTGTTAATTACAATAGCAAGAAATAACCCCACAGATATGTCATCCAAACTTTTACTTCCTGAAGGGAAGAAATGGGTCAGCTCTAGGGCTTGGAGAACCCAGAGGTGGCCATGGCCCGCCCGCCATGTTAGAACAAGAGATAAGCCCTGCATGCCAACACAGCCAGTCATAATTCATTTCATGTAAAGACAGTGGAAAGGACGGAGCCCAGAAGCGGACTCACCTCTTGCTCTACTCCTCGCCAGGGGTGGATGAACTTTGCTTCCCAGGACTCTGTTTTCTCTTCTGTAGTTTAGGTCAACAGGGTCTCTTCCACTTCTAAATTTCTTTGCATCGACGCCTCTATGTGATCACAAGCATCACAGTTTCTATTTCTTACATTCAGCAAAGCCCCCAACATTCTGGGATCACCTGTGTCCTGGGAGGTCAGAGTGGAGCCAGAATGGGGCTCCCTCTTATCTGACTGCCTTTTTCAAGTCACCACAGAAGAGGCAGCTGATCCAAACAGAGGCCTCCTCATGAGGGGACACAGCATCCCACCACCCTGGAGATACCTTCTCTTGAAACACCAATGTCTCTGGCATTCTAAAGGCTTCCAAAGTGCTTTTGTAAATATTACCACTTGAACCAAATGACCCCCAAGGAGGGTATTACCATCATCCCATTCAACAGATGTTGAAAATGAAGAACAGACAGGTTAAGGGTCACACACTAGGTGTCTGGGAAAGAGTCTTCCTTACTCAAAGCCCAGACCTCTGGATTCACCTTTGTTTGATCGTTCCTTCCCTCACCATTCAGGCACACCAGAGCCTGTATCCACTGGAGACCCTCTGGGCTTGAGGCCCATCCTCTTTGCCATGAGAATGCTTTAAAAAGAGCCTGTTTTTACACACCGCATCCTCTTACATACAAGCCACCCTAAAGGGCAGGTACAATATGTAAGGCATCCATAACTGGCCGGCTTCCTACTGTGACACTGTCTTCTCCTTCTCAGAGTCTCCCTTGGGCAAACCACAAAAGGAAGGCACCCCACGCTAGTGCAGGTATTTTGTAGGGAGTCTCCAGCCTTAAACACTGGCCAATGGAAACCCCGTCTTTTCATCCTGATGGTCCAGAAGCCACCACTACTGCAGGCCAACCATCTCTGGCAGGATTCTTCTGGGGGTGTTTGACCCTGGCCAGCCAAGTCACCTGGGACTGGCAGCGCTCATTCCCAAAATGCTTTTTGGCAGACCAAGCTTTTGAGCTCATTCCGGGGCCTGATCTTTCCTTGTTTCAAAGGTTCTTACGTGGGTCATGTCTGGCTTGGACGTTCTAAGATTCTTAGATATCCTCCTCCTGTTAATGGCACCCAATGGCACACTTTGGTCACCGTGACAGAGTCCACTGGTTCTGGATCAGACAGGCAGTGAGGGCCCTTCCCACTATCAAACTGTGATTCCGTGAAGACACCCCCTGGCTTTAAGAATGACTACACCTCGGGGCGGCTAGGTGGCGCAGTGAATAGAGTACTGGACCTGGAGTCAGGAAGACTTGAGTTCAAATCTGGCTGTAGACACTTAACACTAGCCATGTGACCTTGGGCAAGTCACTTAACCTCAATTGCCCTGCCTTCCCCCTTCCAAAAAGAAAAAAAAAAAGAAAAGAAAAAGAATAACTCTATCCACATCACTAGAGGTGGACACAGAGCAAAGTGTCAAAGGTAACTCATCACTCGTGCAAAGGGACTGGCCCTCCACCTCTTCCCCATGGCCTCTCCTCTGGAGCTGTATTTAGTGCTGAATGTCATCGTCTAAATGGCCACAGCTGGACAGCAACCCAGACGGGGAAGGGTCCCGAGCGGCCCCCGAGCGGCCTTCCTGTGGACTTCATCTGGAGTACTGTGAGGGCGTGGGCAGCCCCGGGAAGGAGCGGCTTCCCCTCCCTTGGTGACCATTTGTAGGATATGAGTGGGGATTTCCTCTGGCACATGAGCTAGCCTCAATGGTCGCTGAGGGCCCTTCCAACCCTGGCATTCTGTGACTCCCAAAGACTTTATCTCCCCTTCCAAAACATTACTGGCTCACAAATAAAGCAGAGCAATCTGTGGAAGGCAGCGCCACCTGAAAGGAACACCTGACATGGAGTCGAAGGCACTGAGTTCAAATCCTGATGCTGTTACCCACCAGCAGTGTGACCTTGGGCATGTAGGCCCCAGGGCTGCCATCTGCAAAATAAGAGACCTAAGGCCCTTTGAGCTTTAGAGACCCAGAGCTGGAAGGGGCTTCAAAAGCAGCCACCAAGGGGCCGGCTAGGTGGCGCTCTGGCCCTGGAGTCAGAAGGACCTGAGTTCGGATCTGGCCTCAGACACTTAACGCACACACAAACAAAAACCTAGCCGTGTGACCTTGGGCAAGTTACTTAACCCCAATTGCCCTCCAAAAACAAAAACAAAAAACAAAAACAAAAAACAAAAAAACAAAAGCAGCCACCAAGACCGAAGCAATGATTTCACAAATGGAAAGTAAGGCAACTCCCCAAAGGTCACGCAAGTAATAAGGCCCAGGACTGGAACCCGATATATATGAAGAACTTTCCTGTAAGTCAACATAAGGGAAGTCTGGAAGAACTCAAGGAAAGCCCCCTCAGGCCCCCACCCACAGGGGCTACGACCACTTCAGGAGCCTGAGTGGGGTGGGGCACAAAGGCCAGGCCTCCCCTACCCCTCTGCTATCAGCCCCCTCAGAAGCCTGCCCATCAGTCACCTCCAGGACAGAGGCCTATGGATAGCCACCCAGCTGCTCACATGGGACGAGAGGAGCATCTGTCTGTCTGTGGCCTTTCTAAAATGAACCCAATGGCCCCGGTCTGCGGAGGCAGTGAAGGGACTGAAGGAGAAGTCAGTGCTCACAGCAGCTGGGCAGCTCATGTATAATTCACAGGCCCAGGGCCATCTTCCCTCCACCCATCTGGACAGGACAGGCCAATGAGGCAGGTCCAGCACTGTGCCCCCAAGCTGGACAGTCCCAGAGACCACTGAGAGCACTTTGGGGACAGCAGAAAACCGTGCATAAAGTGGGCACGGCCCCCAGAGCGGGGAGGGCTAATCACAGGGTCGGGCACCAGTCAGAATAATGGAGCATCGTCACTGTGCTGCCAAGAGGAAAAGCATTAGGAATTCTGAGAAATGGGAAAGACTTGGATGGACAGATGTGGAAAAGGGAAGGCAGGGAGCCAGGAGAACCGCACACAGAAAGCCATAACAAGTAAGAACAGAGGAAGACCCTCTCCTTAACTGCACGACCCAGGAGGGTGGTGGGCTCCAGGTTCAGAGTGTGGCACGCGCACAGCTGATCAGAACCAGTCCACTCATGGACCTTGCGTAGCTGGAGGGGTCACTGAGTGGAGAGATGGCCAGAATGCCCCCACACTGATGAGCCTGGGGCTATCACTGACAGTCCAGGACCTAACAAAGCCCATGGCTTCCATGGCTTCCATGGCTTCCAATGGCAGTGACAAAAGTGGGCCCTTGTAGGGACGGCCCTTTGGAGTCTGCAGGAACACCCCAATGCCGTGGGGGTCATGGGCATTATCTCCCCTACCTGACAGAGAAGCAGAAGCAGAGGACGGTGATGAGCTTTGGGCACTGCCCCGACATGCAGCCCTGAGCTCCATCTGACCACACGCCTGGGGGCTTCCTTTCAGAACCACAGGGGGAGACTCAAAGTGGACCAACTGCCCCCATTACTGCAGATTCCCCTAGTATGGGCACACTGGGCAGCACAGCCAACGCTGCAGGAAACCAGGTAGGCTGCCTCCAGGAGCGTTAACAGTTAGGGGGCGACCAGAAGGATGAGAATATGTCTGAAGGTCCTTTGGGAGATGGGAGCAAGGTGGGCGACAGGTGGAAGCAATGGGCGGAGAGGGGCTGAGAGCCTCTCCTCCTAGGGCAATGAGCAAAAGGAGGGGCTGAGTGGGGCGGGGGGGGGGGGCAGAAGCGGGCAGACTGGGTTAGCAGTGGTGGCTGGGGAAGAGGCAACCCCAGAGAAAAGAGAGAGAGAGCTCTACCACCCCACATCTGGTGCCCGGGCATCCAGATGCTGCAGCACCTGGCTCAGTCCCCTCCCACCTAGGGGAGGCCCTCGGGCAAGTTCCTGATCCACAGAAAGAAGGGGTTGGCACAGAGGGCCCTGAGCCCCCTTCCAGCTCCCAACCCAGTGGTATGAGAGTGATGTAACCAGAGACAGTCACAAGGGGGCAAGGGAGAGCCTCGGATGCCCACTTGGAGACTGAAGACATTTTAGTTTCACAGGATAATTTCAGAGAGGACCCTCCAAGGCTGTCAAATCCAAGGGCTCCTGAAAAAGAAATCCCCTCCATGACTGCCCAACAAATGAAGGAAGCCAAGAGTTGGGAGGGTAACAAGGGGCCATCCCAGCTCCGCTTCAAACACCTCCTATATCCTGAAGCCACCCATCCCACTCAGGAAGGGTGCCAGGGATCCTGGTTCTGCCCTCTGGAGGCCTGTCCACAGTCAAGCTCCTTTCTTCCTGGAGGGCAGTGATGGGGTCTCTTCCCCTCCAGGTCAAACCCCTTCAGAGCCTCCAACGGATCCATGTAACACTGTTTCCAGTCTCTGGACCAGTCAATTCTCAATAAACTGCCTCTGACCTCCCAATTCAGCTAAACTTTCAAGATTCTGGGCTGGGGACCAAGGTCTGGGTGGGCAATTTCCTCAGTGCTGTGGCAAGGTACAAAAGCACAGAGTTCGGGGGGTCAGGACCACTGAACAAATGATCTAGACCAATGTAAACGTTCCTGGGGAAGGAGCCTCCAAGAGTCCCTGAAGATAATGGGCCAGGGCTGAATCAGGACCATGCCCCATCTGTCCAAGTTTTTCCATTATGGTTAACCTGCATCTCGAATGCTTTTCAAATGCACAGACTTTTATGTTCAAAAAACAAGATTTAAAAAAATCAAACCAAACCAACCCACTTGGGGGTTTAATGTCCCTGATGAAAACTTCTGGATGCTGAGAGTTCTTGTGCTAGTCTGTGTTTATGTTTTAAAGGTGGCTCCCAAAGTCACCATTCTGCTAACTTTTATCAATTTTTTTTTTGCTTTCTCTGCCAAATACTGTTTTTTCTTCTTTGAAAAAGAGACAGACGAACCTGGCAAAGACACCCCCCCTCAAGTATCAAACCCTCTATCTGCTGATGGGCCTGGGAAGCCCTAAGGCCCCCTCCAGCCCTAAAATCCTGGGCTTTTTCACTCAGCAGCAAAGGGGCACAGGGCTGGCCTCCAAGGAGCCATGTGTCAGAGTTTTTAGGAGATATGTTGGCTGCAAACACTCACCACCCAGTGGCCAACCCTTGGGCAATTAGTCAAAGCTAGGCCAGGTCAGGCCCCTCTCTATGCAAAGCCTTCTCAGCATGGGGGGTCCCACCATGCCCAAATTCTGAGGACACATCTGCTGTCACCAGCAAAAATGAGCCACCAGAAGAGGATCTCAGTGGAGGTGGCATTTTTTAAAAGGAAATTCAACTTAAACAATTATTTTGCATGAGGCACCAGGAGAAGTCATAGGGATATAAGGTGGAGTATAAAACTGTTATTTCCCTCAAGGACAGTACACTGGGGTTTGGGGCAATGTGTGTCTGCTACGTATGCAGATTAATAAATACATCCCACCACCCGCTGGTTAACTCTCAGGAATAGGACTAGCATTGGTACCAATCAAAACAAGGCTAGACCAAGTCAACAGACACGTCCCTTTACTGAGAGCTTGTAAACGAGCTTTCTCTTTGTTGGGCCCAGCCAAGTGTGGCTCCGAGGTCCCAACACAACTCTGGTGAACATCTAACAAGGCCTGGTGGGCACCAAGGGAACAGTAGGATCACTCCCCACAGCCCGCTAGAGCACCCCTCCTCTTTATAGCCAGGCTACGCTCCCCAATCTATGACTCTTTCAGAAGAATGCTCCTTCCCTCGTCCATAAACATCCCCCTGGCCAACAATCTACTCTGTTGGGGGAAGCTTGGCCTCTCACACCTGTTCCTTCTTTATGCCCATGAAGATAAAATCACCTGACATGGAACTGATTTTTCAGTGGGAATTTACATTTGGATTGCATCACTGAAACATTACCCATGTAAACCTTGCACAGAAAGGCCAAGCCAACAGACCAAGCGCCAAAAAGGCATCCCTCGTTCTGGGAGTCTGTGTAGACACAGCCCCTTTGCTGGGCTCTGGGCTCTAGGACCAACCGGCCCAGCCACATATGAGACAGAACTGAACCTGAAACAGCCGTGTTGAGACCAAGCACGGGCTTGGAACCCGAAATCAGTGTGAGGGAAGGCGGCATCACCAAGAGCCACACCAGTATCCAAAGCAGGAGGTGGGCACACACACCACCTGCAACCACTGCCTGCTGACTCCCAAGGTAAACAGAGAAGGGAAAGGGAGAGCAAATACTGAAGTATCTTTACTGACAGCATAATTATCAGAGAAAACTCGTCCCTGTCTGATTCCCAAGACGCCTTGACAGCAATTTATACAGCGGAGAAAAGATGGTGGAGACGGGCAGCCTGTGGAGACATCATAATGCCAATCGCGCCAGGACAAATGTGGCCAGCACCCCCATACCCCAGCTCAGGTCTATCTACAGGACAACTTTCTGGGTCTCAGTTTTCTCTCAGCACAGTACAGTGCAAAGCATGCTGGGTTCGAGGTCAGCTTCTGGAGACTCCAAATTGTGTGACCTCCCTGGGCCTCAGTTTCCTCAGCTGGGCTCAAGCCTTGGCTTCCCTTTTGGATCTATGTCTAAGGCCCCTTCAGGCGCTAAAATAAGGAAGTAGAGGAAGGGCCAAGACCTTCGTATGTTCTTTTAGGCCAAATTCTGTAATCCTCAGTATTTCTAAGGCCAATGTCCCCTCTGAAATGAGTAAAAATCAACCTGCTCTAGTTTCCCAGAAGTTTCCCTGAAAGGGGCAAACTACTAGAAATCCCTGTATCGCCACGTCTCAAAGGAACAGGGCTAGTCTTTCAGATGCCCATGTTCTCTAAGTCCCACACTTGGCTGGGGTGGCCCAATGGGCACTGGGAGGAACATGGTGGGCATGACCAGTCTTCAGTGTGTCACCCACGGGGTGCAGGATGTCGTCAGAAAGGGATGTGACTGACAAAAGGTCACTGAGGCACCGAGAGCCACAAATGAAGGAAAAGGTGAAGCAGGGCAGAGGCCTGGCTGAGCTGCCAGCTATCTATAACCCTGGAAGGAAGAGGAGGGGAATCACAGGAATCCAGATGGAGACCCTTCTGAAAACGCGACTTGTCCAACACAAAACGGGATGCCTGACTACGAAGGGGCATCCAAAGGCCGGGTCCCAACAATGGACCTCAAACCCGAATTTGTTCTTCCATGCCCGTTCCTGGTTCTTCCCTCTGGGCCCACACAGAACAGAGCCATCCCAGCCTTCTTTTCCCTCCCTGCCCTGGTGGCCCTCCACTGCCACTTCCTACCTTGTCCATTTCTAAGCCTCTCCTGAATACTTGGGCTTTGACAATACACTCAAACTTTCTAGAAAAGGTATTTTTGTCCATCCTGGAAACATCACTTAACACACAAGTTCTTTCTCCATGTCTCCCCTTGGGGCGCTGAAGACTGTGTCAGAACTAGTGTCTGTCTGTAGGCTCTCCCATTGTCTTTAAACTAGTTTCCAAATAAGCCCATGTGGGGAGCACATAATGAGGGCCTGTCCCGGGCCCGATGACTTAATGCAATTAGGCTGAATGGGCCCGGAAAATTAGAGTATTGCTAACAGATCAGCAGCTCAGGGCTTATGACAGGAAACTCTGAAAGGGAGATCCACCCCCAGCCCTTCTAAAGCAGCAAGAAGCCAAAGTCAGTGGGAGCCACAGTATTCCACAGATCTGCCCACAACAGGCAGTGTGAGGAGGCCAAGGTGAGGGAGGTAAGTCTGATTCTGGGCAACCTGCACCACCTATCATGGTCCCCCAGCCCCAAGACTGCCAGAGGGGCTACGGAATGGAGAGGCCTCTGGAGTCCAAGGGCTCAGTCCAGCAGGGACAGGAGCCACCAATACTGAAGAACTCTGTTATCAGGATAGCTCTGGAAGGTCCAAAGGGAGACTGGAGGTGGGGAGGTCTTTAGCAATCAGAGAAATCAAAGAAGGCTTTCTGGAGGAGGTTGCCTTTGAGTTGGGCCTTTAAGGAAGGTCAAGGCCTTCACAGGAAACAGAGGCTCTCCTAACTCCTCTTTCAAGTGAGAGAAGTCAACTTGGTCAAGACATAACCACCTTTTCCTCAAGCTCATTATGAGCAGAGAGGGAGAAAGCCTCCAGCCCAGCTGACCCGGACACCAGTCACCCCAGGACTCCAGGCTCACACCCGCCACTGCGGCCGATCCTACGATTTCAGATGAGAGAGTGGGAGAGAGGTGATCCGCTGGCATCTCCATGGCCCCAGCACCTGGAGGTGCTTGAAGAATGTCACCAACCCTCACGGGTGCAATAACAGAGATGATGCAGGGTCTCATGCTGCTGCGTCTGAATCCCAGGCCGTTCCCTGGAGACTAAGCATCGATCCAATAAATCAGCAAAGACGTACTGAGCACCTACTATGTGCCCCACAAGGGGTCCCCAGTCCAACAGCTGCCGCTGAGCTGGCTCCCCTGCCCAGGCCTGAACAGTGACTGATTAACAAGCCAGCATGCATTAACTACCTTTACATGACAGGCACCAAAATCAGAATTTGGAACCAAAATTGTAACTGGGAAACACTTAACAGCACAAACAGAAATGACTTAAAAGAGCCCGCTGCCGCTCCACACCCACGAACACAAGTACCTACTGCCCTCACTGAAGCCTACTGGGCAGCACGCAAGAGGACCCGTTTGGGGCAGGGGTGGAGGGGACACAGCTTCTCTCTGATTCTCTTAAAATCAGGCTGTAATTAAAATCTGGGGGAAAATGCCAGGATGTGTTCTAAGACCTGCGCAGCTGGCCATCCGGCACCGAAGCCACACGGCTGCCGTGCCTGGTGAGGAAGCACGTAAGGCAGGCAGGGAATCCAGGTGCTGGCAAGACCCCAACACCCAAATGGCAGCCAAGACAGAGAGAGCCAGGCCCAGAAGCCTCCGCATTGTTTATCTTTCAGTCTGTGGATTTCCGGCACCGGCCTGGCTTGACGGAAAGAGGAGCATGCTGGGAGCCAGGGACACCTGGGGCGAAGGCCCGGCCTGACCCCAGCTATGGGGCTCCAGCCTCCATATCTGTCTTTCAACAAGGCTGGTGAGGAGGAATGGCAACGCCACCTCCACCAAGGGCTCTGAAAGGTGGCTAAAATGCCTCCTCCAGCGCATTTTTCAGATGGGGAAACTGAGGCAAACAGGGGGAAGTGGCTTGTCCAGGTTCACACAGCTCATCAATGTCCGAGGTTCCAATGAAACTCAGGTCTTCCTACCCACCGTGATGCCTACCTGCCCACGTAATGTGCACATAATGGAATCACAGTCATTTGCATGTTGTCCCCCCCAATAAATGGTGTGTTTGAGTACAGGGACTACATTTGTCTTTAGCTGTATCTTCAGCACTCAGTGCAATGACTGGTACACAGCTGGCACTTAACAAATGTTTTCTGACTTGACTCACCAAGGTACGAGAAGGAAGCACAAAAATAAAAAGAAATGGCAGAGCAGAGGACCACGGCCCAGGGAGACACAGGTGAAGAGGCTGTGAAGGTGCTACAATGCACTCCAGGGCACCGTAATGGGTGCTGGCCTGGCTTCTGTGAAAGGCCCCAGGCCATCGCGTTCCACCTTCCATGGGGCATCTCAACGTGGGCTTTGTCCATGGCCCAGTGATTCCAGCAGGTCTTAGACTGACCTCGGCCGCGATAACCCTTCCTGTCTCTGCCCACCTGAATGCCAGGGAGACCCCTCTCAGCCAGGGCACCGGGCAAACAAAAAGGGACCGTCTGGGGTGCCTGGGCACGTCCTGGAAGCCAGGTGGGAGCTGCCAGCGCTAGCCTACTTTACTTTCAGACTTGGACAAGGAATTTGCTGACCTAACATCACCGGGCAGAAAATTCCTCGCCTTGAGGCAAAACTGTCAAAATCTCTCACACTTGCCACTTCCAATCTGTCCATGGAAATAGTGAAAATGAGCCAAGGCCTGGAGCTCATGGAGGCCTGGAAAGAATGAGCTCACCACCAGCAGAAATGAAGAACACGGCACAGTAACAAAGGGAATAACGGCACAGAAGAATGCCACGACATTGATTTGGTGCCACCTGTATACCAGGTGCTGGGCTTGGGGGAACCAGAACTTTAGAGGATGCACAGTACAGCCCCATCAATCAGATCCGGCCACTGCAACATGTGTTGGAACCAAGCCCTTGTCTCAGCTCCTGCCGGCACCCTCCCACCATTGCTGGCACCCTCTGGCCATAGCGGGTCAGGTCCCTAGCCCTGGCCTGGACACTGCAGTGGCCTCCCCACGTCCCACCTCTCCCCTCACTAGCTCATCCTCTGCAGTGCTGTCCAAAGGCACCGGCCACAGGACACAAGGCTCAGGCTGTCTGGTCTAGGTGAGGGCCCTGACTGGAAAGAAAGGCCTGGCCAACTGGTCTACGGCATCATGATCACTGCTGAGCGGCGGGGAACAAATCCAGAGTCTAGAGAAGGGACAGGAGGGAGGCTCCCATGAACAGATCCAGAGCCATGAAGGCAGGACCAGCACAAGAGCTGGGAGGGAGAAGACAGGCTAAATGAATGAATGAACGAATGCACAAACGGCACGCACAACCACTTACCCACAACAAGCGAGCAAACAGATGAATGAGTAAATGAATAAATAAAGCAGAGCCTGAGCTGTCTCACTGAAGTGACCCTTCCTGGCTCTGGAAGCAAGACAAGGAAATGCACCCCCCTCCATCGGCCAAGCGGGGAGCTGTGGATGCGAAATGGTGCACGTGCTGTACGCTGTCAGCTAAACAGCAGATAAAGGCAATACCGTGTGGGGATGATTCTGCACCTCAAAGCTGAGGTCCCCCCACTAGTCTGAGGGACATTAATGGAGTCAATGAATTCCATTCGAGCACATTTACAGGGAGGCCTCACCGCCCTCTGAGAGGCAGTGTGCGTGAAGGACAGCCGAGCTGCTTTAAAAGTCCCTGGTCCCTTCCACAACATCCTGTGGTTCAAAGGACAGAGAGGGCTTCCTTACCCATCCCCAGATTCCCAATAGCAGTGGTGTCAGTTAAAAGTCAAAGACAAGAGAACAGCCTGGCTGGCTGATGAGCCGACCACACCCTGCACGTGTGACGCCGCACCCCCCCCCCCCCACCAATGACGCCCCTTGCGGACACCCCAGCCTCAAGGACACAGGGCTGTCACTGTGGCAAGGGGACAAAGAAACCTGTCTGTCCTGGGGCCTGGGGAGGGGAGCAGAGCCGGGGGTGGGGGGGAAGTGGTTTATCCCTGGAGGCAGGGGGACCACCTTCTTAGAGGAGCCCAGGGAGAGGTGGTGCAGTGCCGGGGACTGAGCTGGACCTGGGGCATGGAGCGATCAGAGCCCCAACCTGCCTGTCTCTGCTTCTTACCAGCCATGTGACCCAGGGTGACCTGCAGGGTCCCCAAGGTCCCTCTGGGCACACTTACAGATCGCTCCCACTTCTGAGAGGTCTCTTGGGACAAAGTCTATCAGTGACCTCATCTCAAAGTCCCAGCAGATCTTCTGCCTGTTACATCCACTCTGCCATGACCCTGCCAGGGCCAGGTAGACGCAGCCTGGCTGGGATGTGGAGGGCATTCTCCACTGCAGGTGGCACCCGAGGCCCCCACAGATTCCAAACGAACTGGTGATTCTGGGAACCTGATGATCAAGGCAGCTGCAGGAGACCACTGGGGCCATACCAAGCACAGAATAGGCACGTGGAGAACCTGGGATGCCCAGCCCGGAGAGCTGAAGCCCTGGGGAGAGGAGGAGCCCAGCAGATGGGCATCACAAGTCAGGGGGCCTGTTCTGTTTGGCATGCCCAAGTCCTGCAGGGGGGCCCCTCCTCCCTGAGACGGCCCTCATCCCTCCCTGGGTGCTTCACCATTCTGGCTGCCCAAGTCTCTGGATGCCTTCCACTACTAAAACGTGAAACCCCAAAGCTCAATCAGCCAATACCCAACATCAAACACAAGACCCAGGATGGTCCCTGGACAGGCCTTGTGGTGGAGCTTGGGGGTGGGGGGGGTCTCTGATGTACAGGAGGGGCCCCTTCTCCTTTCCCAGCTGGAAACCTGCAGAAACAACAGCATTTCTCAAGCTAGCCACGTGACCTAGGACAAGTCACTAAACCTCTGTGCCCCCTTTCCCCCATCTGTGGAGTGAGTGTGGGCCTCACGGGGGAAAGAATCAACAAGATAATCCACCGGGTCTTTTGAAGCGCTATATAAACATGAGCTTTTTTTTCTAGGGTGTGATGACTGATATTTTGGGAAAGAGCCCCTGCCCCCATGCCCTGAGTCTTGGACTGGTGATTGGGGGATTCATCCGCCAAGTCCCCTAGGAGGAACCTGGACAGATGATATGAGCTCCATCCAATGGGCCCATCCCCTTCCTCTGATTCCACTCAGGGTGCACCTGCCAGTGCCAGAAGCACCCCAGGGCCCACCTGTTCCAACCCGTGCACTAGAGAGATTGTGTGACGAGGACCCGTCAATCTCTGTCAGTCTTTTAGTGCTAAATTGGCCCCAGAAGGGAAGCATTTCAATGTACACTAAAGGGGGAGAAAAGAGGTCGCAGAAATAGATTCCCTTCCTTATGAGAATGACACAGATATGTTCTTTAAAAAGAAGAAATACTCCAGAAAGGACCTGTCGTGGCCCCCACCCCAGTCCCAGCCCTGGAGACAAGGACTTGTGCCCCCACCCCAATCTCCTGACAGCCTCCTGGAATTGCTGCAGCTGAAAAAAGCCTGGATCCATGGCAGAGATCTGCAGCTTAAGATGCCTTGCTGGATTTTACCCACCATTGGCAGAGCCTCTGAAAATTCAGGGTCCTGTCCAGACCATGAAGATGATCAGAACGTCAGAGGCCAAGAACTGAGCCGAGCCTCGGAGATGCCCCAGTTCAATTTGCCCCATGACTCTGGATAAAGAAACACAGGGTGAGGGAGCAGAAGGCTGGGCCAGGGTCACACAGGTGAGTTAAATGGCAGGGCCAGGAGCCACCCCAGGGCCTCGGCGTCCAAATCCTGCTTCCTGTCCCCTGGCCCATGCTGGCCGTCCTCAGAGGAAAAAGGGCATCAAAGGGCAAACACAGACAAGCTGAAAATGATGCACCAAACCCAGAGCTCACTGCCCTGTCCTGCCCATGCAGAAGGAACCCCAGCCATACCTGGTCACATGGGGGAACACTTCTGTCACCAGAGATGAGCACAAATCATTAGCCGGCACAGGACAAATTACTGTTGATACTTAGCTGGGAAAAAAAAATTCACACACTCATGAAACCCACCATTGGATCAAATTAAATTTAAAAAAACCAAAAAACCCACCCATGAAAAGAAGAGTGGTCAGAAACATTAAAGGGGAAGCAAGCTGGGAGAGTTGGGGTTTGTGCATGAGTATTTAATAAAGCCAACTCAGGTAAGAAAAAACCAAAATTTATGTTGCATGAAATATCTCCCGGAGACCCGTTTGGTGAAATTATCTAGTAGTTTAATAGGGAGGAAAACCAGCTGATAGACAAGAGGGCTCCACTTTCTTCACAGAAATTAACATTTCAATCCTGTTTTTATCCAGAAGTCATTAAACTGTGCAACATGAATTATCCGAACTGTGGCCCCGAATTAAGTCTATTCATCAATGAGCCCAAACAGTTTAGAGTGCGTCGCTAAGAAAAAACAGCTCCCCATCCCTATCTCTTCTCATTAAAGGAAACCAGCTTTCCCTCTCTCAGTATATAAAACTGTCTTCTCGCCGTGTAATTTATATTACCATAAGCCTGCTCACATTCTAAACTATTACACGCCTCCAATTAATTTTTGTGGCTTTTGCCTGAAAATTTAATGAGATAGTAGTGTGTGAACCTGCTGACTCCAGATTACATGTGTGCTTCCAATATTAATGTTGGCGTGACAAAATCATCCGATACCTGCATGTGGAGAGGGTCTCTGCACCGCCGGGATGAGAAAGGCCATGGATGAAGTGGGGTCACTGATTCAAGCTTTGGAAATCCAAAAGCGATTAGGCTGGAACTGGCCAGTGGCACTCATCAGGAAACCCAAAGGGGAAACTGAGCTTTCTAAATGTTCCAACAACCGACTGACTGCCATTTTAACAAGTGCTTACAACGGAAACAACGGTCCAAGGATGGAAGCCAACTTTGAGAGTCGTGATGACGGGTCACAGAACACCAACTGAGAGATGGAAGAGGGGTCTCTCATTTAAACCCTTCATTTTATGGATGAAGAAACTGAGGCCCGAGGAGTCAAAGGTGCCATCTACAAGGCAGCAGTAGAGGCGAGGTACTCAGAAATGGTCACCACTGGCACCCAGAGCATCGGGGCCATCAGACAGAGTGGACAGAGTGTGCACAACTCCAGGACGCCCCAGTGGGAAGTGAAGGGAAGGGCCATACGGCTGCTCTCTGCTCAGGACCAGTCCAGCATTACTGCAACCTGACTCCCACCTCACAGGCTGGGCGCAAAGACAGAAAAAAATGGGTTCCCATTTGAGAGTGCTTAGCATGTACCAGGCATGCAGTCAGTGCTTAATAAATGTTTGTCCCTTTCTCTTCTTCCTGGTATTCCTGAGATGCCACAGCACCCCATGCGTTGTGGTCCCTATCAGAATGCCTGCCTCTTGAGGGCAGGACCTGGTGTACAGCAAACCCTTACCACCAGCTTTTCCTCTGTAAGGATAAAGTACTGAGCCACAAATGCCCAGCTTTTGGGATGTGTGGCCTTCCTTGGTCTGAAGTAACCTGATGTTACGTGTTGGAGATGAGTCAGTGGGCAGAGGGGACTTGCCATGGCCCGGGTGGCACCAATGCTGCAGGGGCCCGGGGACTTTGTTACGAGAGGCTTCCTCATCAAGGAGGTAAATCATGAGGGGTCATGGGAACCACACGGCGCTTGGTGCTTGGTTTCCTGCCATGCTCTAGACCTTTACGGTCAGCACCTGGGACCCGGCCACCTTGATGACCCCCCAGAGACACATACTTACATCTCAGGGCCCATCGAGCAGAGCCCGGCCTCTCCATTAAGGGCTTGTCAGGTGGGCATAGTCATGTGTGCAGTAGGTCTAAAAAGGCCTGACTACGTTCCCAAGAGCCTTCTGGATGAATAATTCCCTGCCATGTTCCCTTATCATAAAATCAGAATCGAGTGTGGGTTTTAAATGGTCATTAAATGTATATTATAAGATGTGTTATTAAAATGGCATTAATAACATTGAGTCCTGATTAACACTCAAGAGTAACTTCTTAAAAGCTCTAAATCTCTAGCAGGAATTCCAGCTCTCTCTCTGAGGTCTGAGGTCCACTGGCCTTGGCCAGCGTGTAGGACGTGTAGGACATGTAGGACGGGCCTTCGTGAGCCACTGGCTCTGGATCCGTCTGGACAACCATCCCAACAAGAAAATGCATCACTGTCCCCCACACTGAGGTTCATCTGGTCCAGACTGTATTGTCACACTACCCTGACTGCACCATTTATTTGTAACTTCTAATCTAGAAGTAAAATGACTCATCCAGGGTCATACACTTAGCTTGTGATGTGTCCGGGGCGGGCCTTAAACACAGATCTTAGAGCGTGAGGATTCAAATCCCATTCCCTGTGTGAGGAAGCCCATTTTAGTGGCTGGCTCCATACCGATCCTCTATGTCCCCCCCATCCAGGGCAGTGCTTCCCAAAGGACGATCCCCCAAAGGTGGGAGGGGGAAAGGGATTTTCATTTCCAAGATGTGAGTCTTAGCAGATCTACCTGGGAACCTTTCCCCTGAATAAAGGGGACCTGGGCTGGGTGTTTGGAAAGCTCTTCTGGCCTGCCGAGTGGGGGACCCAGGGCAAGATGTCTTTGACCTGTCCAGCCTCAAGTCCTCATCTATACAATGTGTGGGTCCCTAAGGCCCAGTGCAGCTGTAAAGGAAACACCCATGAGACACAAGGTTTGGGCTGCCAGCAGAACTGAGCAAAGGCAGGAAGAGAAACAGCAAGCATTTATTAAGCGCTTACTGTATGCCAGGAGCATACAGCACTGGAGACACCGATGCATGCAGAAGGATGGGCCGGGCCTGCAAAAGGCTAATGCTTCGATGGGGGAAGAGAACATAAGGGTCAGGGAGGCAAAGTCTCTGGAATCCCAACAGAAGGAGAAGGGAGCCCATGGGGCAGGGAGACAAGATGGTGAAGTCACAGAGGCTGCCCCCACCCTAGATGGCCACTCCACCGTCATGGCTAGAGGGAGGAGTCCCTGGGGGTGACCTGTGACCGGCTGCAGTCTAGGCCCCGGTATCAGTGACCCAGGTTTCAACTACACAGCTGAGTCAGGATGGGAACCAGGGGTGTGGGGGCCATCCCTGCCCCTGGGACAGGCTCTCACACCCAGGAACACCCCCGCCACTCCACCATCAGAATCTGGGGCTTCCTTCAAGGCTCAGCCCAGCTTTCAACCTGGGGCAGAAAAGCCTCATTCTTCCCCCTCCCCCTCCAACGATCCGATACAGACCCATGGGTCCCTCTTGTAGAATGCAAGCCCCAGGGACCACGTTTGAAAGAAGGGTCTGGGTTGATGTCCACCACACCATGCAGGTACCAGAAATTTCTGGTTAACCTTCTTTTGTTCAATTTTTAGTTTTAAAAGTGGCTTACTTCTCAATATGGCACTGGGGCAGTCATCTCCACCCAAAGGGAGAGGTATTTGGTCTATTCTCCTGCCAGATTTTCCTCTTCCCTTCCTTCATCTTTCCTGAATTCTATCCAGACATCTAAATTTAAAAAAAAACAGAATATTCTCTAAATGCTCAGAAGCGAGAAGCCTGAGGGCACAAAAGCATTATGGGCTCAACACAAAGGGATCAGCTGTCGATGGGTGAGCCGCCATATTGAAGATGGGATGATTAGGCTCCGAATGGCTGGGCTAGTATTACTGTTATCGTTATTACACCAAATTTTCTTATTCTGAATGACATTTTCCTTAATGATAAATACTATTAATAAAAATACTGTGGCATGACATCATTCTCTCCATTCCGATGCCGGGGCAGGAGGGACGCCCATCCTCCGAAGCCCTTATTCAGGGTGAGATGCACAGTCTGAATTCATTACCATGAGTTGAGACCAATCTGCATTTTCAGACTTTGCCCAAACTCACTGACCTGAATCTAACAACCATTCATGGGCCGCCGCAGCCCCCCTTGCACAGCCTCCCCAAACCCTCGCTTCTGCTGGGGTGTGGGGGTGGGGATCCAGACCCTCCTCTTGCCCTCTGCCGCATATGACTGGGCCATGGCAAGAGAGGAGCCCAAGCATCAGCAGCCTCCCGTCACACTTAATTTTCGGCAAATTGCAGAGGCCCCTGGCGATGAGCAGCCCAGCAGAGGACATCTTCCTAAGGTGGGACGTGTTAGGAAACAGGTGTCACGTTACATATAACTGAGACAAACTCTGACATGGCAGGACCAGGTCAAGCCCTGGCAGGGCCAAGGACAGCCATTCCACAGTCTTGTCAAAATTAACAAGACCGTGCTCCTGAAACCAGTCGGTTAATTAAGCAGCAATTTGGAGAAACCCTGAGCCCTAACCCATATTAAGCACACTCTCCATCTACCACGGAGCTTTTCAGAAGGAATCCAATGTCACAGTACATGGCATTTTAACCATTAAAAAACAACTTAGGCCAGGGAAGCAAATGATTCCATATCAGCCCCAGCAACTCTGATGCATGCCTTAGTATGGGGCCCTTTTAAGGCTAAAACAACATTTCCATTTCTTTACCAACTTCTTTGGGGTTGATTATGGTCTTACGGGGAAAAAAGAAGAGTCACGTTGGGCCAGTAGTCGACAAACATAGGGCTTGACAGTTGGTACAATTTTCTAAATGATTTATGAAGCCTGGACCTAAATAATTTCATTTCCCTGGGGAGAAAAATATTCCCCAGAAAGATGGAATTAGAGAAAAGAACTGGAATGGAATCAATGGACCTGGTTTTGAATCCTGGCTCTAAATTCTACTAGTTTATGCCTCTATGACCGTAGTCAAGCCACTGCCCGGGTCCATGTCCTCAGTTTTCTTATCTGCAAAAAATAAGCGGGTTGGGTGGGATGATCTCTCCAGCTTCCCTGCAGCTCCAAATCTCAGTATCCAATTGGGGGGTTGTTATATATAGATGTCAGCACTCTAAAACCTTGCCTGGGCTCCCAGAACTGGAATCCTTAAACAGAACCTAGCACAACGAGCAAGGAAAAGAAAACTGTGGGAGGAAAGGGAAGACTGAGAAAGAGACCTGAGAAAAATGTCATGAACTATCCAAAGGTCTGTCCTATGCAAGTAGAATGAGACTCACCCAGCTTGGGCACAACAGCAGAATTAATTAGGGGAGAAGGTGTGGAGACTCATCATGAGTGGGCATGTAGACATGGAGGCCCTTGGACTCCTAGTCACCAACATTGCATGGGGAATCTTGATCAGGCACAGTTGGACTTCCAAAGGCAGTCCCTTCCAAAACTTCCAACTCCTATGTTTTTGTGAAGATGTTACCTCCCAAAGTAGAATGTAAATTCCTTGAGGGCAGGTCTTTTTTCCTTCTTATCCCAGCTCCTGCCACATAGCAAACATATAATGATGTTTATTAAACCAAATCTTTCCTGATTTTTAAAATGCAACAGAAATTTAAATTTATAAAACAACGTCCTCAGATACAGGTAGGTGTTATGTGTTCCCAGGAAGAAAAAATGAAGGCATGAGGTTGAATCATTTCAGATGACAGGACTTGGCTATGAGCTCAAATTCAACCTTTAGAGATTAGGAAAACGTGGCCCAAGGAAGCAAAATGACTTGTTTAACCATCAGATTCGAAGCCAAAACCCCTTATTTTACTGAAAAAGAAACTGAGTCCCAGATTGTGGAAGCAGCCCACTCAGCAGAGTGGGGATTCAAACCAAGGTCCTCCGTGTAATGCTCTACCCACGGCCGACTACCCCTTCCACCCCTGCAGAGCTAAAGCAGCAGGGCCAACCAAGCCTCAGCTTCTCTCCTCTGCTGCTCCCTGTCCCGTCCCACACAAAGTCAGAAAGGGCCACACAAGACTCCTCTCTGCCACATCCCCAGGTGTTAGCCTTGGCCCAGCCTCCTCATCCCCGTCTGTCCCCCACCCTCCACAACACTTAAAAGCCAGAGGATCCCCCGGGGTTCTCGGCAGGTTCCCATTTCATATACCATGCTTTATCTACATCTAAGGAAATTCTGTGCAGCAAAAAGGCCATCCCCAGCTGGGATCACTCACTTCAGCAGAGGCCCAGGCACGCAGGCAGGCGATCTAAGATTTTTTCCTTCTATCTGGTTAAAAAGAGGGAGTCAAAGCAGGCCGCGACTCAGACAGGAGACACAGCTCTCCTGTACTCCTGACGCGGTACCCGAATGTGGGTGGGGGAAATCACAGAACAAAAATCAATGGGAATCCTCCCTCCTGGAGAAGCAGAATCATACGGCGAGGTGGAGAGGCTGTCTCCCCTTGTCCTCAGGGAGCTGAAGTCAGGCTGGGGGTGCATTCAAACAACAAGATGCCTGCTCAGCCCAATGAGAAGGCTTTATACACCTAGGAAAAGCCAGGTCTGGAGTCACACAGAGCCACAAGTGAATCAAGCTGGTGATGACTGGAAAGGAAAGGTGAGAAGGGGAGCCAGGGGTTCTCCAGGCCTTGCGCCATACGTGGCTGAATCGGGAGCTCAGCCCCCAGTCCATGAAAGCTTGTGAGGCAGAAATCTCAGGCTCAGAGAGGCAAATGATGAAATACACGGTGAGGCGGGGAGGTTGCAGGAAAGAACGCTGCCATTCACAAGGCTTAACTGGCTTCCTGTCAATCAGGAGCAAATGAATCGATGTGTTGTTTAAAAAAAAAAAGTTTAGTCCATAGGAGGAAAATCCCCAGCCTGGGGCCAGGATGACCTGGTGGCCTCTACGCTGTATCCCAGTGCCAAACCCAAGCATCCTCCCCAACCAAGCCAAACTGCGTCTTAGATTATAGCAACGGCAAAAAGGATTCCCAGAACAGGGGACCAGCCCTGCCACTGTACTCCCACCCACCGCTGCACCTCTGCTATTAAGACTGCCTCTATTACTTAAAACCTAAAAACGGAGGTAATCTGCCAATAAGCCCATCAATATGCAGAATCTTGCCTTAGTACCAAATCCATCAATGAGCACCATGAGTCCCGATCGATGAACGGCCAAACAACAACAAAATGCACATGACTAAAGGTGATGTGAAGTGATGCCCCCAAATAGGACTAATAAGAGAGTTAACACAAGAAGGGAGAAACATCTCACCTCTTGCCCGTGAAGTGGGCAAAGACAATCACGACCAGCAGAAATCGGGCTGGAGACTCTGGGGGTCCATGACAGCTATTCTGAAGCAGCTAAAGGGCTGTGAGAAGGAGCTGCAGAGGGACCAAGTCAGGCTTGACTTGGTAAGAGACCCAACCAAAAGGAGAGTGGGCTGCTTAGGAAGTGGAGGGACTCCCCTCCCTGGTGAGGGCTGGCTAGCCCCTCGTCAGCTACAGTGGAGCAGGGAATTCTGGACCAGTGCTGGCCTCTGAGGTCCCCTGGGGGGCTGGGGCACTTTGGCGACCAATCCAAGTAGCTGAAAGCTCAGTTTCCCCAGTGGCAAACTGGGAAGCCAGCTGCCTGTTTTCCAGGACTATGAAATCTTGACGTGACAGACCCTAGGGTCCTGAAAAGGAGAATTATGAGCCTTTCCCATATGGCAGCTCTGCTGAAACAGATACGTGGCTGTGGAGTTGCAAGTTACACCATTTCCCCCTGACAACAATGGCCCCCTTTGAGTTGGGGCAAGGTATGGATGAGTGTAAATGAGAAGGCTCCCTCACCACCAGGCTAGGATAAAGCAGACCCCTTTACCAGGGGCAGGCATCATCCACAAATCTCTCATTTTAGGGCTGACCGACAGCACATGCCGACACTGGATCCCGCCAGACCCTGGGATTGACCCAAAGGCCCGTGTTCTGCCCTGTCTGAAGGGTCCATCCTGATGAGGAGATGGTGCAACAGCCCTGAGACAAGCCCCAGAAATTCCCCCACCCCGCCCCTTATGACGCTTCACACATTAGCACATTTTTCCAAATGTTGCATCTTTTGCCGTTTATAATTAATTTTAACAGCTTCCACAACCCAGCCCACAGGTTGTTGTGTTTCCTTTAAACAGTGCACCACTGAGAAATTGATTTGTTGGGCCTGCATGCCCATAGAAATCAGGCTATGAAATATGTATAAATGACATTTCTTGGGCTGCTTCTCGGGCTAAGGAAAAGAAAAACGGTTCCGTTTGATCTCCCCGAGCAGAAGTCCAAATCCTGCAACGTCCTTACATCTTGTCCGTCTGTAGACACTCATGTAGATGACTTAATGAGCTCCGGACAATCCTGAGCCAGGCAGAAAACTCGAGCCCCTTGGGGCCAGTCCTCATTGAATGAGGAGATGGAGAAGGGGCTGCAGAGTTTCCTCAGTCGCCTGCACAGCTTTTATGACACAAGGTGACATTTACAAAGTTCAGACACAAAGAGATACAACAAAGGTTTAAATGGTGCTGGAGAAAGTCGCTATTAAAGACGGAACCGCGGCCTTCGTTAATGAAACAAAACAGAAATGAAGACAAACCCTGGGGCACGTTACTTTCTCCTGGCGCTGACTTTCCTGACCTTTGTTAAGGACTCACTCTTCCAGAGAAACTGTATCAGTTTTCTGCTTACAGGAGGATTAATATTCCAGTGCACACACAGGAATGCCACAGACAGACACGCTGTCAACACCCAGCAACATCAGGGAGTCCACACACAACATTCACTTTGTAGCACTGACAACATTTTAGAGGCAGTCAGGTGCAATCGGTCTCATCTGGCTTGGCTGCACCAGGCAGAGGGGGACGGAGGGGCACACCTGGGCCCGAAGGAAGGAAACCTCCCTGATGAGCTAGCCCAAAGTGAAATGGGCCACTATGGGAGGCTGTGCGTGGGCTCTCCCTCGCTGGAGCTCTGCAAACGAAGGCTACCCAACCACTCTGAGGAATGCAGCAGAGGGTTTTTATTCAAGCATGGGAGGCCTCTGATGTCCCTTTAATACCTTGAGAAAACCTAGAGAGAAGGACATGATGTGAGAACTCTCTGTTCAAAAGTGTAAGGGCAGTGTTTATTTGAGTGCACAGTGTCAGGTCAATCAGTTAATCAACATTTATTAAGCACCTACAGTCTACCAGGCATACTCTCTAGAGTAACAGAGGTAATAGACTATGCATTATGTATGTGTATATATATATGAAATGCTCTTCAAGCCCTTGTCACTGATGCAGCTGAGAACTGCCCAAATTGACCAGCATCTCTACAGGGCTCTGAAGGTTTGCAAAGACCTCACAATAACTGGGCAGTGGGTGTTATGATGACCCCCATTTTACAGATGAGGAAACCAAGGCAAACAGAGGTAAAGGGACTTACTTGCCCAGGGTGGACACAGGCCTTTATCTCCAGGATCCCTTTCAGATGCTAAGGCTGCATGGAGATGTCAGGATCAGAGCAAAGCTAGGGACAGAGTCTGGCCCCGTCGGGCGACAGGCATCCAGGCCAGGACCAGACCTGATCAACAGATCCTGGGTTGAGCTGGCTGCCAAGAGGTGTCTATGCAGCCCTAAACATGGGGCGCCCTCACACCATCCAGAGTGCCCAAGCACTGGGCAGAAACCCCAAATCCAGCACTCTTACTAACTGCACCACATCCAGAACACCAGAAAGCATGCCCTAGGCAAGCCCCGGCACTGCTGCCTCCCTCAGCTTCCTCATCTGCCCAAAAGTCTCCATTCAATCTTAAGCCATTGAGGACAGCCCATCTCTGAGGCTGCCTGGTCTTGCTCCCAGATGGGGAAACTGAGGCTCAGCAAAGTTCATACCCAGCTACTCTGTGTCTGAAACCATGTGCTCCTGCTCCGGGTCTGGGGCTATCCCCCACACGTGCCCCACACATCACTTCTCTGACGTGTACCGTGGAGGGTCTTGTGAAATTTGTCAGAACGATGGTCAGCGGCCTTCTAGGACCCAAGCAGAGACCACAGGGAGACACAAGCTCTCAAGGAGAGAGAAAACTGCTTTCTGCCACTAAACACCCCTACGCTTTCCACTCGGCCCCTTTGTTCTCCCATCACCAGGAATCCTCGGGCAAAGAGCTCCCGCCTCCAGCTCACCTCCAGGCCCGTACTCTCTGCTGGTTTTCTGAGTGGGTAGTCATACCCTCAGCCACACCTGGACGCTGAAGGCCAAGCAGATGTCCCCAGCGGAGGACAGAGGGGAGGCTGACTATGAAGTGGAGGCAGAAGGCCAAGGAGAACCCTGGGCAAGGTGATGCCAAGTGGGGATGCCACTGCCACAACCGCACAAGGCCGTGGCCAGGCTGGGGATGAGCTGTCAGTAACCAAAGGGCCACTGACTCCGTGACCGGGACCAGAAACTCAGGACATTTCACACGCGGGACGCTGACCTATCTTGTGCTCATGGGAAGAGCCTAGCTGAATGGTGCTGGGGCTATCTGGGTGGCATGCTCCTCTCCGGGACTGGGTCGCCTCCCCGGGTTCTGTGGGCAGTCTGGCGCCATGAGGTCTGGGGCCCATCACCGCAGCTCCAGGTGGTCCAGGCCTCTCTCAGGGCAGTGGGATATCAGGCTGTCCATGCACTGTCCTCCCACACGGGGCAGAATGGCAACCCTAGAACCTTGGTCCTGAAAAGGGCTGGCTGAGATGGAGGGTCCTGAGTCTAGGCACGTCTCCCCATTTTTCCAATGAAAAGCTCGGACTGGCTAGCCTTTGAGTCAATGATGATGATATCTGGGGCAGCTACCTAGTGCAGAGTCAGGAGGAACTGAGCTCAAATTCAGACTCAGACACTTATTAGCTATGACCCCACGAAAGCTACTTCCCCTCTGTTTGCCTCAACTCCCTCATCTCTAAAGAGGGGACAACAGCACCGACCTCACAGGGCTGTTGTGAAGACCAATTAAGTATAAAGCACTTAGCACACAGTAGGGCCGGGCACACAGTAGGCAGTGCATATACGCCAGCATTATTACGGTGACAAAAAGCCACTCTGTTCTGGGGCGCACCAAGGGCATATCACGAACACCCCCAAAGGGCTCAACCGACCTCTCCCGAGGCTGCCATCCTGTTACTGAGATTGTCCAAAATAACAGGGTTCAGGATTTCCTCCGCCTGCACCCACAGGCATAATCCCCCTGTTATCTGCAGAGCTGGGCGGGTTTCTGGCGCCATTATCTTTCTTACACAAGAAAAGGCTGGGCCCTTTCTTCCCAGACCCACTTGTTTGGGGGCACGGAACAAAGCAGGCCTCACTTTTCCTTGGCACCTTTGTTCAAATTACAAGATAATTGGCTGCTGTTGCCACAAATATTAATGCCTGATAAGGAAGCGGGAAGAGAAGGAAGCCGGCCCTTTCCCTGCGGCTCAGTCAGCTGAAGGGCTGCCCAATTCTTCTTTTTCATCAGCAATGCCCAGAAACCAAGTGGGCACCAACTGAAACCACCCCCGGCTCTGCAGACAGGACCTGGGCTTGGATCCCTGAAGCCCTGCCCCAGCCTCAGTCTCCCAATGTGCAAAGTGGGAGAGCGGACGAGAATGGGCATGGGCCCCTGATCTGACCGAATGATTTCCTCCTAGCCAGCACACAGTAGGCACTTTATAAACGTCTGCTTGCTTGACTGAGAGACAGTAGCTGACAGGAGCTCCCTGAGGATGAAAACTGTGGGTTGGTTTTTGCCCCCTCAGTGCCTAAGGGGTGGGGGTACCACAGGAGCTGGTTAGGGGCTTGCCCCCCCCGGTAGTAAAGGCACAGACTGGTGCTGGCAGAGGGAGTTTGCTCATCTACACGATTCCTATAGAAGGACATCAGTGGTCCAAGCTCCACCCCTGTGGCCAGAGCTGAGCAGATGGCAGGCACTCTCTAAAAGCTTGGTGAAAGCCTGGATGGATCCCTGACTAATGAAGAAAGACCAAGAGCAATCTAGCCGATGAATCCATTCACAAAGACAGCTGAGGTTCAATGAGACAGCCCTCGAGACTGGAGGAGAGGTGGGGGCCTACAGGAGCAGAAGGCTGAATACACTGCCAGATGAGTCTGGCCTTAGGTTGTGCTTCTTTTGTAGGAGAAGAAAATACTATCAAGAAATGAAGGCACTGTTTTTTAAAAATCTCAACTGAACTTTAAAAAAAAATCTAGAACATAAGTGGTTTGTTGCAGTGGTTTAAAATGTTGAAGTCTTCCATTCATTAAAATCACTCAGGATGGGGCGGCTAGGCGGCACAGTGAGTAGAGTGCCGGACCTGGAGTCAGAAGGACCTGAGCTCAGATCCGGCCTCAGACACGTAACACGCACACACAAGTTAAAAAAAAAAAACAAACCTAGCTGTGTGACCTTGGGCAAGTCACTTAATCCCAATTACCCTCCAAAAAGCAGAATCACTCAGTGCTAGGTAGTGGGTTTGGAATGTTTGACTCTGAGGTATCAAAGCTGGGCTGCCTCAGTTTCCCTGGACAGAGCCCAGAGAAGCATCCGTCAAGGATACTGTAGATGAGATCCCTGGTTGGGCAGGGTCCACCAGACAGCAGCGAGGGCCTCTCCAGCCTGGACGTTCTGTGACGTGGTTTCTTTCCAAGCAGACTAACAAAACAAAAAGCCAACATGCCGCATCAAGTCAGATGGGAACCTTATGATTTAAACAGGAAGCAGGTAATTAAAATGCCAGGCAAAAAGCATAGCCCGGAACTAACACACAGATAACACAGGACAAAGAACCAGAGTGCTTCTGAGCGGCCGTGGGACTGAGATCAGTACCACACAATCTCCGCTGAAACCAGGGTGGGCTAGAAATCATGGATGCTGAGAGATGGATGGACGGACGAATGGACGGGTGGACGGGTAGAAGGACAAACGGACAGGTGGATGGATGAAAGGATGGATAGACAGATGGACAGATGGATGGATGGATAGATGCTCCCATAGGGGGAAGGCTTAAATAAGCAAGTACCCTGGAGTTTTCTCTCTTGACCCTGTCTTATCCTACCCACAGATTTCATCAGTAAGGATGGAGCCCCCTTCCAAAGATGCCTAGGGATGACTAATCTGTAACCTGAAGATTCGGAGCTGACCTGGGCATCGAGATGCCAAGCCACCTGCCCTGGGTTGAGGAGCAGACTTCAAACACTCATCCCACACAGCAAGCCTGCCACGCACACTGGGGTGTCTTCCAGTCACCCCGAGACTACTCTTGGTGAGCATGCTGGCAGCACCAGTGTCTACAGGCAGGGCCCATTCTGAGGAAAGATGTTTCCCTGAAGCCTGGTTAGACAAGAGAGCAGAAGAGCCCCCTCTCCTTCTAAGGAACGTGGACCCAGGGCTATGCAATAGGTGGCTGAGATGAGGAGAAGCCCACCCAGCCCCGAATGCGGAGGGAGGCAGAGGGTGCAGGTCTGAGGAAGGAGAATCAATCAGTGCACATTCTCAGCAAAGCCCCTGGAAACCCAGACGCGACTTGCCCATCAGAGGAACTACACAGCCCTGATGGGAGCCTGTGGACTGGGTGGAGGCAGCTGGTTCTACAGACCGAGTGTGGCCAGGTCCTGACTGGTTCACAATAATGAAGCCCATGTGTCCAGCACAGGCCACTGGGACAAGAAAAAACCCAACACTACCATTCTCATGGGGATGATGGGGGCAGAGCCAGCACGTGGACACAGAGGAGTACATGTTATGCACAAAGAAAGTGGGAGCAGCCAGGGGTGGGGGGAGAGTGAGGCCTCCAGTCAAGAAACAATGCCTGACCCCCCCACAACGCCCCCAGAAAAAAAATCATCCTCCCCCTGCCCATACTAGCCTGACATGAAGCCATGTTTTCATAGAGTGGCGTGAGCTAGTACCACGGTCCTAGCACTTGGAATAGACTGGCCACAGAGGCCATTCCACAGGGAGGCCCCAGCAGCTGAAGGCACCTATCCAAGGTTGCCCAGACAGAGAGCATCACTGGTCTACACAATCCCACAAGCCCTCCCAGGCAGTTGAGGCATCCATTTCTGGATGGATGGACAAGGGCCCTCCGCTAACGCACCATGGCGCTGGAGCTACACGCTCAATGCTGGCTCTCTGTTCTGGCTGCTGACATATAATGGAGCTCCACCTGGGAGCTCTAAAGCTCCCCGGGCCAGCCAGAGGGATTCGGCCCTTGTGCAGGGTAACTCAAGGCCACGGGATGAACAGGCGGCCAGCCTGAGCGAGGCTCAGAAGCAGATGGACAGGCTGAGTACAGACCCTGGATGGACAATGGGCCTCCTGACTCCCAGGCCCATATTCCCCCACTAGCCTGGGCTCCTCAGGCTGGCTTTGAAACTCGCACTCACACAGAGCTTTAAGGGGCCGCCTTCCATTACCCTGACTGCATTACCTCTAGTACACAAAGAGGGCTGGCGCCGGCTAATTCAGCAGAGAATCAGCGTCACCATCATCATCACCTTCTTCTCTTCTGTTCCTTTATTATTATTGTTACAGTCAATTTAGCAAACAGTTATTTTAATGATCACTGGAGGCGGCCATGGCGCCCTGCATGACCTTGGGAAGGCTGCTCCCCAGGCCCTCCCACCTCACTTCCACCTTTGTGCCCCCCCCATCTCCCCAGCAGGGGCAGCAAGTGGCCCCTCCCTAGACGTCTGTGGGCAGGAGGACACAAGAGCCGTCCTTCTCAGATGGGGGGGGGGGGTCCTCTAGAGCAGCAGTGTCCAACGCAGACGTCGGGGGGAGAGACACGGAGAGGAGGGGGTGTATATGTGGTGGTTATGTACAGGCATACGCTGGCTTTTCTCTTCCCTTAAATTAAGGGGCTAAGCAGATCACTGAAGGAGAAAACTGGATTCTTTTTTCTCTAAATTAAATGCTTACAACCCAGGGGAAAACTCCACTCTTCCCCCCATTCAGTTCTGGGCTAGCGGCTGCATGGACTGGCACCTGAGACCAGGCGAAGTGAGAAGGGCCTCCCCACAGTAAGTGGGCTGGTAATGCTGAACTGCTGGGTGAACACGGAAGGGACTGGCCACAAGGATGAGGGCACACAGGTCACACACTCAAGTGGGATCAATGGCCACTTCACTGGGCCACCACTATGGAACAGAAAGCCATCTTCTACACAATTCAGGCAGTGGGAGGGAATCTGCTCCCAGAGCTGTGCCGCCCATGAGGAGAAAGCCTCCCTGGCACTGACCATGTGGCCAGCCCTTCTCAGGCCTGCCTGGAGAAAGCGGGGGCAGTTTTCTTAAAATTCATTTTGCCCAAGAACATCATTCCGACTGAGGGCCATTAGAAATAATACAATTTCAGCCACAGACTATTTTCCCCCTAATGCGCTTCCATTCTTTCTAATTATTACTGTGATAGAAGGAATAATGTGACTCCCATTTTGACTCGTTTCTTATTTGGATAATTCCCATCGACTCATCTCCTGAGCTGCCACAAAATCCCTCTGCGTGAACCTCTGAATTAATCACGGCTGCCGTCCTGAGGAACCTCTGCTTCTTCTGGGCTTTGTCTGCTCGAGCCATGGCCCTCCTCTTCCAGGCAGGGATCCCTGCTTCCTGCCCCACCCCCCTGCCCCCAGCAAGTCCAGCTGACTGATCACTCCATGCCCACCCTTCTCTCCCAGACATAACACTCCTTTTGCCATGGCCTGCACGGGCCTCGGAGGACTACCTGGGGGCATTTCTGGCTGGATCTTTTGCTCAGGGCCCAGTGGAACGAAGGTCAATGGCTTGAATGTGAAGGGGCTACCTTAGGGGGATCAGTGTGAGCGGTAGCAGGAGGGGCTGGGTGGGTCTCCTGCAATTCTTCTCTTCCTCTACACTCCCTTGGGAGTCTCCATGGAAGCCATGTGGCCATCCCTTGAACACAGCAGATAGAGCACCCACGCCTACCCGGCCAGCCCCGACCATCTCCTACAGACCCTGCACACATTTCTGGCAATGCCCTTCATGACCTTGCAACATGAGCAATGATACCCTGCTACACATCGAAGCTGGTCTCAGAGAGACCTGGCTAAAAAACCCACACGGGACTCCAACTCACCAGGACCAGGCTGTGCATGGACCTCCGGCTCACTCGGCAAGGTGGGGCTCGTCTGCTCTGCAGGAACGGGCCTTCATCGGCCTACACCAACTCTCTAGATGAAACCCTGAAAGGAAAATGTATCTGGTCAGAGAGGCCGCAGCTGCTGCCACTCACACCTGGCTACCCCCCGACTGCACGCTTCCAGGGTCTGCAGCAGCCCGAGGCTGGACGGATGGTTCCATTAAAAAGGCTCTATCTGTCTCGCCGTCCTTGCACCAAAGCTCCAAATCAGATCCAACAGCGCGCTAGGACAAATGAACCCTTTCCCTCCTCTCTGACACAAGGCCCAGTGCTCAGAAACAGATGAGGGCCTGGGCCATCCTCGGGCAGGTAGGCATCCCTTAGCATTCGTTACATCTCCGAAAGCAGAGGGAGACGTGGAGATCAATAATGTCGGGGGGGAAGGAGGAGCACGACCCAGTGTTTTAAAAAATAAGGAACGATAAGGTGCAATTCATAAGCCTCTGGTTTCTGAGGACTATTAGCATAAATGCTGACCACCTTAATCCACTGTACCCCTGATGGATAGCTGGAGTTGTCCATTAATAGCAGGCATTTTAACTTAGTACAAAAATTGATTAGTCAGTTAAGAATTCAATCCTGATGCTCAATAAAATTGCACTTTCTTAGCAAATGCAATATGAAATGAGGTGATACATTAAATAGCCTTGCCATTCATTACGGGATGCACAGGAAAGAGGAAAGGAAGGGCGGACGCCGCATCATTTTAACTCTTGCAAACACACACGGAAGGACGGCAGATGGATCGGCGGGTCTGTTGTTGCTCATCCTTCGTTTCAATGAGCCACAGGGTGATGTCTTGACTCCCTCCTGTTGGATTCAAGTGAGGCAGAGCTGTACAAAGTCATCAGCCGCACTACCTCCTCCAAAGTCATCCAAATCTACTGGCAGGACCATGCACAACCTCTGATTCCCAACCGAGTTCTCAGAGCTCCATGGCACTGGCTTCACAGCCATTGGAACAAACTGTACTCATCCACTCATTCTTCCAAATGGGGCAGACACCCCCCCCAACTCACCAACAGGTCCGAGGCCCCTCACCCTGGCACCTGGCTTAGCCCATTGTGGGCTCCTTAGAGGCACCAGTGAAAGCTGGGTGAGTCAGAAGGGCACCAAAGGAGGATGGGCAGCCCTCACCCCGAGGTGCTGCTCCCCCCCCCCCAACACCCCAGGTGAGGTCTACAGGACCAGTGGTAAGCTGGTCCTCCCAACATAAAAGGAAGGAACAGAAAGGGCAAGGCCACCCTTCTAGAACAGAGAAGTTTCCTGAGCTCTGAGTAGAGGGATAGCAGACAATGCTTCTACTATGAACAAGGCCCTCTGCATTTTGTAGGTTTTTAAAAACTGACTCTAGAGCAGGAGAAATGAGAAAGCAGCACCCCCTCCCTTCCTACCAAACGCCTGCTAGCCATCACAACGTGCCCGCAGCCTTGGCTGAAAACCTCTCTGGTGGCTGCAGCCACTTCCCCCCCAAGGATGCCCAGACCACTTTGGGGAACCCCCTACATTCTGGCAAGTCCTTCCCTTTGTCAAGCCTGATCTGCTTCTCTGAAAACTGGCACCCCTTGTTCCTGGGTCTGCCCTCAGGGGCTGTCTCTGCAGCCACAGGGGCAGGGTTCCAATCCAACCGAAGATGTTACCTGGGTTACTGGGGAGCTGAACAAGCCCTGAACAGCTCACCAAGTTTTGTCCATCTGCAAAATGAAGGACAGCTGCCACGATCCCTTCTGGCTCCAGACACACAACCCTATGTCCACACCCTCTACTACTGACTCCATTCAGCTGGAGTACCTGTAAAGTACCTTCTAAATTCTGCACAAGCCACCATTTTCTCCCCAGTAGACGCTGAATTCTTCTGGGTCCTTTTGGTATCTGGCCCCAGGGCCAGGCATGGTGCCTGACACAATACATCCTGACCAACTGGGCCCTTGTTTATTCCTTTCCAGTCTCTGTGTGCCTCTGGATAAAACTTGGGCCATGGAGCTAGGGTTGGTCAGAGGACTTAGAGTTACAAGGGACAGATGCTGAGGCCTTGACTGGGGAACAGGGCTTCTCTAGCAAAACCAGGACCCGGAGGCAGATCTCTGGAGTCAGAATCCTGTGCCCTTCTCGCTACAACTTTATACCACAGATGATCCCTGTGCTACCAATGGCCTACGACTTAGTTACCCCGAATCCAGCCTCTCACAGATTCCTGCCAGACCAGATCAAGAGGCAGCAGTCACAAAAGACTGTGTTTAGTGGTCACTGGGGGGATGCACACGGTGACGTTGAGCCGACCCACTTCTCCTTCCAATGGTGCCCGGACCTCAGCAGCCACCCTGTCCAACACCCACCTGCACAAGCACCTCCTAATAACAGTCCTAAGACGGAGCGACGTGGCCGTGCCAAGGAGACGATTCTACAGAGAAGTCCCGAGGCCGGTGTCAGAAGCGATACAAGGATTCCCTGGCACAGGACTGCCGTGCATGGCGTGCCCCCATCAGAGAAGGTGCTGTGCTCTGTGAGCAAAGCAGAGCTGAACAGCTCAAGACACCAAGATGTGCAAATTTAGGGAGCTCTCCACTGCAGAGGGCCTGTGCTCGGCCTCCCAAGCCCCTATTGGTGTGATCAGCCACAGTCGGACATGCTGTACCTCAATCCCAAGACTCACAACAGCTGGGTCCTCAGGGAGCATGAAGGACAACAACCAAGCTTCGGTGCGTTGAGAAGCCTGTTTGCCTCAGTTTCGTCCTCTGTAAAACAGGGATGAGATTAACACCTATCTCCAGGGCAGCTGTTAGAATAAAATGGGATCAGATTTATCAAGTGCTCTGCAGGCTTGAAGCATTACAGAAACGTGCGTTTTTGCCATGTAACACTTTCACTTGTCTCATTTGATCTCCTAAAAGAGCCCCCACTGCAGGGAGTGGAACAGTAATGATGTCCCCTTTAGAGATGGGGAAACTGAGGCTGGAAAAGGCTTTAGCCCCTGGGACCCAGCTAAGTGAATTAGTGGAGCTGGGGCTGCAGCCCATGGGGGCAACCAGCCTCATTCCATAATAAGCAACCAATAGTCTCAAAAGTCCAGCTTACACTCGTTCTAAGAAAAGCGGCGAATGTGAGACAACCCTCACAGAAAGTTAATGTTGCTCTGCAGCAACAAGAGTCGAGGGCCCTGGAGAGGACGTCACCTGTCCCCTCTGCTGCTGCCATGACAGACAAGCCACCCCACAACCTACAAGATCCTGTCAAAGATGGCAGAGGGACCAGAGTAGGGTATGTTTGGAAGGGAAGGCAGGGAGGCAGGAGGAGCCTTAGGGGCCATGCAGTCCAACTGCCTGACTTATAGACGGTCAAGCCCAGGCCTATGGGAGGTCATGTAATGAGACAAAAGGGGGATCAGGGTCTCAATAAGGAATGTTACTGATCTCTGGGCTCTCTGGGTCCCGTCCCCTTCGGCAGCCCAGTTTGGTGAAACCTGTGACTGACTCTTCAGAATCACATTCTGAAATGCTTGAAATAAAATGCAGGATTTACAAAGAAAACCAATGATAATGAAATGCAGACACACACACACACACACACCCCCTCAGACCCTGAGCAAGCAGCACAACTCTCCCAAGACCAATGGGGACAACTGCCAAGAAGCAGGGTGGCTGTGACCGGTGGTTACTCTGGTCCTTATCCCTGGTGCTGCCCAACCTCACCCCCTGACACCTCCCAGGGCCACATGATACCAAAGTGGCTTTTCCCCAGGGTCTCCTCGGGTCGAGGCAGGGCAGGAAGATCTCAGCTGGCAAATGTCAGCTAGTCAAATGAGGGAAGCAGGTTATGTAAGAAGATGTGGCAAGTCTGATGATTCCTGGAGTCAGTGAGCATGCCCCTGGCACCCAGGAAAGGTCAAGCTCGTCCCAGGAGCATCCCAAGTACAAGCCACAGAGTCAAAGCAACTCCAGGGGAAAATGCGAATGCAGAAACAGGCAGCTACAAAATGCAATCCTGCTTTCCTGGCCAATCCCCAAAACTGCCCTGCCTATCCCATTCCAAAAGAAGTCAGAAGTCATCTGAAGGAACTGTATCCCCTGCCCTCTCCCCACCCCCAGCCTACCTCTGATTCCCAAGGAACATATTTCCCCAAACAATGATAGGAACAATTCCCATTTCACTTTCTTCAACAACCCTGCCACAGATAAAGTGGGTATGATTATCCCCATTTACAAAGGGAAAACTGAGGGTCAGAGGTAAAATCACCTGCCACAATCACACAGTTAGTACAGATGCCAAGAGCCAAAATCCAGCCCAGGTCTGACTCATGTCCAGGTTCTTCCCGTGACCATGACCACCTCTCGCCTCCTCCCCTGGCCGCTTCTTGCCGCCTGCTCTGGCCACCTCTCACCTCCTCCCCGGACAATCCCAAGCTCAAAGAGCTGCCAGAATGAGGCACAGTTTCAGACTGTTAGCAGAAGTGACCCTCCAAGTCACCCAGGCCAATCCCCAAACCCAAAGGAGACGTTATGGCCCAGAAAGAATGTCCTGCCTGAGAGCTGGGATTAAACCAGGGATTTTTCCAGGATGACAGATGAGTCGGGCCCCTCTGGGAGCCCCCCTCAACACAGCACTCTGCCTGGCTCCCTTTAGCAGACTCTTCTAAACTGGAGTCTCGCTTACACATGCCAATGGTCATAAGAATGGTGTAAGAACCAAGTGATCCAGAAAACCCTGAGCTCAGAGCCCCAGGGAGCCTCCGAGGGTGGCCAGGAGAACAGTGATGGGAGTGGGGGCGGGGGTTGCAGCAGCACCCATACAGCACTTCCAAATATCATCTCCTTCTAGCCTTTTAACAGCCCCCAGATGCTGTTATCCTCATTGTACTGAAAAGGAAAGGGAGGCACAGAGACGTTACCTGGCTTTCCTCGGGTCATGCAGACACTAAGGAGCCGAGTCCAAAGGGGAGACTGTGAAGAGAAGAGCCAAAGCTGGACCAGGCGGTGAGCCCGCGCTGTGCCCAGAGGGGCCAGATGCCTCTCTGGACCACTGAGGGGCAGCCAGCCTCCAGGGCAGCCTTCTGCTTCAGTGTCTGAACCTAATTTGCCTCTGAATCACCAAGCCCCTAAGGAGGTCTGAGGAAACCCATCAGGGGAGGAAATGGGCACTTGGGGTCTCTGCAGGGAAGTCCGGCTTCTGTCCCAGGGCCTAAGGGGCAACCCACAGACCGCCCACCAATCTGCCTCAATCAGTGATTCTGACATCACCGGAAGCCAGGAGCCTCCAGGCAGGCAGGGCAGAGAGGAGGGGGCTCAACCCTAAACTATTCCCTCATTACTCCAAGAAGGCTGAAGACAGGCCTGGCCTCGCTCTGCCCTTGATTCAAAAAGCAGTTCCAGTCTGCACCATCAGGAGACCCACTAAGCTCTCTGGGTGGGAATGAGATGCATGGCCATCAGAACATCAGTTCTAAAGAAAGCACCCCCACTGCAGCCAAACTCCATGTGTGCTGAAGGCCATTTCCTTGGGAAGCCACTACCGACCTTCCAGGGGTGATCTGGACTGCGACACTCTGGACAGACTCCCCACCCCCCAACCTACCCCTAGTGGTCAGTGGACCACCCTTCAGGGAAGGCCTTCTGCCCTCTGTGCCTGGGGCAGGGAGTTGCCCACATTCAGAACCTGAAACACTGGGCTGTACAGGGCATCGAGGCCATCCCGGAGAGCTCCAGGTGGCCCCAGATCATCCCGCCCATCTTTCCTGACCAGCCCTATCCCTCTGGGATGTCACTGCTGGGCTGGGACATCTTGGGAGGGGGCCCAGGCACTGCTCCTCACCCCTCCCTGGCATTCTGCCCCAATCCCCCATCACAGTTACTCAAGTTTGGGCAAAGTCTTGCCTTTTGCAAGTTAAGGAGTGACACATGCTCGTGACTTTTGGAGAAATGGTTGGTTTTTCAATAAACGGTTCAAGCTTTGGAAAACTGCTTCACCCTAGGGAGATGCCCAGGATGCCTTTTGTCTCCTAAAAGGGTCTGGCCAAGCTGGGATGAAGATTTGGGGGCTGCTGGAAAACCCAAACACCCACTGATTTACAAAGGCCAGAAACAGGCAATAGACAGGGTTACCCTGAAGCCAGGTGAGTCCAACATGAGTTTGCAAGGACCACCAGCCCCTGACCAAAGAGGAGCATCAACCCCCGAGGCCTTTCCTGGGCATGGAATGACCAACTCCCACAGGGTCTGGGGACACCCAGTGAGGGGACCCTGCTCAGGCCCCACCTAACTGGGAGACCCCAGGCCCTGTCTGGGGCAGCCCCAGCACATGACACCCTGCAGGGGGATTCTGGAGAGAGGAAGGGCTGGCTGGGGAAGGGAAAAAGGAAGGGATGAGCTTCCCAAAAGTCTGAAGGCCAATGCTAAGCAGAAAACCACAAGTGCAGCTCTACGCCCGAACTCTGATATTTCCTGGCTATGCGGCCTTGGAAAAACTGCTCCCCGTCTGAGCCTGTCTCCCTCTTCATAAAACAGAGATTTGGGTGTAACAGGTGCAAACAGCGATTGTTTCCCACGTGCTGATGTTTGTAATCTCAGTTAACCAAACCTGCACAGAAAATGCTTCCCATTCTTCTAACATAACCCAGAGCAGTCAAACTGCGCCAGGAGGACAGACCCCCTCTCTCTGGGCCTGTCTCCCTTCCCATAGAAGGAGGCTGCTGGACTAGCTGTGCTCTGGGTTCCTCCCAGATACTGATGTTTCAGCCCATAAAGGGGTGGGTTCTTTTCCCCTCCCCTGCAAGTAGCCACACTCGAGCACTTGGGATGGGGTCCTCATGGTGGTTATCTGTAGGATGGGCACAGTCCTGGGGTCCCCAGAAGCAATCACACACAGGTAAAGTGGTTTGCAAACCTGCAGAGCCCTTCAGAAACCTGAAAGAGAACAAGCAGCCCAGGGACCTCCAACAGCAAGATGGCCTGAGGACCTTCCAGTAACGCTCCAAGAGAGTCCCTCCCCCTCCACAGTGATCAACTAAGAAAAGCCTTTTAAAGACAGGAGGTCCCAAAACTAGGAAACAAAGAAGTATGAGGGTGCTGAGACTGAGTTAAGTGAGCCTTAGAATCCAGACGCACCCCTTTGGGAGGGGAGGGGGAATGTCCAGCTTGGAGGGGAGGAAGATAAGCATTTATACAGCACCTACTGTGTGCCAAGAGCTTTCACTAACAACTCGGCAAATTCAATGCTATTATGAACCCCATCTTACAGTTGAGGAAACCAAGGCAGACAGAAGTTAACTGACCTACCCAAGGTCACACAGCTACTGAGTGCATCAGAACTCAGGACCTCCTGATTCCCTGTCTAATGTTCCATCCGCTGCACTGCCAGCTGCCTCAAGATTTCCCCAGCATCCTTGGTGCAGGAACTTCCAGTGCAGAAGCTCCTTGTACCCCACATAATCCGAGGCTCCACGAAAGGACTTCCACGTGCTCCCCCAGCAACTGAGCATCAGAACCTGAACCCAGGACTTCAGACTGGGCTCTCCCTGCCTTTTGTCCAAATCCTGAAAGGGCCATTTATCCAGAAGCTTCATCCTCTTCCGCTCTGGCTGGCCAGCTTCAAAGCGCCTAAAAATGGGACAAGTGAGTCTTTCCCATGAATACAAATCACATTTTACATAAATTAAATATATAATTCGATTAAATATGTTTATGTCTTTGTGATGGCATTTAAAGGAGTAGTGTTCATTTTCTTTTTTCAAAGAAAAACTCTTTCGAATGTAATCTGAAGCTGTCAAACCAATCTTGCCTGTAGATCTTTTAAATATCACCCGCCTTCCAAAGGGGATGCAGCTTCCTTTTAAATATGCAATTCCAAACAGCACATTCTGAATCAAGAATTTATTAAAATACATCACTGACATTTATACTGATTAAGGAGAAGCCTTTCCTGGCTCCTTTTGATGGAAATGCTCACAAAAAGCACGTCATAACATCCCCAGAGCGCAACACTTCAGTAGCCCCGGTCCCCCCCACCACCGGCTGACTGTCCTCTGAAGCCTGACAACGGGACGTATGGCTAAGGGTTCCAGGACCACGGATGGTCAGCCCTGGGCCCCTTGAGTCCAAGCCACCCTGGGTAAGAGCCATCCGGCCTCAAGATGGGGGGCGGGGTGCAGTGAGGAGAGCACAAGTTCCTTATGTGTAAGGACTCAATGGCCACTCATGTCCCTTCGGGCTCTGGGGCTCCCATTAGGTGCTGACCTCTGCAAGATGACAGAAAGCTCGGAAACAAGGGGCTGAACCGAGAGCAGGAGCCAGGGCCCCCCTCAGGAGGGCTCTCTGGGGCCCTGAAGGCTGCTGCCAGGAACCAGGGAATGGCACCTGAACAAAGCCACGGACCGAAGAAAAGACCCAGGCTCTGTCACTGCCATATGTGACTCAGGTAACTCAGGTCCCCTTCAAGCCTGAATTCAAATCTAGCCTTAGCTGTGTGGCCCTGGGACCGTTTGCCTCAGTTTCCCCATCTGTAAAATGAGCTGGAGAAGGAAATGGCAAATCATTCTGATATCTTTGCCAAGAAAACTCCCAATGGAGTCACAGAGTTGGGCATGACTGAAGCAAGAAGATGAGGGGCCTCAGTTGGTCCTCTCCACTCCATCCCTCAGTGTCCTTATCTGCCCTCTGGCACCAGGGCCCCACCTGGCCACGCCAACGGCCCACTGGTGTCCCACCTCCACACCCAGCTTCTTATTCCCCCAAACAAGCCACAGTGGCCCTGGTAGCTCCAATCAAGGTCCTCGAGGCAAGCAGGACAGAAGGAAGGATAGGGACAGGGAGCTGCTGATGGAGCTCCCAGGGAAAGGAGGGCAGACAGTGCCCATGACCTCTCAAAAGGCAAAGGGAGACCACAGCCAAGGGGCTGGGAAAGCAGGCCAATGGAGCCACAGGTCAGGTCTGAGCCCCCGCCAGCCTTCAACAAAGAAGGCACACATGCCAACCAGAAGGGAAGAAGAAGGTGGGCCCCAGACTCATGGATTAGGAGAGGACTGGGAATCGGGAGATGTGGGTTCCAACCCAGCCTCTGATCCTTGACCAGCCAGCAGAGACCCACCACTTAATAAGAGCCGGGTCAGTGGAGCTGGACGGAGGAAGCATAAACTGGTCATTAGCCCAAGTTCCCAAAAGGGACACTCAAGGGTCAGATATTAGAGCTGGCAAAGAGGCAGTCTGGCAGGTCAGTCCCAGGCGGTTTAGAGTCAGAGGACCAGAGTTCGAATCTTGCCTCTGACATCAGCTGTGTGGCCTAGGAGGTGACTCAGGGACCTGACTTTGGGCACCCGATATATCTCTTGTAGCTCTCCCTTGATGAGGGTCTGTAAAAGGGGACTGGCCCATTCCCTTACACACAGGACAGGGCAGGAAGGAGGGCCAGGCAGTCCTTAAACACTCTACTATATATACTGAGCTAAGCACTGGAGATATAAAGAAAGGCCCAGGACAGGCCCTGCCCTCGAGGAGCTTATAACTGAATGGAAGACCACATGCTGTGCTCAGACAGCTGGGAGAAATGGAAGTCAGCCTTGCTCCTAGATGGCAAAAACCCAACAAGAAAGCCCCTTGTCCTGTTTGGCTCAGGGCCTGATGCCCACTCTCCATCCCAATTCAAACTACCCTCGCAGCCTGTGGAGGCAGGCCCCTTCCAGGCAGCCCTTGAGGGCCTAACCCCCACGGAGAGACAGTCAGGCAGGAGGGGAAATTGGGAGGGCCTATGTGTTCTCAGGCCCCCGGCCGGGAGGCTTCTCCCCTACAGATCTTGGCTGTCTGGCCTAGGGAATGGTCCTCTTTAAAATGTACATAAAGTATATAATGGGCATTACATACAGAGGACCTCAGCATCAGGCAGGGAACCCTTGGAGCCTGAGGCCAAGACCTGGGACCTCCCCTCCCCTCCCTCTTCCTGTGGCGCACAGTCTTCTCTCCAGTTCTCATCTCCACGTTAATGGTGGATTCAGTACAGGTCTCCTGTGAGCTCCAGATGACCCTGCAGACCGAAGGGGATGGTCCTTCAGCCAGGACCCCTGAGTGAGGGACGGCCCTGCTGAACCGATGGTCACCAGGGATGGCCACTTGGCTGGGCTGGCTTCCCTGCTTCCTAGACACAGCTGCCCATAACAAGGAGTAACAGCAGTTGGCATTTATGTGCAGAGTGCTCCCTACGTTAACTTATCTGATCCTCACACAGCCCTAGGAGGGAGACACTGTCATTATCCCCAACTTCCAGATAAGGAAACTGAGGCAGGGGCTGGATTTGAACTCCAGTCTTCCTGTCTCTCGTTCTAGGACTTGAACCAATTCCTTCCTTCTATCCCTTCCAGGACCTACAGATGAGAGGGAACAAGACCACACAAGGGTCTCCTGGCTCCTCTTAGGAGAAATCCCCAATCTCTATCCCTAGCCAGGCGCTCTTTCCCTGCCCCGAGGACACTGCAGAGCCCAAGCCACAAAGCCCTCAACACTCTTCCTTGGGAATCAGTAAGGAGCCATGAGCTGCCCAGGTGAACTGGCCCCACCCTTCACTGGGCTTACACCTGGGGGCAAACACAGAGCCAAGGGGACTGGCAACAGGAAGAATCAGGAAAGGCTTCCTGGAGGAGGTGCCTAGGGATCCTGGGCCAGGGACTGGCTATGGGCCAGGAGGGAGGAAGGACCATCTGGCTACATTCCAGGGCATGAGCATGTAATGAGGCTGGAAATGTGGGGAAGGGCTTTCAATGCTTAACATAGGTTTGTACTGATTCAAGAAGTTAGAGGGAATCACTGGAGTTTATCGAGAAGCATATTATGTTGGACTCTGTGACCCCATTTGAGCTTCTCTCTCTTTTTTTGGCTTTTTGGAGGCAATTTGGGGTTAAGTGACTTGCCCAAGGTCACATGGCTAGTTTTTTGTTAGGTGTCTGAGGCCGGATTTGAACTCAGGTCCTCCTGACTCCAGGGCTGGTGCTTTGACTCACTGTGCCACCTAGCCACCCCCTTGGCTTCTCTTGGCAGAGATACTGGAGTAGTTTGCCATTTCCTTCTCCAGCTCATTTTACAGATGAGGAAACTGAGGCAAACAGGTAAAGGGGCTTGCCCAGGGTCATACAGCTGAGGCTAGATTTGAACTCAGGTCTTCCTGCCTGTAGGTCTAGCTGCCCTAGGAAAGGAAAAGGTGGTAATACCCTTGACAGGGGAGTCAATGAAGGGAGGGGGTTGGGGGGTAAGAATAAAGAATTCTGCTTGGACATGCTGAGTTTAAGGTGTCACCATCTAGGGGGTGACGAATCTGGAGTTTGTGAGAAGGACCATTTATAATGGACCACACTCACCTTGGAACCCAGGCACAACCAATGTCATAGGCCTTCCTTCTCTTCCCTTCCTTCTTTCCCTCCTTTCTTCCCTTCCCTTCCTCCCTTCTTCCCTTCTCTTCCTCCCTTCCTTCCTCCCTTCTTCCCTTCTCTTCCTCCCTTTCTTTCTTTCTTTCTTTCTTTCTAACAAGACAACTCTAAATTCTCTGGACTGAAATCTGAATCTTCTCCCAGTGGGAGAGGCCAAGGACCAGTCACTCCGTCACCTCCTCAAGAATGACTTGCCTGGCTTTCCCAACTCCTGTGGATGAGGGTCACTATTACAGTGGCCATCATCACCACCATTCCATTATTAGCTCCGTGAGGGCTGGGGCCATTTTAAAATCCAAACTCCCCCAGGCCTCATGAAGCCTAGAATGTGCGTGAAGGACGGCCATCCATAGAGATAAATTTAAAGTACATCATTATGGAAAATGAGAAAATGAAATGCCCTGGAAGCATGTGAAGAGAAGGGAAGGGAAGGCTATTACTGCTGGAGGGGAAAGAGGACAGGGGTGTAAGCGGCCCCTTCCCAAGCCCAAGAGCCGGGTGTCAGAAGGGAGCCGTTCTGGGCGTTGGCGGTAGATACAAACCCAGTGTCCCTGAAATTCGGTGTCTCATCTGTCCCGGAGTTATCCTTTACACAAACACCCCCATAAGCCCTCATCCCCAAGTCAGGAGCAGGTGTGCTCCGGACACAGCATCCAAGCCAGCACTGACGTCCCAGCTGGCCAGCAGTGGAGACCAAACAGTCCACACCTCGGTTTTCTCATTCATAAAATGGGTTGGGGGCCAGGGAAGAGGTTGGACTGGATGAGCCTGAAGGTCCCCACCAGCTCTAAACCCACGACCCTACAAGGATCTCCAAAGAGTCAGAGAGGGCTCATACCTGGGGGACACTGGAAAGGCCTTGTGTGGAAGATGGCGACCGAGTGGTCCTTAGGAGGACAATAAGGACTTCTTTCTGAGAGGCAGAGATGGAGAGGAAGAATTCCACAGGGAGAAGACATGTCCAGAGATGAATATTGCCCCTGGGATCCCATTAAAATGTAACCTGTCCCTTAAATGGGGGACAGAAGAGATAATTATCAACCAAGCAAGCTCCCTGTCTGCCTTTGGGAGGGCCCTGGGAGAGCCAGGCACCTTGGCATTGGAGTCAAAGCCACATCCACTCTGAAACCTGGCGCCGATGGAGTAAAGTCCAAAGGGGAGGCTGCCCAGGCTGCAGAAATGCGTCTGCGGTGCCTTAGCTTGGCTTCACTGTCCCCGTGACTAAATGCCATGTGGCAGTCCCTTTGTGGGGGGCCCAGCTTGGCATTAGTGGCCAAACCCAAACACCCCCATCAGCCACCTTCAAGGGTATCCAGAGAAACGGAAGATCAAGTGAGTGAAACACAGCAAACTGGGGACCCCAGGTGCAAGACGACGAAGGACAACAAAGCCTGCTCCTCAAAGGAGGCTTTCATCCGCCCAACTCCTCACCAACAAAGTCCCACGGCGTTCAAGTGAGAACAGATGACGCACCACAGCCTCAGAAATAGCGCTCCAATTTAGTAAACAGCTGAGCTCTGTTTGCACATCCTTCTAATGAATTTAGTTCAATAAATTCAAATCAGTAAACACTTCTAAAAATTTAATTTCCCATCACTCGATACACCAGGGCTCGACAGCCCTGAAGGTTCCGCCGGGCTAATGGAAAGCCAGGCTTGTGGGGAGATGAGGGGCCGACTGGGGACCCCGGGAAGGAAGGTCCCACTAAGGTGGGCCCTGGCTCCCCTTCCCTCCAGGATGGGCCTTCTATCCACCCCCATCCAGGGCGGGCTCCTTTACAAACAAGAGCCTTCCCCCAGTCACTCTCCTTGGGAAAGAACGCCAGGGCCCCCCCTACTTCTTCTCAGACCTGGATAATATAGGGGGATTTTCCAGTGATGTACAGGGTTGTGTCTACATATGAACCATGTGCTGTTGGTCCCTCTGCAGGACCTGACTCAGGACCGCAAGGGCATCGGAGAGCTTAATTTACTCCACTCGGGCCCCAGTGCGCCACCTACACCTGTTCACGTGCACTTCTGTCCCCAGACCGAGGCCTAGACACAACCTTCACTGGCAAAGAGACAGGGAGGCTGGTTCTGGGCAGGTGACATTCTCTCTCCAGGCCTCTGTGAAAATGGGGTTCAAAGCACTTTTAGAATCTGAAGCACTAGAGAAATGAGCTACCTATTTGTTACTGTAAATAAAACCATCCTTTGGAGTGGAGACAGAGAAAAAAAGGACCTCCAGAGTGGGGGGCCCAACAGGCACAAGGAAGGGGGCACAGCAGACACACATGTGTCTTGATCAGCATGAGAATGTCGGGGTCCAATGCCTCCCACAGTGTGCACGGCTCTTCCTCTTCTCCTTGAGGTTCCCAGTAACTCCTCCTGCCAGTCGGACCAGACTTCCAGCCCTGCGTCTGTCACCGACGACCCGCTGAGTGGCCTGGCTGGTCCTTCCCTCTGGCCTCAGTCTCCTCCATCCAGGAAGCGGGAGCTTGGACTCCCAGCCTGGCAGGGTTGTACTAGGCCAATGAGGCGTCAAGGTCCCCCCAACTTGCAAAGGCTGGATATGGACATGCCATAATCTGATGACAACTGCTGGGATGCCTTGGGAGAACAGGGACCAGGACAGGGTCAGGAAGCTTTCACTGAGTAAAAACATCTGTGGGGGGCTTTGGAGGGTCCGTGGGGGCCGCGCTTTATTCCCTGGATTCCAAGCAGGGGTGAGGAAGGAAGACACTCCCCTGCTCCCCACTTGCTGGCTCTTACTAACCTGGCAACGCACAGATGGCCCAGCCAGAGCTGGGGGCACGCTGGCCAATGCTGCCAGGCACAGACATCTGCTCCCCCCACTTCCTTTCCCACAGCCTGGCCCGGTGTGTGGCCCTCCAGAGTGTAAGCCCCCTCCCAACTCAACACTGTCCACAAGAAACTGTGTCCTCTTGGGCTAAGGGGAGACTGTATGAGCCCACCTAGGAAACAGGTGGGGGGAGAAGGGGTCCTTCTCACAGAGACCCAGGCTTGAATCCTGACTCTGACACCCACTGGCTGTATGAACAGGCCCTCCATCCACCTCTCTGACGTTCTTTAAGACAAGAGGAATCTGAGGCGAGCTTGGCCCAGACGCCTTTTAAGACCACAGCAAGGGCTGCTCAGGGGTCAATTAGTCCAAATCCTCCACTGGGCCAGAGAAAGCGCTGATCCAAAGTCTAAGGGAGATGCCCCGGGTCTGTTGAAGCCCAGTCCCGGCATTCTTTCTACTGGACCAATCAATTCACAAACGTTTCCTAGGCGCCCACTGCGTGCCAGGCCCCACCCTAAGCCACACTGCGAGCAGCAGAGGCCAGCCCTGCACTGGCACTCACAGCCTTTCCCTGCCTCTCCCTGGGACACAGCGGGCACGGACTGTGAATGCTGAAAGCCCCGCATTTCTCCGCAGCTCTCCCCGCTTGGGCACCAAGAAGTCCCCGTTACTGGCTTTATCTCCCCATTTCTCAGGAGAGAAGAGAGAGGCTCACAAACCACAAAGTGACTTGCCCACAGTGTCAGTGATGGACTTAAACCCAGTTTTGCCAAGTCCAGGTCCAAGGCCCTGTCTAAAAAGCCAGTGCTGGATTGCCTGCACAAGACAAGACTTAGGGGCCTGAGGGTGCAAGCCATGGCCAGCCCAACCTCCTCTTATCCCAAAGAAGGAAACAGGAAAACTCACTTGGGTCAATGTCAGAGTGGAGCCGATACTGAAACCTGGGACCCTGGCCCCGCGACACCGAGGCCAGCCTCCGTCACACCCGGCGGGGCTGAGGCCGGCCTTTATCAGCATTAGACAGGGCTTTCTCCTCCATTTTTTCTCTAGAGTGAAGTTAGAAGGCCCTTGGGTGACGAGGGGGGAGCTCAGCTTCCTCTATGCCCCCCACCATCCTGGCACATGGGATGCCCCACAGCTGTTTCACAGCTGCAGCAGCTGCCCTGGACAAGTTCCAGGCAGGCCTAAGTTATGATGAAGACCCTGAGATGTCGACACTGTGATTCCAATCCTCACACAGCGGGTGCAAGGTCCTCATATTCCCCCTCACCACAGAAACAGAGGCTAACTCCAGCTAACTTCACGGTGGGTGGACCCTCCCTTCACTCTCTGGGCCACAGTCTCCTCCGCTGCCAGACCAGGAGGCTTGGGCTTGAGGACTTCTGGGGCCCTTAATTATGAGAAGGGCCTTGAGCTGGCTCTGTGGATGGACCGACAATTAGGAAGACCCAAGCTCAGCTGCTGCCTCTAACACCTCCTAGCAGTGTGTGGTCTTGGGGAAGTCACTGTTCCCAGGCTTGAGGAAGGGGCCAGCCAGGGGCTGCACAAGGAGCTGGAGGTGCCTGACCGGCCTCCCTCCACCACCAGCAAGATCAGTAACCCTCCAACTCAGGTTTTCAAAGCTGGCACCCTGCCTGCACCCCCTAGGGCCAGCCCTCCAGAAGCTCTCACTCTGTCCGGAGGAATCCCTGACTCAGAGGGGGAGAAGGGGTCCTGGGGGCCAGCCCCCCCCTCCCCAGCTCTGAGGCCACCTCACCATTGTTCCTCAGAAGAATGGCCTGCCCCATTCCAAGGGCCGCCCAGGGCTTTGGATGGGAGAGCTCGGGAACAGGATGTGTGACAAAGGCTGAGCCACAATGCATCCCCCGAAATAGAAATGCATGCCAGAAAGGCCTGGGTTTGCCAGCATCCTTCCAGCCAATGAAAATGAACATGCTCACGCCTTTCTTCCTGGTCCTAACTGCTGTCCATCAGGGCATCCACACCCGTCTCTCCTGGGGGAGGGAAGGGCCAGAGGGATAATTCTCTCATTTTACAGATAAGGAAACTGAGACTCAGAGAGGGCCACAGCTTCTCAGGACCAGAACTTGGCCCACCCTCCACTACACCCACACCCGTGCCCCCGTTTGGCCATTGACACTCACGGCAGAATCCTAAGAGCTGAAAGGAATGGTTCCCAGCACCATCAGAACCCTCTGTAGTTTTCAAAGCGCTTTAACCATTATCTCACCTGATCTGGACACCAACCCTGGGAGGCAAGGGCCAATATCACCCCCTGTAACATGGAAAACCGAGGGAGACTGAGCAGAATCGGACCTTAGGCCTTTGGAGGCACCGCCAGCTGCCTTCCCTCTGAAGTGGGGGGCCCCCAGGCCCCGAGCCAGCTGTTGTGGGGGGAGGGTCCTCCGAACACCAGCCTTGGAGGAGGGAGGGGGTGCTCCCCTCACCCCCCAAACCAGCAGGGACTTCTCCACAGACATCCAGCTACGCCAGCTTTAAGCCAAAGGCAGGAGAGGGCCCAGGTCTGAGACTGGCAGGACAGGAATCCTGACACCCCCAAAGGAGTGGGGTTCCCTGGGCTGCTAAGCAGCCTGGCCCCTGCCTGGCTCCCTAAATCTGCCTGCTGTCAGCTCAGACATGCCACTGATGCAGATGACCAAAGGTCGAGGCTGGAAGCCAGCCCAATGAACAAAAGGCACGCTGGGGTCCAGGATTCTGGACCTGTGGATTCAGCCATGAGGGACTCCCAGTGTGTAGTCTCCCTACAGATGAAGACGGCCACTGGCATTAGAGAGCTGACGGAAGTGACTTTCCCAGGGTCACACAGCCTGGGGTGTCAGAAGCAGGAGTTGAAGCCCACCCAATGCTGGCTTTCACGCTGCTGTGGCTCACCACCTCTCCAACACAGACTGTTAAGAAATAAGCATTTATTAAGTGCCTACTATGTGCAGGGCACTATCCTAAGGACTGAGAATGTGAAGAAAGGAGAAAATAGCCCCTGCCCTTAGGGAGCTCGCAATGAGATATGAAAAAAATGAACTGACTCCCTCCCCTGGGACAGCCCAGCTCCCATGGACAGACGAGAAAGAATTCTGAACACAAGGCAAACAACAAGCTGGCTGAACACCAGGCTCCTCAATATCCAAACACACAAGCCTGGAGAAGACTTCATCAGTGCTCTTATCTGCAAAGTCCAATTACTGGAGTGGGGGGGGGTCCTCTGGGCACAGGTTACAAAGAGACAACGGCAGGGCCGCCAGACGCCAGCCGTGCCTGAGCCTGAGGCCATCTGGGGAAACTGAGGCTTCTCTTCTCAGACTCTAAAGCCCACATGGCGCTCTGGTGGTGGGGAGAACCCAGGCCACCCCAGAGGGCTGGCTCTGTTTCAGGCAGTCGAGTGCAGGAAGAACCCTGATGATGAGTGCCCAGGGGTGGCTATCTGGGAGAGGACCTGGCGGACACGGGAGGCCGTGCCAGAATACAGACGTAGCCCATTCCACCCCAGTCTTCTCAGTACGGGCTAACACAGACAGCCAACGGTAATTCCAGCTCTGGAACTCTGACTGAAATGCGCTCCTCTGGGGATGCCATCCCGAGGCAGTTGTTTTTTCTAAGCGAGCAGCTTTGGGAAGAGCCGTGTCAACAGAAGTGCAATCTAAGAACGTCTTAGGACTTCTTATCCCTGCTGCTAGCATTCAGCAGCTGAGCTGGTCTGGAGGAAGGCAGACAGAAGCCGCCAGGAGCAAATCGCTTCCAGTCCCTGCGATTCCAGAACAGCAGCTCCTCTGCGAAGGTTCTTCTCTTCCGCCTCAGCCGGAGGCCTCCCGTGCCCCCGCCGCGGGCTGCAGCTGACCTGGCACCTTCCCCTTCTCCCTGGGCCTCCTACCAGCCAGTGGCCAAGTGCACAGGCTCATCCCCTTTCCAGGACTGCATTATTCAGTAGGCTTAATGAATGTGCTTCAGAACAATAGGGCACTCTCCCCACTCCTGCCTTTAATAAAATCCAGCTTTCTACTTCTCCTGTAATAAATTCTAGAACCCGAAGGCCATTTTTTAAAACAGTGAAGAACAGACCACTTGTTACACGACCGGGTAAGTCAAGGCAGAGGGCTTTAGGAAGGCCGACACTTAGCAGGCCAAGGCCTTACTTGGTGCCTCAGTTTCCCAAGTTAAAGCCCAGAAAAAGCAGGTAAGAGCAAAAGAAAACAGAGACAAAACACACCCTACATTCTAATCAAACCAGCCCGGTTGGCATGCCCCACCCCCCACTCTCTTCCTCCTGTGTCTGGAGCCCCACCCCAAATTACCTCCTAGTTATGCTGTGCATATCTGTGGGGCAAGGCCACAGATGGAACCCGGGCTCCCCGAGGCCAGAGACCACAGACCTGGGCCCCAACATCCCGCTGGGCACAGAGCACACACTGAAGAAATGCTGTGGCCAGCTCCGCTGGCCTGTCTGCTCCAAGGATTTGGGTGAGCAGGGGGAGGGAAAGAGAATGAATGAGAGCTCATTAAAAAAATAAAATATGAAATAATTAAGAAGCACTGGTTTAGGCCACCAGCAGTCTGGCTGTCTAGGCTTGGCCCAGATAAGGCTGCATACCTAGGAAGCCACCCTGGAATTCTGGGGAGAAGACAGGGACCCCCCAAGTCTCTCTGGCTCTGAGGAGGGATGTGGATGAATCAGCTCCAGCAGCCTCCACCCAAAGGCAGGCCTGAAGGGAAGACAGGAAGGGAGAAATCGCAGGATGCCCCACTCCACCCCAGGACAGGGCAGGATGGGGCAGAGTGAAGGTCACTCTTCTCTGTGTTAGCAGGCCTCGTGGCTGGCTGAGGCAGCAGGGCCCATCCATCTGGATGTGTCTGTCCCCTAAATGCATTCGGACTTACGTCATGCACTGAGAAACAGCCCACCTGTTCCTGGCATTTCCTTTTCAAGGGGACTTTCCAAGAGAAACTGAAAGGAGCCACTATGGGCCGGGGCAAGCAGCTGTCCTCCAGCGCTAGGGGAGGGCAGCCTTAGGCCGAGGAAGAGGGGAGTGAGCTGAGGCTGGATAGGGCGGTCTGTGCCCTCTCAGGACACAGCACCCACCCAGGCCTCACCCTGGTGGGTGCTCAGCAAGTGGTCAGAAGAGTGAATTAAGAGCTATTTAGACACCTCTATGTGGATAGTCTGGACCAAAGTCTGGAATTCCAACCCAGCCTCATACACTGTGTGAGCCCTGCCTTCCTTGACTGTGAAACAGGGTAGAGATAATGTCTGTAGTGCCCAGCACAGGGCCCACACACAGCAGACACCTACTTAATGCATGCTTCCTTCTTCCCCTTCCTATCTCTTTTCTCCCTCCCTCCTTTCTGCCCACCCAAGGTGCCAGGAGTCAGCATTTCTGCAACAAGGATGCCTGGACAGCCGATGGCAGGTGCTGAGAGGCAGCCCTACATGCCCTTAGGCATCGACAAGGGCACCCACCTGCCCTGGCAGAGAAAGGCCTGCTTTCATCACCATCCAACCGCATTAATAAGGACCTACAATGTGCCAGGTATGGGGGCACCGACAGTCTCTGCCCTCAGGGAGCTCCCCTTCTCCTGGGGGAGAAGTGAAATGAGCACAGATACTTTGGTATAAAATACAACAGTTACTAGTGGGAGAAGGGGATTAACAGCTGAGACCAGGGGGGCTTCCTAGGACCCCAGGAAGAGACACTGCCAACCACACAACTCGGCTTCCACCGGGAGCTTTGGTTCTCCAGAGCCCCGCTTCCTTCCTCCCAGGTGCTAATGACAACAGTAACTGAGTCTCACCCACAAGACCCTCAAGCCCCCACCAGAGCAGCACCAAGGTCCGTGAGGACAGCGCCAGTTCCAGGAGGACAGTGAGGCGGGGGGCTCCTGTCTGATCAGGGGCTCGGAGGGGGCCACAGAGACAGCAGGGCAGCAGCAGGATTCATTCACAAATGCTGCCCTCGCAGACATCGCACACAGGATGCAGATTTACCTCCCAGACTGACTCTTTTTAAAAAGTAACTGATATTCTTTGGGGGGTGGGGTGAGAGGAGGGGAGGGCACAGACCCTCCCAAACCAACTGTCCCAAGGACGATTCCTGAAAGCCAGCGAGATGCCGGGCAGTCAGACCAACAGAGAAGCGAGTGTGGCAGGACTAGGAATTAGGAGGAGCTGACTTTCAGGGAGGGCAGAGGCTTAAACCCAACCAGTCTGCCCAACATTGGTTCATTCAGGGAGCCCTGTGAATGGCTCAGGCTCACAGTCAGGGCGCACTGGGTGAGATTCAAACCCAGCTCTTCTGGCCAAAGCTAAGGGTCTCCAACCTCCAACCCCCTCCCGCCCAGGCTACCTCTCTAGAAGAAGGGCCACTGAGGCAGCCTCTCAGAGCACTTCCTGGACGGACTTGTGGCCCTTAAAGCAGCCGCCCTGTGAGATGGACGAGTTTATTACCCCCATTTCACAGATGAGGCGATTCAGATGCTTGCTGCCTGACCACTCACGGCCTCCCTATATTCAGGATCAGTCAGAAACACAAGGAGTCTCACACCATCAGGTTCAACCCCCTCCTTTTACAGGGGGAAACTGAGGCTGGATATGGGAAGGCAACAGCCCCGGCACATGGCCCCGCACTGGCTGCTGGCCTGAAGCCCCTGCTCTTCCCACCAGCCCAGAACCACGTACCTGGTGAGCGCGTACAGAACCGAAAGCCATAGCACAGCCTGACCACGGCTGCTGGAGGCATTATTTCCTACCTGATCTCTATCAAGAGCCCCCACTGATGCTGATGCTGTCCGTCTGGGAGTCACTCTGCTATCAGTCCATCCCCAAAGCAGACCCCCCCCCCCCCACTGGCCTGGCCGGGCCATCAATGCGCCCTCCATCCTCCCACAGCATCCTCAACAAGGAGCCTCAACCCACCTGGTCCCCAGCCCTCAGCCACAGACTGAGCGTGGCCTGCAGGGCCTGAGCAGCCCAGCCCAGCCTGGGTAAGTCCTGTGAACTGCCACACCGAGGCAGGACATTCTGGCTGGGCTGCTTGGGAATTCCCCTGGTCCCTCATGCCCAGTGCACGTAGAATGACGCACACATCCATGGCACCCGACAGTTTGCGAAGCTCTTTCCCCCACAATAATGATGGCACAGGCACGGCAAACACTGGTATTCCTATGTGAGGCCCCAAGGGGCAGGGTCACACTGGCAGCAAAGGCCAGATGCGGGATGTGTTCTCAGCCGGACTTCGGCGCCAGGCCTGACCCCACCTGACCTCTTATAGAGTATCTAATGAGTGACCTTAATGAGGATCTAGAGCTGGAAGGGACCTCAAGTGGGCTGGCTCATCCAACTGCCTCATTCTACACAGGAGGAAATTAAGGCCAGAGTCACGTGGCTACTAAGGGTCTCCAGCTGGATTTGTACTCCGGTCTTCCTGACTCTAGCTGCCTCAAAAAGTAGTGAAACCCACCCTGTGTTCTAATCTGTATATTTACAAATGGGGAAACTGAGGCTCAGAAGAGGTTTGTCCAGTCACCCAGGAGGGAGGCGGGCTGAGGATCACTGCACATATTTTAGGCCAACTTTTCTCCAAAAATAAGGACAGAACCTCAAACAGGAAACAAAATAGCTCCAGACAAGCCAAGCCTGAGGCCTAAGTCACACACCTCCTCCTCCTCAGTCACTGACAAATTCTCTGTCCACTATCTGGGTCATTCCTAGGGACAGGCCCCAGGCCATTTCTATGCCTGCACAGTGTGGACCCAGAGCCCATGGTTTCAACTATCCCTGTCCCCACTGAACTGGGGACTCTCCCAAGGCCTTCTGCATCCCTCGGACACAATCATCTCCCCTTTTCTACAAAGAAGTGATGACTGGGAGGCAAAAGTTAAGGAAGTATCTAAAAATATGGACAAACCCAACCCTCGACTTGTAAGAACTGATGCAGAGGCAAATTAACAGAACCAGGGGAAACAACAGCAACAATGACCACACCAAGGTCAACAAAAACCCATTGCCAGGAAGCCAGAGCTGAGTAATCAGAGTGACACTCTTCCCTTCCTCCCTCTGGCCTCCCCAAGAAAGGCAGGGAGGCCGAGGGATGTAAGTACTGGACACACCTCAGGGCTTCCCCCTTAACTGGTTTTCTTTCTCTGGGTTCCCAGGGCTGCTAGTAACCCACTTTCATCTTATATTTGTTTGGAATACACTGTACTTAGACATGCACAAGCTGGCTCCCCCAGAGAATCCAAGTTCTTTGAGGGCAAGGGTGATTTCACAGAGCTCAGAGACTGATTAACTGAACACAGTTCTTACCGGGGAAGAAGACTCAAAGTGAGAGATTTAGGGCAGGAAGGGGGGGAGGACGAAGAGAGAAGAGAGAGAGAAAGAAAGAGAAAGGGGGAGAGACAACTAATACATTAAAGTAAAACTCATTTTATTTAAAGTTAACATGACTGGGAGTAGTACTTCTTAATGGCACCTGAATAAGGGGATCTCAGTTTATAGAACAGAAGGCTTCTGTAAAAATGAGCATGAAAGTGAAAATGAATTTAATAATCAATTAAATCAAACTTTCAGGTATGGCAAGAAGAATGATTCTTACCCAGAGAATGGAAAGAAGCAAGATAAAACAAGCAATTCTGATGACATGAAATTAAACAGCTTTGAAAGAACAAAATCAATGCAGCAAGGCTAAGGAAAACTGTTGATGGGGAAAAAAAAAATCTTTGCCTCAATTATGTCAAAGGTTTAATAGCCAAGATCCCTGGCTTATTAATACAAACATTTAAGACCAAGAGTAGTCAAAAGACATGAGCAAGCTGTTCTCAAAGGTGAATTATACTGAATGACTCCTCAAAACTACTACTACTAAAAAAAATGCAAATCCAAAATGACATACTTCAAAACCAGTGAATTGGCAAAAATGGCAAAAGCAAACAGACAATCAATCCATCTTCAAGCATTCCACAGTATTTGGCAGACACTGGACACGAGAGATGAGGGAGTGGGACAGTCAAAGATTATGCTGAGTTAATGAATCTGCACAGAAGCCCTCCTGTACAGGAACAGAGAAGGATGGACAGGGGGCAGCAGTTAGGAGAAAAAGATAACGAGTTATTTTAGAGTGGTGAATTTGAGACGTCTCCATAACATCTAGTTTGAAATCTCTAACAGCCCACTGGGGAGAGGGGAAAAATGCCCAGGAGACAGACACAAATCTCAGTCATCAGCCTGGAGATGAGGATAAAATCCATGAGAGAAATAGAGGGAGGGAGAGAAGGGAGGAGAGAGGAGAGAGGAGGGGAGAAAGAGGGGGAGAGAGAGAGAGAACATGCATCCCAGAGGAGAGCAGAATCCACAGGGTCAAACATAGGCAGCTGAGTTTGAGGAATGGGAAAAGAACACCAGATCTGGCAATTTACTAAGTGATTAGCATTAATTTATTAATTACTGTTCATGCATGGTCTGTGGGCATAGCTGGGTCCACCTAGTACTCTGTGGGTGGAATCCTCTCTTCTGACCCCACCATAGGACATGCAATCAACAAAGTCAGAAAGAAGGTCTCAGATACTCCCCCAATCTGCACCATCAGCACTTGGCAGGGACAGAGAATGCAAACTGAGGGGGAAATGGGAAGAGCCCTGGAAAGGAATATTCCTGCCCCATGAGGAGTCTGGAGAAGCAAGGAAAGACATGCATGAAACTGGGGGTGCAAGCAAGCAGACCCAGGAAAGCAAGGGGGTAACTGGCACAGAATCCAAGGCTCTGCGATGACCATGGCCAAGCTCAGGACCAGAGAGAAGCGAGCAAAGTCTGCTCCCTCCTTTCACTGGAGGTGGACGCTGCACCTGTGGTCGGGCTGTAATGTAATGGCTGGCTTTGCTTAATGATTCCTTTTGCTACTAGAGATGGGGGCAGGAAGAGGCAAAGAGGGGCCTACCCAGAAATAACCATGCTGTCAAAAATAAAATCAAATGCACTGGGTGCTCCCTGTTATGATCAATCAGGCACTGATTAAACACCTACTAAGCACTCCCTGGTTCTACAAAGACCATTTCATTTATATGACAGTGCTTGACCTCAAAGAGCTGACAGACTCTACCCAGGCTGGCCAACGCCATTTTTTTCAACAATTTCCAACTACAAAACCAGCATCTATTAGGCACCTAACTGCCCACAGGGGCCCTGCCTGAGGCATAACCAAATGCTACCTGAACCTCTTGGAAAGACCTGTGGATTTAGAGTCACAGAACCAGGCCTGAATTCTGGCTGGAGGGTGACCTTGTGTGCCCTTGTCCAGCTGGACCAGCTGACCAGGAAGGCCTCAGGCTCTGGGAGCCCAGACAGGAAGACTTTTTCCAAACACAGTGCTCCACTGGCCCTTGGCCTGTTCTGAGACTCCATGTGCTAACTAGGAGGATTTTCTTCAAGTGGGGCATACCTGTAGCTGCTGAGTGCTGGGGGACATCCTGACCCAGTCCTCTGAGCTGCCCGGCCTGGCTCGGCTGTGAGGGCAGTCAGGCCCAGGTCAGGTTACTCATATTTTCCCTTTCCCCATCTGCAGAGACACAAAGTCAGGTCTTAAACAGAAAGGAAGGCGGTCATTGGCCATTCCCCTCCGTGACCTCATGCCTGGTCACATTCCACAGAATCAGGACAGACCTCCCTTCTCCATTCAAGCCTTGGGCTGGTCCCTCCAGTCCCCAGGAAACAATGAAAACAGGAACTTGGTCCTGGGCAGGCTGCCCTGCTGCCCGTGGGGATGCCAGGAGCTCAGAGTGGACGGCCCTCTGCCTCGTCTGGCCCATCCCGCACACTGCTCCTGAGCTGGGACCCTCTGGGTGACAGTGAGCTCACCGCCTTGGGGCCTCGGTAGAATTGTCAGGAGCTGTGGTATGCCTCCCCCCCACCCCACTGCTCCCAGTTCTGCCCTCTGGTACCATGCAGAACAATGGCTCTGACCTTCTGCCCTATCAGTGTGAAAGGCCAGGGGGCTAGCCTCAGAATCAGGAGAATGTGGGTGTGAACCCTAGGACCTAGAGGATGCCTCCTCATCCCTCCTAGAGTGCTAGAGCAGATCCAGTGAGGCAATTTAAGCAAGCCCAACAGTAGCTGGGCTTACTGGCTGACAGCAGCATGGGGGGTAGTGCCCCACCCCACCCCACCTGCTCCAGGTTCAACCAGGAGCTGGGTGGCTGCATGACCTTCGGCAAGTGTATTCCCTCCGGCCCTCAGTTTCCTCCTACAAAACTGGTCCAGAAGCTGAACTACGTGGCCCTGAAGGTTCCTAAGCCTAGGTAGGCCACCTTGGGTAAGCTAACTCCCCTGGGCCTCATCCTCCTGGGTTATGAAATAGGGGTATGGCCGCAACCCCGACACCACTGAGTAGTGAGGAGGTATCTGTGGAAGCAGAAATTCAGGGTGTTACTTAGTAAACCAAGGTGGGGTCTGTCTGTGGCAGAAGAAAAAGGATACCCGGCCTGGCAGTAGGCGGAGGGCCCAGGGAGTCCCCCTGGAGCTGCAGGACTATGATTATATTGGTCATTGGGAAGGTGGAACTGAGCCTCAGGTGAGGGTGGAGAGCAAGGCCATCAGCCAGCTGGGAGGTCCTGTGTGTGAGGACCAGCAACGGGCCGGGCCGGGGTCCCAGGGTCGGAGACTATGGGGAAGAAGGACGAGTGAAAGGCAAGATAGGAGGTGAAGGGGAACCCCTGGTTCAGAGAGGGAAACACCCCCATCAGACCATGGGCTCTGGGCAAGGGGATCCACCACGGGCTCTAAGCCCAGCATCAGCCTTGCCACCACTGGGCAGATGGCTCTGGGCAAGGGGATCCACCACGGGCTCTAAGCCCAGCATCAGCCTTGCCACCACTGGGCAGATGCCTCCAGGGACAGAGAGGCATTGGCCCTGCCATCCATGCCAACCAGGCACCCATGTGTGAGATCGGTGACCAGCTGGGCGCTCATTGAGGGGGTCCAGCTGAAACCCCATAGGAGGCTTTCACAGCAAGGCCCCAGGAGAGAAAGAAAGGCCCCATACAAAGCAGGCCTTTAGGGGACAGCAATAAAGGAAGTGGTGGCCCACTGCTGGAGGATGGGTATAATTACTGCCCCAGGAAAAGTGCTAGGTTCAAGGGGCATGGGGAGGGAAGTATGTGAACAAGAGGACAGCGACCAGTGACGCCGCCCAACACCAAGACACAGAAGAAGCCAGAAGGCCACAAGGACCAAGCAACAGGCACTTATTGAGCACCTACTATGTGCTGGGCACCAAGAATGTCCAGTTCAAGGGCTCCTTCTCCAGGCGCCTCCCATCCACTCCTGGGTCCCCAAGCAGGGCATCTTTCCCCATCTGAATGGGAGCTCCTCAGGCTAGGGCCTGGTTTTGTCTTCCTCTGTAACCCCCAGGGCTTAGCACAAAGCCTGGCACGTAGTAATAACCACTTAATTAATTTTCTTAAATAGAATAATTAAAGGGAAAAAACACAGAACAGAAAACCCTCTATCCTTCCCGTAGCTCGTGGTGGTGACTCCCGGTATGGACCGGCGCCTGCACTTGCACACGGGGCAGCCTGGCCTGGCCTCAAGGGGCTGTTACAGGAAACAGCCAGCAAGGACACATAAAACATGCACACACATGTGCGCACCCACCCCCACACATCTCAGGAATCAGAGAGAGCACCCCGCTCCCCAGAAAGCCCTGGGACGGCCTCCCCACCAAAGGTCTGGTCTACAGGAGCTGGGGGTCCCTCAGCTTCCTCCTCACCCCCCAGAGCTCAAAAGTGAAAAGGAGAGCCTGGGCCCTGGGCTTGGGTCCTGAGACCATCCCAGACCCCAACCTTTCAAAACAAAGTGGGTTCTTCTAACATAGGGAGAGGGAGGCCAGAAGGCTTGGGGAAGGCCCCAGAGGCCAGTGCAATTTGCATTACTGAGCACCTGCTGGGACCCCTAATTGCGGGTCTTTCACATGTACCCACCCTCCCTCCCTCCAATCCACTAAAATCAAGGTGTGGACAAAGAAAAGCCCAGAAGATTCCAGCCTCAGAACTCCCAGAACCAACACAGCCAGCATTCAGAGGCTCCCCCCCTCCCCCCAGGAGGAGAGCCGGAGAGCCAGGATTAGAGACAGAGTTTCAGGTTTGAGTCTGAAATCTTCCAGCTTTTGTCAGGCAAAGCCACAGTCCTAATCCTAGCATGAGCTTAGCCCAGAGGGGCGAGAATGAATATGTGTGTGAAAATAAACAGTGTGATCAGGGCGGGGTGGGGGGGATGACAAGAACAGCCCCAGAATGGGCCAGAAACTGGGGAAAGGTGGCCAGACTGACGCTCCCCCAGGAAGGCAGACAGGGTGACCCTGCCCATAACAGCTGGACCCCAAGCTGCATCAGACCGGGTCAGGGGGACCAGCAGGATGTTATGGCCAGGCCCCCTAAATGCTACAGGAAGGAGAGACTAGCGAGAAAAGCCCCCATGGCCCCCCAAATGCTGCTGGGTCAATCCAATGCGCGCGCGCACACACACACACACACACACACACACACACCCTCCTTTACTCATGTTCCTGTTACTCCTGAAGGTCCCAACTTTGGACATGACCAGACACATCCTCAGTCCCACCTGCTTGTTTTCTGGTGGAAATCCGAAGTCCAGAGAAAGAGAGGGTCTCACCCGGGGAGAAGGTCATGGGAGAGAACAGAACCACACAATCCAAGCTGCCAGAGACACTGACCACCCTCTAGTACAGGAGGTTCTCTTAACCAGGGGACATGAACTTGTTGAGAGACAGACAGACACAGACACAGACACACAGACAGACAGACACACACACACACACAGACACACACATACAGCCAGACTAAATGCCCTCATTCAGCCAAGGCCCAGAAGCCCACCCACAGGGGCTAACTAACTCAGACAGAGTGGGTCCTCCAGGAGAGCTCCCCAATGGCTCCTTCAGCCTTTTATTAGCTAATCTGCCGGCAGATGTCTGACCCTAGCTCCGCCCACCCCACCCCCCAGCTCTTCCTAGGGCACCCCCTGGGCCCAACATCCCCTATAGCCATAAGTAAATAAGTCAGCATTTTAGCCCCAGGCCAGGACAGACTAATTTGTCAAGAGTCACCTAGCAGCCACAGGCTGAGCCTGAGGGGCAGTAATGCACGGTTCAAGGCTCTCCCCTCCCAAGAATGGCAGGGAAGGGCAGTGGAATGTCCAGGAGGTGGTGGCCAAGTGGACAGGCAGGATCAATGATCCCCTTTAGCGTCACACAAGGAGTTTGAAAATGGAAAAGAAGCAGTCCAAGCCGAAGAGATAATCCTGTAAAGAAACGAATCCTGTTCTTCAGGAAAATCTCTCCCGGAGGCCAATCACCCTGGAAATGATGCCAAGGTCAGAGTCATGGGGGAATCACCTGCCGGCCGCCATTCACACCGCTCAGTCATCCAAGGCTGGGTCTGGGCACACCCCTGCCCAGCTTCCAGGGACAAAGGAAAGGGGAGGCAGGTCGGCTGCTTGCCCCAACCCTACCCCGCAAAGGGAAAAGTCAGCTAACATGGACACACAGGGCAGGCCCCACGCCTCCCGCCAGCCCCTGACAGACCAGCAGGCAGAGGCCGAAAGAATTCACTGTACTCCTACCAGGTTGGACAAGAGGAGGCCATCAAACATTCCTTCCACTGGTACTGCAAACTGACTAAAGGCTCATGATGCGTTCACAATTTCAGAGCCAGAAGAGATGCTAAGGCACCCTCTAGCCAACTCCCTCATTTTACAGAAAGGGAAACTGAGACCTGGAGACAATCCACCGGTAAAAAGCTGGGTGACAACAGTAATCACACAGAGACTGGCACAGAGATTCAGAGCTGGGAAGGATGTTAGAGCCCTCCTGCACACCTGAGAACCACACACCTGAGGGAGAAGATGCCGCCCATGCTCCCCAGACCCCGGCCTCGACCATGGCGACCACAGAAAAGCTCAGTGGCACAGGGGAGGCCCCCCGTGCAGGCCTGAGCCACAAACCCACTCGGAGCTTCCTCAGATCCCTCCCCAGCAAGGTCCCAAAGAAGGAGAAATCACCACATAAACTGGGATTCTCCGTCCTGGAAGGAAGAACCAGGGCAAGGCTTTCTTCTAAGTCAGTGAAAAGGCCCCCCAGGAGGGGTCCCAGAGGGACCATCTACTATCTGTGGGAGAGCCTTATCTCTTCCTCCGTCATGACCACCGAGATCATCACCAGCATCATCATCTTCATCACCATCCCCCCCCCCTCCACTCCACCCCCACTGTACTTAACTTGCAAAGCACTTGGCACACAGTAAGGCCTTTAAGGGAGGTCTCTAAAGAACTTCCCAGCTCTATAACTTATGGTCACATGGAAGGTGCCTTTATTAAACACCTACTGTTTACCAGCCATGGCCATAAAAACAAAAGTGAGCCAGGCCCTGCCCTCTGGGAGCTTCCGGGGTCACAGGTCCAAGACAACTATCACAGTCTGATGTAAACAGCTGACCTCTCCCAATTCCTTCCCAATCACAGTCCTGGACCCGACCTCAGGCCTCTCTTTCTGCATTACAGATCTCTGCCAGTCACTGAAACAGGGATCACTAATATGGAGGGAGAAACAGAACAAGGAGGCCATTCTCACCTCATCTGTTCACTCAGTGCCTGCTCTAGGCCATAGGGCAGCAGACAACTGGCCAGGAATGGAATCAGGAAGACCCGAGTTCAAATCTGACCTCAGACATTTACCAGCTGTGTGACTCTGGGCAAGTCACTTTACCCTGCTTGCCTCAGTTTCCTTGTCTGTAAAACAAGCAGGAGAAGGAAATGGTCAACCACTCCAGAGTCTTTGCCAAGAAAACCCCAAATGGGGTCAACAAAGAGTCGGATGCAGCTGAAATGACCCAATAACAAAAATTCTAGGTCTGCTATGGTCTGTGCTCAGAAGAAACCCAGGGTGAGGTCTTAGGGATACAAAGACAAACTGTCCCCTCCCCTTAAGGAACTCATAGTCTCACAGCCTTAGGTCAACTCCACCCTAAGATGAAATGCCAAGAACCTGGGAATCACCTGGGAAAGGAGATAATGCTTGTGTTTGGTTTTGGAAGAATTCAACAAATCCCAGAGGCTTCAAATGCTGCCCTCCTACATGCCAACCTCTCAACAGCCAACCCAGTGGGACTCCATACAGGGAAAGATATGCCTAGAGAGTAAAGTGAGGCCGAAGACCCCTGATCCGCCAGTATTTCTGAGTGCTTCTCTGGAAAGCCTCACTTTTCCTGCTATAAAATGAGGGAGCTTGCCTGGATAGCACCATATACACAGTTCTAAATCTGCCACCTAAAATGATGCCCAACCCCTGCCCTAAAGGACCTTACAGACCAAGAAGGTTCTCCAGCATTCCAGGTTTGCATTTCAGCAATACTTCCTGAAAGCAGGAGAGTCAGGCTTCTTTCTGATGGCAAGTGGGAAAGCCACAGCAGCTCCAGGCCAGCACTGGAGGAGCTTTGGATTGGAGTCTGCTCAGAAGGGTCCAGGCCCCTCCACCTTGGAACTAGAACCTGGCAACTTAGAAGGAAGTGGACCCCCCTCAGACACTCAGCAAAAGGAAGATGCCCAGTGGGACCCCACTCTGGCTAAGGAGAAGGCATAACAAAGTTCCTGAAGGGGAGGAAGGGAGGAGAGGCCCCTCTCTGTAGAAGAGGTAGAAATCCTTCCAACTTGCTCCCCAAAGAGATCCTTCCACTTCCCAGAGCCTCACCCTCCGTCCTTGCATTAGGGATATTCTCCCACCTTCAAAGCTCAATAAAGAAACCCAATAAATGCTGGTTGATTGAGGAGAGCCCCTTTCATTAGCCTGGGGCGGGGGGGGGGGGGGGGTGAACAAAAGACCTCTGGAGTAGGAGTTCACAGGGGGAGGACTCGAATTCAAATCCAGATTTAGTCCCAGACTAGCCATGATTAGGCAGATGACCACCTCGGCGAGCCCCTCCCCCCAAACGGATCCAATTAACCAGCACGGTTTGAAGTGTAGGGTTTTATGGGAGAAGGAACAAGCGTTAATAAGTGCCTACTATATTTGCTAGGCACAACAGCCTAGCTAGGGGATACTAAGATTCTATTTTCACACTGGAGATAAGCAGAGGTTAAGTTACTTGCCCAGGGTCATCCAGTTAGTAAGTGCCTGAGACTAGATTTGAACTCCTAACTCCAGGCCCAGAGCTCTTTCCACAGGGCCATGTAGCTAGGAAAGAAACCACCACAGGGGAGAAAATAAGAATGATCATCAAAGTAATGGGAGGGGGCACTGACTGCCCATCACTTCAAGGCCTCAGTTTCTCCATCTGTAAAATGAGGGGGAGGAGGCCAGCCCTGGGCCTGGCAGGAACATGTAGACTAGGGAGGCCGGAACCTGACTGGGCACCAGACCAGGCTGGTGGGGCTCCCTCCTCCCGGGGCCACCTACACTCTTGAATTTACAATGACAAAAGGCGTCACCCCAGGCTGGAGAGAAAGTCACACAAAGGTGGGGGGAGAGCAAAGAAGGTGCCTGGGGACCCCGGGGGAGGCCACAACAGGGCAGATGTCAGTCAGTGCAGGTTAACTGGAGGAGGGCAGAGGTCTGAGCCCCCTTCCCTTTCATTTTACAGGAGAGAAAGTGAGGCTCAGGGAAAGGAAAGTCCGAAAAAGCTTGGGGCCACACCAACCCAAAAGCACTTATGAAGCTCCTACTGCATACTGGGGCTGGGGGTTCAGACCAGATGGAAGCCAGCCTTGCTCTAGGGAGAACGGGGAGGGAGGGGGCAGTGGGGAAAAACCAAGCCCAGAACTCCAGTACCAGGAGATACAAATTTCAGAACAGCCCCACCCCACCCTGGGGCAAGGCAACAGTAATAGTGATGAACTAAGAGGCCAGTCTCCTGACCTTGCACTCAACTCCTGGCCTCCCTTTCTCCTCCCTCCAGGGTGGAACTTCTGGAAAAACTGGTCTAATTATAGAAAGCTGGGGCAGGCCCCCCAGGTCCCTCCCATGGGAAAAAGCTGCCCTCTGAGAGAGGGGGAAGTGGTCTGAGCCCAGTGCCCACCCACCCATCAATCACTATCCAGGGCTAGCAGGACCAGCAGCCATGGTGCACAAAGGCTGGGAGCAGGGGAGGAGAGGGGAGATAGGAGAGTTATCAACCCCTGTTTCAGGGTCCACACTCCCTCCTTCCCACTAAAACCCAGCCAAGTGGCCAAGCTCCCATCCCAACCTCCTGTTCTCCAGGAAACTGCGCCCCCCCCCCCCCAAAGTCAACACCCACCCTACTATGTCCCTGTAACCCTCTGGGGGTCCAAAATGCTTTCTCCCACTTCTGCCATTCTTGTCCTCCCTCTTTCTACTCCCACACCTCCCCAAGAGCCCAGAATTCCCTGAGACCCTAGGGAGGCCACAGATGCCCCTCTTCATCTCATCCACATGCAAGACTCCAATGACCACCTCTGGTAGATGGGTCTCTCCACCAGACCTTCTGCCCCACTCTCTACCAGAAGCCCCAGGCCAGTATGTCTGGGTGGAAACCAGCTGGATGCCTGGTGCACATCCTCACATTCAACAGGTCCCCAACTGACCTCATCATCTTCCCTCCCAAACTGACCTGGCCCCCTTAACCCACTTCCCCCATTTCTAGGATTGGTACCACGAATTCCTATGGTCACCCAGGCTCTGAAGCAAGCAATGCTGTCTACTGCCCAGTGGGGCCTAGTAGGCCCAGCACCTAGCAGACAGAAATGTCTGGTTCCCTGGTGAACTGATGGTTTATTTCAAAACGAGCAAATTGTACACAACAGTTTCCCCCTTTCCTATACATTCATTTCATTTCTTCTGTCTATGGAAATGTCCACTGTCTATGGGGATGTAAAAGTCAGAATAAAAAAAATGAAAACTAATGCCCATCGAATTGAATCCAAGGATGAAGGATGACTTCTGAGGCCCAGGCCCTGGTCTGGGGATACAAGAAGCCAGCACTGATGGAGAGGGATATATTTAAGACCCAATGAGCAAGAATGTGGCCACCATTCCTTTCTTCCTTTGGTGCTGGGGACTCCTTAAAGGGAAAGCCCCTGTCTAGGGAGCAAGGCAGATGGGCATCAAATCTGCTGGCTCAGAGACCCCACTGGGTATCATAGTCCCACGGGTCAGGGACAGAGGTCTCCCTGAATCTGGGACAACTCAGAGCTACAGCAAATTATTTGGGCTCGGGACACCTTTACCTCTTAAAATATTAAGAACTGCTCCCACCCAGCTTGTTATGTGTGTTATTAAAATTTACCATATTAGAAATTTAAAATCTTTGGATTGTTAAGAAAGGAGGTGTGAACTTGCGGACCTGCTAAAAGGTCCTGGGGACCCCCACATACCACTTTGAGGATGGCCACCTCCTTTGGAAAGCCCACCTCTCTGCCTGTCTTTGCTATCAGTCTAATTTTCTGTTTTAATTTTTGCTCATTCATTTTCCTTAAAACATCCCACAACCACTATAGTCCACAGCACTATGTATGTTTTAAAAAAAAAACAGACTAGGCTTATTTTTAAAAACAGACTAGGCTTATTTTGATAATTCTTTCTTTAAAAGATAATGAATATAGACTAAGTGAAAGGGGACCAATGCTGAGCCAGGGGGACTTGGGAGAAAGCCTAGCTCTGACCTTGTTTTCTATGTGTAAAATCTGGGAGCCAGAAGACCTCAGAGGTCCCTTCCAAAGCTAAAAAAGTAATGTTTCTCTAACTAATGCTATGTATGATTCCATCATCCTGGTGAGGATGGACCCTCCAACTCCCTGAAATTCTGACAGCTGGAGATAAGAAAACTTCCTCCAAGCCCCCCAGGCTGGGTTGAGAGGATCTCTACTGAAGTCAAGAGTAACAAGGGAGAGAGGAACAGAGATACAGGAAACAATCTCACGATGATCCAACATGGAGGGAGGAACAAGCATTTATTAAGTGCCTATGACTGCCAGACACTGAGCTAAACACTTTGTAAAGATCTCATTTGAGGCTCCAACAACCCTGGGTAGTAGTTGCTATTGTTATCCCCACTTTATTCTTAAGGTAGGCTAAGTAGCTTGCCCAGGGTCACAGCATCCTCATCAGATTAGACAGTCAGAGGTCTGAATTCAAATCCTCCCTGAGTCACTGCACTGACCCCTCTTCCCTCCCGCCCCTCCCTCAGTTCCCTCTTTTGTAAATGAGGAAGGTGGCCCCCATGATCTCTGAGGTTCATTCCAGCTCTAAATCTGTGGTCCTATGATGATTCCAGACCACACAATTCCTATTATTGACGCATATAAAACAGGGCTCGGGCTGCCTACCCAGCTCCTGGGGAAAAACCAGAAACTGCTAAAGCTGAAACCCATCCCACCACAGATTGGAACCACTCTTTTAAGTGAGCAGAGGGACACACTCCTGATTAATGGCCATTACGGGCTTTTCTGGGATGACTTTCATTACTGAATCTCCAACATTATTAACTAGCATCAGAGACCTTCTAATTTATTATAAATTAGCCAACACTAGAACAGAAAGAGACTGACTCGAACCCAAAACACACAGCACTGCCAGGGGCAAGGCAAACAAGCCTCAGCAAGGACAGAGATTGCTTCCTGTTAGTCAACAGCCAGTTTCGTCAAAGTCCCAGGACAACATGCTGAAGTTCTCTAGTGTGGAGAAAAAAGCACCATTCCTCACAGGAATGCCCATAATCACTGGGAGCCTCATCAGGTGAGAAACAGGGGAACCTGAAGCGACCAGAGCCCATAGCCACTACTCTTGATTACCCTTCCTCCCATTTCTCCCCAACCCATCAAAAAACTTATCTTTTATTTATTCTGGATGGACCTGTCTCCCTGAAAAAATGTAAGGACCCTGTGGGCAGGGGCTCCCATTTCAGTCTGGAGGACCTCTCCCACCTGCTACATGATGGGCCCTTCTGAGGCTGGACACAATAACGTATGAGTGCCCTCAACAGACTAAAGTTTTGTTTATTCTGTTAATGTAAAGGGCTCTGTGGCTAGCCAAATGATGAAGTGGACAGAGCACCAGACCCGGGGTAAGAAGATTCATCTTCCTGAGTTCAAATCTGGCCTCAGACACTCACTAGCTGTGCAACCCTGGGCAAGTAAGTCACTTCACCCTGCTTTCCTCAGTTTACCCATCTGGAAAATGAGCTGAAGGAAATGGCAAATTACTCTTTTGAGAAGACCCCAAATGGGGTCACAAAGAATCAACTAAAAAGCCAACAACAATCTAGTGTTTACTGATATCCCCAATAGAATGGTTTCACTCCCATCTTTGTTTCCCATAGGGCCCAGTACAAAAGTGATTGCTTAAGCAATAATGAATTTAGGGAAAAAACTTCCAAAGTTATTCATTCTAACCTGCCCCAGACACCCAAAATAGAGATCTGAATTTAGGGCTGTTGCTGGATGGATCAGTCAATCAATCAAAATCGATTAAGCTCCTACTATGTGGCAGGCCTGGATGACTCATGACTACAAAGGACCCAGAAGCAGGAGACTCTGAAGGGACCCAAATCTCTCCTCTCAGTCACAGCAAGGCAGGAATACACCCCCCAAATCTACAAGAGGAGGCAGTGACCGTTGGAAGCCAGAAACAGACCCCATAAGAAAACCCAGCACCGGCCCTTCCCAGGACTTCAGAAGGGGAGCCAGCTTCCCAGGACTCTCAGTCCCCAAGGCACCTGTGGCTCTTGCTTTCCACCAACTCCCAGCTCCCCAAGTCACAGTCCTCCCTGGCTGAGGTCCAGAGCCTAAAAGACACATTCAAGACCTCTGGCTTCCATGAAGGTTCCCAGGAACGACAGGAGGCTCCCTCCCAAGGTGGGTGAGGCCCAAGTTCTGATGGGAATGGGAAGGCTGGGTGAGTTCAATTTTCAACATTCCTACCGGTCAGCCAAAATCGGACCTCGATACCAGGAACGGGGCCCAATGGATGTCACCAAGGGCACAAAGAAGGCTTTGGGAGATCGTGGTCATGAAGGCGTGATCAAAAGAAGCAGGAAAAGACCTTAACAATCATTCTAAAGTTCTGAGTGATTATGGAATACAAGGCCAAGAGATAAGATGGCCGTGGGGAGCAGGTTTCTCAGGTCTTTGATATATACTACATAAAACACAGAGCTGAATAAAAATTAACTTCAAAAGATTCTGTTGGGAGAGAAAAAAAAGAAAAACCCTCCTCTTCCACTGCTTGCTCCTGGGTGCCCTCTGTAACTTTAACTGAGGCCCAGTGAAAATGAGGACATGCTTACCAGATGTAGGGTGGGAAATAGATACCTTCCCATGTCAAGCCATCTAATCTGAGCTCAGGGCCCAGGCCGACATTTTAATACACCCATTACAAAAGTGTGGGGAGCAGAAGCACCCACAGCTATGAATTTCCAGGAAAGAAAGGTCTCCACCAAGATTTGTGTTTTCCTCACTTAGGTTCCTGCTATTTTCCAAGTAAAAATCTAGAAGTCACACTCACATTAAGAAAAAAAAATCATCACAACAAAGTACAGGGCCTTTCTCCTCCTCAGGATTCGAGCAAGTCAACTAAAGCCATCCCTACACACAGCTAGAATCTGGGACCAGTTCTTTCACTAGCCTTAGGCTTAGTGATTCCATTTGGGGCCTGGTTCTGGGATACTGAGGCTTCAGAGGATGGACACCAGACCAAAGGAGACACAGAGTCACATCGGGACAGGGATCCACAGCAAGAATACCAGTCCAGAAGATAACAACCAGTAGGCCTTCTATCCCATTACTTACAATTACTCTTTTACAGTTTTTCTACTTAGGAGAAGTATTAAGCAGGAAATCAGTATTTAACTGAACCCTCAGAAGGATTAATGGCTGGAGGGAGACCCGGGGCCAAAAGCTGGGAGGTAACTGCACCCAGGGTGTCCCTCTGCTAAAGCTCAAGGTCAGTGGGATACCTCTTTCTTGGAGAGGCTCTCCTAGGCAGGCCTAATCAATTCCAAAGATCACCAGGAAAAGACTCTCCCTCCTTCAAACTAGGGGAGTTCCCTCCATTTATAAAGACAATTCCATTTTCAAGAAATAAGCTCAGATAACCATCCTCTATTCACCGTAATGAGGAAGCAGCCTAAGCATCCAAGGACAGCTTTGGTTTTCGGGTTCTTAGTTCTCAAGGCCTCTGGCCCCCTCCTCTCTCCAAAGCCTCTTTTTAGATTCATCTCTGGACAGGATCCTGTGCAGACTCCGAATAAGAGGTGAGAATTATTATGAGAGAGAGAAGCCCCGGCACCTTCTAACTCCCCTACCCTAAGGGCCTAAAAGGCGACTTGGGACAACTTTTAAGGGAGCAAACAGATTGGATGGGGTTTGTAAGAGGTGTCACAAAATAAATATTCAAGTCATTAATTAAAATGGAGATATTTATTTAGAAGCCCATTATACAAAACTCCTTTCTTGAATAAATTATCCCCAGGCAGATTTAAAAAAAACTTTTTGGTTCAACTTGAAAAGATAAAAGTATTTGAAAAAAGAAATGTACTTTTGGGGACAAAGAACACACATGAATAAATATATGTGGACGTATATGTGTGTGTATATACATATATATATATTAACCGCAGCAAAGAAAATGTCCTGCTTGCAGACCACACACATTTGGAGAAAGATCCCAACTGTAATTCTCGGTAAACCACAGGATTTTGGGTCCAGACTTTCCCTAGGAGACCATGTCTAACCCTCTTGCGTAATTATTAAGAGACTAAGTGAAGATCGCCAGAGAGGCCTGTGCCCTCAGCCTCCAAAACAAAAACACCTCGTCACAAGACAAAATTCATCTCCTTCCTACCTCGGGCAGCCTCAACCTCCAGACCGGGAGATCTTTCCCAATCACCACACTTTCACATGCCAATCCAGGAAATAGTGCCGACGTGGGGGGGCCCTGGGGGGGGGGGGAGGGCAGGAGCCAAGCAGTGCCTAAGATTCCTTTAGCATTCACTCCATTAATCTCCGAGTGGAGGGAGTGGGGGTGGGGAGGGAAAGCAGGGCTCCCAGGAACTCCTCCCAAGCCACAACCAGAAACCTATTTGTTTATTTCCTTTGTCTGGTCAGTTACACTCCATCAAGTGTGAACATTAAACTGGTTTTCCCTTTAAACCTGGGGCAGTCACTGCTAACTCCAAGGCACCTTCTGTGACCACAGTGAGCAGCCGGGAAGGAGGCTGCTTTTTTTAGCTGGAAAGCTCCCATCTCATTAACTTTGCTTTTAGGGCAATAAAAAGGGACAGTTCCCTGTTTACAAGAAACTGTCCAGGCCAGTTGGGGGGTGGGGGGGAGCTTGGAACACAGGACAAAAGGACATGCAGTTTTTCATCTAGAAGATAAATTCCTATTACTAAAAAAAAAAAAAGGCTGCTGCTTTAATATTAGAATCATTCCAGAATTAAAAAGGTTTAATTAGCATTTTAAACAGGATTCTCTAAACAAGACTTAGAAAAGCTCTTCTGCATTGAAGTGGTATTTAAGAAAGGATTTTTATTTTTCCAGTTATGGCCACAACTACAAAAGGCCCCGAAGAGTATTTTTTCATCACAGTGAAATTATCTATATGTACATAAAAAGACTGATTAAGCTGGGGGGAGGGGGGAAAGGGAGGCCTTTCGAAGTCCTAAACAGGACATATTTGTGAAGCATCTAGGAAAGAGGTCTGAAGGGGAGAAAGAGAGGGGGAGTGGAAAAAAAGGTAAGAAAACTTTATCCTGTGGCATTCAAGTTGTACCAGAGGTCTGTTTACTTCCAATGATGCTAAGTCTCCATCAAAATTCATTAGCCTCTTCCCCAAAAACGGAACAGAAAGACAAAGGAGATATTAAGCACCTCAATTTTCCAAGTCACAGTTTACAGAAAAAAGAATTCTCTTGCGGAGCGTTCAGAATAAGTTCTGTGCCCCCACACCTGACGGGAACTTTCTGAGAACCTGGCCTGTTCTTCAATCTTTAAACACACACACACACACACACACACACACACACACGAGACATTGCAACCAAGGCCCCTTTAATTATCAGCCACGTCTGTTGGTCCTCAGTAATTCATTCATCCCATCACATCCTAAAGCCCTCAGAGGGCACTTCCTAGGGCCAAACTGAACGGACCATCACTTTCTCTTCCTCCCTGGAAAAGTGGTGACAGGAGAGGAGAAACCTACCACACATCTAGTCACTACGGACGGTGTAGACAAGGAGAGATCGACTCCCCCCAGAAAACCCTTCCCAAGAGAAGCTTTTGGGTAAAATGCAGCCCCCTGTCCTAGCTCCCTTCCCGATGACTGGTGGGGCCACCTCCGTAAAAGCCAAAAGGCTTTTGTAAAGCACGCCCGGGCGGAAGGGCCGGAGGGGAAGGGCTCTCGGAAGAGGCCGGGAGGGTCCGGGAGAGCAATACCCTGAAATTGACCTGTGGAGGCCGACCCAGAGGCCTCTGAACAACCTCTTTGATAGGCGGCCACCACTGGGGCAGACAGGCGGCGGGAAATTTCCCAGCCCCAACTCACAACCTCCTTTCTTCCCAAACTCCCCGGGATAAAAAATATAATAATAATAATAACCATAATAAAGGGGGCCTTGCGTGGGCGGGGGCGGCGGGCAGGAAAAAGGAAAAGCTTTTCCTCCGGTGGTTTCCCTCCCCTGTTCCTGCCCTTCCTTTTTCGTTCTCTGGAAGGATACCTCCTGCCATCAGGAAGGGAAGGGACGAATAAAATTTAAGGGAAAAAAATATTTGGATTTGTCAGCACCATCAAGCAAACAAGGACTCGCCGCCGCCCCCCCCCCCTTCAACAAAGCACTGGGTGCCTGCGTTCGTGTTTTACACACTCACTGCCTCCTCCCTTTTCTCCAGCTAAACTTTTTTTTTTTTTGCCAGCATAAAATAAAGTGGAGAGACAGGAGGGATGGGGGGAGGAGGTTTGCAAAGCGTGTGAAGAGGAAGTCACTGCCCGCAGGAGAGCCAGCCAGAGAAAATACGTCCCCTCCTCTCCTCCCGGTCCGGCCCTCCCCCTCGGCCCCCCGCCCCTCTTCCTGCCCCCCTCCACTGGTGCCCCCGCCCCTCCCCCCCCCGTCTTGGCCGAGACTTTGGCTGGGCTGCAAACCGTGGGTAACCCCGCTAATCTGCTGGCAGCTGTTGTCCATCACCCGCGGCCCCGGGTAAACAATGCGCAGCCCGGCAAAACAAAAGATTCCCCCTTCACCTCGTTCAGAGTCTTCCCTCCCAGGCGGCCCCGACCTGGGCCTGGGGTTGGGGGCACCCTGGCTCGGGGGCACCCCGGGCTGGATAGGGGCGGGCACGGCTGGGATGGGGGCAGGCTGCTCCTCTCCCGCCGCCCTCCCCCCAAGCACCCCCCCCCAAGTCCAACCCGGCCCCCCCCAGGGCCCCGACTGCGTCCCCCCCCGCCCCCCAACATCGGCTCCGAGTCCGTGAACACACCGGCAGCACCGAGGGGCCAGCGCTGCACCCGCGGGCATCTACGTGGGCGCTGCTTTCTGTTTAAAAGCCCGTTTGTCCCTGCAGACCCACGAGACGGAGCGAGGGTCCCTGGGCTCGGAGGTGGCCCCCTGGCCGACAGCCAGCCGGCTTCCCGGCCGCCCACCTCGGACCCACGGCCCCCCAAACCGGGAAATGCCGGGGGTGGGAAGGCAGGGCGGCGCGGGGGGCCCCCGAGCCCCGGCCAGCCCGGGCACAGCCAGTGGCCACCGCCGGCCCTCCCCGGGGCCGCGCCGGGCTCCCGGCCCTCCCCTCCCCCCTCCCCTCCCCCCACTCTTGTCTGTGGCGCAGCGAGGAGAGCTGGCCGGGATTCGGCCCCCGCCGCAGGTAGCCGCCCCGACCCCGGACCCCCTCCCCCGGGCCCCCGGCGCTTACCTGGCACCGGCCGCGCTGCGGCTCCCGCGGCGGCCCGGGCTCCGCCGGGCTCCCAGGGCCGGCCAGCCGGGGGCTGGCTGCAGGACACGGCGCGGCGGCCGGGCGCGGCTCGGGCTCGCCGCTCGGTGGGCTCCGGCGGGCGGGACCCCGGCCCCTCGGCCCCCAGCCCGGCCTCAGCGCCGCCGCCGGCTCATGCCCGGCTCCCCGCGCCGCCGCCGCCGCTCGCCAGCCACCCGCGGAGGCCACGCGCGCACACACGCACACGCACACGCAGAGCGAGACACACAAAAACTTAATCTCCGGGCCGGCGTGCTCCCCCCGCGGCGGCCAGCGCTCCAGCTGCGGGCGCCGCTGCCGCTGCTGGTCCGGGGGCTGCTGCTGCTGCTGTTGCTGCCGCTGCTGCTCGCCTCCTCCTTCTCCTCCTCCTCCTCTTCTCCTCCTCCTCTCCTCTCCTCCCCTCCGGCCGCGCCCGCCGCGCCAGCCCGGCCCTGCCCAGCCCTGCCCACCCCCGCCCCCCGCTCCCGCCCCACCCCGCCCCCTCCACCGCCCGCGGGCTTCGGAGCGCTCACCCCGGAGGATGCCGAGCCCAACTTGGCTCGTGGGCCGAGCGCGGGGGAAAGTCCTGCCGGAGGCCGGGCCCAAGCGCCCGGAGCTGCGCCCGCTGCCGCGGCGGCCGGGGCTCCCAGCGCCCCGCGCTCGCTGCCCGCAGGAAGGGCTAGGACGAGAGCCGGACGAGTGGCGCTGGCCGGAGCCCCGCGCGCTCCAAGCCTCCCGCCCCCTCCGCTCTGCCTCCCTCCCTCTTTCGCTCCTTCCCTCCCTCCTGGCGGAGATGGAGCGAGGTGAGGGTCTGGGGCTCGCTTGCTCGCTCGCTCTTTTTTTTGGGCAAAGGCGGGGTCTTTCCGTGCAAACCAATGACACAACCCCACATGGACCAGCCTCGCCCCCTGCGGAGTCGCGTCCCTACAAATGGGCTCGCGCTCTGCCCTCCCGGGGGATGCGGGCAGGCGGTGGTGGCCAGCGTGCCTGGGGGGGAGTGGGGAGGGAGGGCCATCTCCTCTCCTCCCCTGCAGTCCCAGGGCCCATCTCCTCCCCATCCTCGCCCCATCTCCAGCCCATCCCTATCCCCAGCCCCATCCATATCCCCATCCCTATCCCTATCCCTCCCCTGGTCCTCCCTCCTCCGCAGGCTCCGGGGAGCCTTGGTCCCCGAGGCCCGCGGGCACCGAGAAGCCGAAGCAGTTTTCCCAGGCCAGGAATCCGGGGGCCCTTTCTCCACCCACAAGCGAAAGCTGGACCTGCCCCTCCCTCCCCGGGCGCGCTCACACACTCACACTCCAGCCAGGGTCTCTGCCCCTGCTAGGGGGCCTGCCCAACCACGTGGAGTTGGGGGCGCCCCTTCCTCCTCCTCGGCCCACGTGTATTCGCTTTTCCTGGGTATCCCTATCCATCAGATTTCTAAGGACCCAGAAACAGCCCGGCTACGTGGAGAGTCTTCCTCCCACCCAACTTTACTGTTCACGCTCCGCGCCCTGCAGCCCCAGGTTTATGGGGGAAGCCGGCAGGGGCCGCAGCCTAGCGATGTCGAGCACCCCGAAACCCCTGGCTGTCTCTCTATCTCTCCTGTGGGGCGTCCCTCCCGGGGGCCCAAGCCCACTTCGGCATTTGCCGGATAGAGAGGGCTGCGCGCCTGGACCTAGGGAGTCAGAGCTGGCCCAGGGGCCGGAGCTGCTGCTGCCAGCCCAGGCGGAGCCTTCGAGAACCCGGGCTGCCCCTAGTCCTCCCCGGATCAGTCAACCACCCGGTCACCTGGCCCCCTCCCTTCCCCCAGAGGAAGCAGTTGCTAGAACTAGCCCCCGCCCCTCCGACCAATCTCAAGCCCAATCCTGAGGAGATCTTCTGGCCAAATCTTGAACCCTTCGTTACATCTTGGGGGGGGGAGCCCCAAGGCTACTCGAATTCAGATAGCTCTACGATTTCATTCCTCTCTCCTTCATTTTACCGTTGCATCTTTCTAGGACACCCTCCCCACGTCTTTCTCTCCCCCCCCCCCATTATGGCCGTGCCCCCCCTCCTAGGAGGGCTGGTGGATGCCTCGTCTGGCATGTGGGTGAGACCGGGGCTTTTCGGCTGCTGCCTAGTTCCCCGGGAGGAAGCCGTCGGAGGGGGAGGGGGAGAAGGGGACGGGAAGCAGATTTTATTCTGTTTTCTTACCCTTCTTTCTGTTTTAGACAGCGTGCCTGAACCCCAAGGTCTGCTCAGAAATGCCGCCTGCCCCCCGTATCTCCTAGCTGCTCTGTGGCCCTCTCCAGTCCTCTGTCAGCTGTCCAATGTGGGACCCAGGAAATCTGCAATTGCCCCTAGCCTAAGGGACTTGGAGGCCCAAGCAGGATCTAGGTGGGGCCTCCAAGGTGGATGGATGGTGAAACTGAGGCCACAGAGGGAGTTCAGTGAAAATGTGAATGCTCTGGATCCCCGGGCCACTATTTTCACTGAAGTCTCCTGTGGTTCAATTGGGAGGTTGAAAACAAACCAAAAAAACTGCTCAGTGGAGTGGTTGGTTGGTGGGATTCCAAGATTTGGGGGGGCGGGGCACAAAAAAGGCTGGATAATAGGATAGGAAAGTCAGTCCTTTCATTCTGGGCCCACTCTTCCTGATCCCATTTGGGGTTTTATTGGCAGTGACACTGGAGAGGTTTGCCATTTCCTTCTCTAGCTTATTTTGCATGTGAGGAAACTGAGGCACACAGGGTTAATCGAGTGGCTCAACACACAACTAAAAAGTGTCAGAGACCAGATTTTGAGTTTGGGATGGAGTCTTCCTGCCTCCAGGCCCCGATCTATCCACTGTGCCAGCTACTAATGAGCAGTCCTAAGCACTGAGAATTGTGAGAGAGCATAAGGCAGCTCCTGTCCTCAAGGAGCTTACTGTGTAATGAAGGAAGAAGTATAAAGAATCCAAAAAGGCAGTGGGGAAGGTAACCTCTCCTTCACCTCCCAGAAGGGGTCCTGAGGTGGAGCAGGAAATGTTCTAAGGAGTTGTGAGTTTCAAAGATGAAGTCATCCTGCTAGATGACAAGTTTCTGGAGATCATGAGGTTCAGGACAGCTGAATGGGAAATGATGGGAGTACCCAGGGTGCCCTCTGGAATTGGCAGAGGGCCTGAGAGAAGCTCTCCAATGGCTGAACAGGCAGGATGGGAAACTGAGGAGAGCTTGGGAATCTAGAGTCAAGTCAACAAGGATTGATTAGGCATCCACTGTGTGCCAGAGCCAAACGTTGTCCTAAGTTCTGGGGATACAATAAAAGTTCCCCCCCCCCAAAAAAAAAATCTCCTGCATGCAAATAAGATAGGTGCAGGATACATTGGATGTAACCCATGAGAGAAGGCATGAAGAGTCAGGAAGGCTGAGAAAGGCTTCTTGCAAAAACTGCCTTACTTACTGCCTGTGAGATCTTTTGCAAGTTCCTTAGCCTGGGCGGGCGGGGGGGATGGCTTGGCTCAATTTCCCCATCTGTGAAATGAGAGGGTTGGACTAGGTTATTTCTTAGTTTCCTTCTAGCTCTGAAGTTCTATAGATCACTGCAGTCAATGCCAGCCAAGAAGCTATTATTAAACACCACTAGGGCAGCTAGTTGGGGTAGTGGTTTCAGACACTTACTAGCTGTGTGACCCTGGGCAAGTCACTTCACCTTGTTTGCCTCAGTTTCCTCATAGGTAAAATGAGTTGGAGAAGGAGATGGCAAACCACTTCAGTATCTTTGCTGATAAAACACCAAATGAGGTCAGGAAGAGTTGGACACAGCTGAAAAAAAACAACTAACATTTACTGAGTGCCCACTATGTACAAGGGATAGCAGATGCCCCCTGACCTAGGAGTCAGGATCATCACTGAAACACAGATTTAAATCCAGGCTTAGACCTTAGGAGGCCCTCTATTCCAGTCACCTCCTTTGACAGATGAGGAAACTGAGGCCTACAAAGGTTCAAGGTCACATAGGCTGTAAGCCACAGAACCCTCTTATTAATCTGCATCCATACACCTTTCTCACTCTGCCCCAAGACCTCAGTTCAGGTCCTTCCTCAGATGCTGACTGACCCCCAGGACAAGTTGCTTAACCTCCTAATGAGAGACCCCTTGGTCTGGAAGTGAAAGATGAGCTGTTGGTGTGCATTGGTTTTGACACTGATTAAATCACAAACCTAGACTGAAGTGGGCAGGGTGGCCTTGGGCATACACAGACCAAACAAACAGTGCTACTGCAGTCGCTGCAAGAACTTCTGTTTCTAGATTCTAGATTCTAACCCAGGCTAGGAATGTGGGTAGCCACCCAGTTATACTGGAACCCTCTCGGTGTCCAAAGGCAGCACCATTGAGTGGTGGCTCCCTACCATTCAGGGCTGACCTGGATTCAAATCCTGCTTCAGCCACTTGGTCTACGTGTCCTTGGGCAAAGCATACTTCGCCTTCTCTGGCCTCAGTTTCCCTATCTGTAAATGAGTCAGTTGGACTAGACCTCTGTGGTCTCTTCTGTGGCGCTGGATAGGTGCTCAGAGGACCTCAGAACAGCATTGCAAAGGAAGGGCAGGCTTGGCAGGATAGCTGCCCAGATGGGAGGAGACATCTGAATCTCTTCGATCATAGAGCTTTAGGAGTACTTTTACAAGTTACAAAGTGCTTTCCTCCCAAAAACTTGTAAGGCACCGTGTGGGAGCCTTCTTATCCCCCATTTTAGCTCTCTGTGATTGGCCCAGGTCATCCAAGGAGTCCAACCCAATTCTGCCTTCCCCTCAGCCTCTGGCTCTCTGAGCATCTAGGCTCCCATTGAGAGCCTTGCTCTCCCAGTCTGTCGGGGACATTGGACACCAACACAGTACATGGTACGATCTTCCAACCTGGCAGGGGCACCACATACCAATGTGTCATCTCTCATCCACAGTATTACCTGCTAGGGGCTCTGGATCACAAGGCAAAGTGTTCTGTGAGATTTGGAGAGCTATGCCTTTACTGACCAAGGCAGGAGTATCTGCCCAACCCAGGCTGTACAAGGAGCTTTCACAGGGGCAGGGGAGATATTTAGTAAATAACTTCATTGCTATTGAATTATTCCCAAGGTAGTAGCATAAGGAAAACTATTTTGTTCCAGGAACAAGACCCTCTGTCTTTTGGGCTAAGGCATTTCTCTGCCTGTCCACAACTCCCTTCTCCCTTCTCCCTTGGAACACTCCCTTCTCCCTTCAAATGCTAACCTCCAAGCTTCCTTCGTCTCTTCTTTCAGGTTTTCCCCACTCCTTCTTAACTCCAGAGCCTTCCTTTTGCTGATTATCTTCTATTTATTTTAAACTGCATGCTTTGTTAGCTTGCTGTAAGTTCCTCGAAGGCAGGGACTGTCGTCTGCCTCTTTTCCTGGCCCCTACCCCCACCCCTGGTTTAGCCCACAGCCTGTTATGTAGTAGATACTTTAAAAAAAATAGGTTTTTAATAAATGTTTGTTGACTGAATGAATAAATTACTGGAAAGAGAACTATAAACAGTGAAGAGAAAAGAAGAGGACATCATTGGGCATCAGACCATTTTGAAAGGACCAAAACCCGATGAATGAGGATTTCGAATGAAAGCCTTTTCATATCGAGCTTGAAAAAAATCTGTGCCCAATAGCCAGAGGCAGCTGATGTCCACAGTAACCAGAAACTCCAAAAGGATTCGGAACCACTTGGGATGATCCTTTGGCAAAGCCCATCCCAATCTTACCAATGCCCTTAACTCAAGCAACTGCCAAGCGAGAAACAACCCAAAGGCTGCCTGTGGCATATGGATGACTGTTTAAAAATTATGTAGATATTAAAACTGTTGGATAGCAAGAGACAGAATGAAGGCTCTTGTTTATTTAGTTGTTTTCTGACAAACTTTGAGCAACTTTATGATACTAAAAATGTGTATCTCATTTCTTATGTGGATGGCAAACTCTGAATTTATTTCCTTTCATATTGAATAGAGGGAACAGGAAGGTTTACTGAAAGTCAAGGGGGTACAGAGACTGAAAAATGTGTGGAATCCCTGGAGAGAATCAAGGAAGTCTTCGTGGGGGAGGTGGCATATCAGGCTTTAAAGGCTTCATGGGAATCCAGAGAGGGAGGATGGGTGAAAGTTTGCATGGGTTGGGTTGCATAGGGCCATAAATGAAAAATAAAGGAAAAAGTATTTATTAAGCATGTAAAAGGTACCAATAAAAATACACAATCAGAAACACTTCCGCTTTGGGGGAACTAACATTGTAACAGGAGACTGCACACATATGAGAATGGTGACCAGAGAATTACAGGGATGCTAAAGGGGATGTAGGAGGACAGACGGGCACTCTCCATCCTGAAACAGCAACAGAGTGCATCTGATCAGCTAGCCAATGAGCATTTAAGGCCTAACTACATACCAAGCAGAGGGCTAAGCCCTGGGGATACAAAGAAAGGCAAAAGACAGTTCCTGCCCTTCAGGAGCTTACAGTCTAATGGAGGAGACAGCGCACAGCCATGTACAAACAAGCTATATACAGGATACTTAGACTACGATGAAGAGGGAAGCACTACTGTTAACAGGACTTGAGAAAGGCTTCCTGTAGGTAGGATTTTAGCTGGGACTTGAAGGAAGTCAGGGAGCTCAGGAGGCAGAGATGGGGAAGGAGAGCACCCCAGAGAGGGGGAACAGCCAGAGAAAATGTCTGAAAGTGGGATGTGGAGTATTTTGTTAGAGGAATGGAGGAATCCAGTGTCACAGTTCACAAAGTATGTGCTGGGGTGGGGGTGTCAGAAGACTGGAAAGGCAGGGAGGGGAGGGTTATGAAGGACTTCGCACACAAAACAGAGTATTTTGTATTTAATACTGGAGGTGATAGGGAGCCGTTGGAGTTTATTAAGAGGGGGTGGCATAGTCAGACTTGGGCTTTAGGAAAAGCCCTTAAGGGGAGGAATGGAGGACGCACATCCCAGCAGCAACTGCGACAAGGGGTGAGGTGATGGGGGAGGGGGGAATGTTAGCGGAGAGAAGGGAGCAAATTCAAGAGGTGTTTCAAAGGCAACATTGGTAGACCTTGGCAACAGCTTGGATATGGGGGGGCAGAGACTGAGGAATCCAGGCTGTCTTAGGTTTTGAGTCTGGAGGACTGGGAAAATGGTGTTGCCTTCTATAGTAATAGGGAAGGTTGGAGGGGAGGAAGGGGGAAAGAGAATAAGTTCCATTTTGTACATGTAGAGTTTGGGATATCTGCTAGACATCTAGTTTTTGAGATATCTTAAAGACAGTTGGAGATGTGAGATTAGAGGTCAGTAGAAAGGTGGAGGCTGGCTAGATAGATCTGAGAATCATCAGCTTAGAGATGGTCATTAAATCCATGGGATCACCAAGTGATTTTCTATAGAGGAAGAAGAAAGGGCCAGGACAGAACTGGGAGGGATGGCCATGGTTAGAGGACCTGAATCTGGAGAAGGATCCAACCAAGGAGCCATCAGAGAAGAAGGAGGAGAGCCAGGAGAGAGGGGTGTCCCAAAAACCTAGAGAAAAGAAAGTATCAAGGAGGAGAAGGTGATCAACAGTGTCAAAGGCTCCAGGGAGGTCAAGAAGGATGGGGACTGATAAAAGGACATTGGACTTAGCAAGTCAGAGATCATTGGTGACTTTGGTGGACTGATGAGGCCAGAATCAGACTGGAGAGACTGAAGAAGTGAGAGGAGACAAAATGGAGGGAGGTACTGATTGTAAACAGCCTTGTCAAGGACTTTAGGCAGGAAGGGCAGAGATGTGGGGTGATAATTAGTAGGGATGGAAGGATCAAGTGAGGAGTTTTTGAGAATGGGGGAGCTGTGGGCATATTTGTAGGAGGGAGGGAGAGACTGAAGATGAGTGAGAGAGTGAGGATGACAGAGGGGTCAGTTTGTTGGAGGAGATGGGATGGAATGGGAGCGTGTGGGCAGGGAGAGGTCTTGAGTGAGGCCACTTCATCATGTGAGACAGGGCTAAAGGAGATGGCAACAGAAAACACCTGGGTGGTAAGAAATGAGGAAGAGTAAAGAGCATTTTCAGTAAATGGCCTCAATTTTTTCTGTAAAATATGAGGCAAGGTTCTCAGCTGAGAGTGGAAGAAGGGGGAGCCATCAGAGACTTGAGGAGGGATGAGGGGAGGGTTTGGAAGAGCCACTGTGGAAAGTGGAAAATGAATTGATTAGTAAGGTGTAAGAGGATTGCCTAGCAGTAGTGAGGGCCCAGTTGAGCTTATATAACATAAATATGCAGTGGACCCAGTCAGAACGGTTTTGGATTTTCCTCTTTCTGAGCCAGGTGGATTCAAGAACATAATATTACATAGAAGGGAGCTCAGGGATCCTCAAGTTAGTCCCCTCCTTTTATAGATGTAGGAACAGGGGCCAAGAGAGGTGAATGATGTACTTGGTACATCCGATATCACTGTATTACTGATATTAGGTAAGAGCTAAGAAGACTCAAATTCCAGACCTAGAGATTTGGAAGGAAGGAACCTCAGGAGCCATCTTGTCCAACCTATGCCTGAAAAGAACCCCCATTAATGTAAATGACTAATGCTTATCCTACCTCTTCTTGAAGACCTCCAAGGAGAAGGAACCCATTATCACCATAGGCAGCCCATCACCCCATTCCCTTTTCGGGTACCTCTCACTGGGAGGAGGTTTTCTTCATTGTGACTTCCAAGCCCTGCTCCTAGGCTGGTACCAAGTACCAAGGCTAGTCTAGATTTTTTTTATACTCAACAACCCTTCAAATACTAGAAGACAGCAACTGTGTCCTTCCTGAGTCTCATCTTGTCTTGTCTCCTCTCCTCTCCAGACTGAACACCCTCTTGTTCCTTCAGCTTCCCTCTCAAAACCATTTTCCCATCTTCCCTATTACTATCAAGGGCACCACCATCCTCCCAGTCTCCCAGCCTCCCAGCCTAGGTTTCATCCTGGAGTCCTTACCATCTGTCCCACCAAATCCAACTGTTGATCTCCCCTTTGTCTCATCTCTGGAATAATACCCCTTCTCTCTCTGACCCCACCCTGGTAGAGATCTTCATCACCTCAAGCTTAAGGCTGTTACAGCTAATCTTCATATGATATAACCTTGAGACCCTTCCCTGTCATGAGGATGAGACAGCAACAGGGAGAGAGAGAGGAGAGACAGGGACAAAAGACACACAGAGAAAGAGACAGAGAGGAGGGAGAGAAAGACACACACACACACATACACACACAGAAAGAGAGAGAGAGAGAGAGAGAGAGAGAGAGAGAGAGAGAGAGAGAGAGAGAGAGAGAGAGCACAAAGACATTGAGGCTTGGCCACGTATATTCATTCACACAGGTACCCTGGTGACCATCTTACATTTGATACAACAGACAGTCAGAACCACAGGATTTAAACAAACCTTCCTTTTACTAAAATACCTTCAAGTAGAAATTGTTCTCAAGGCAGTTTAAAATGAAAGCCACCGACCAGAAGGTTAATTAGCCACCAGAAGAGAGTTCCCTGAGGTCTTAGGAGCTCCCCAAGTTGGGGTAAAGACTCCAAAGCTACCTTTATGCTCTTCTGACCCAAAGGGACACAGCTGGATTGATCTGGAACCCAGCTGAGTCCCAGATCAATCCAGCTGTGGGCAAAGTTAATCCCATACACCCAGTGTCTGCCTTGCTACAACCCCAGCTGCGGGTGATGGAGTGGGGGTGGGAGGTTAACTCATCCATCCCAATCCAACTGCATCCTTCAAACATGGGCAATGCCAGTATGCATTAAGGTGACATACACTTTCTCACAACCCTACCCAGAATTCTGGGTGTCTTTGTGGAAGAGTGTTTCCCAGGTTGGAAAGGAATATGTTTTGTAATAATTATCCTTGTTCTATCATTTCAGCAGATGCCTTTTTTTGAGAACAGAGTTCATTACCTGGTGATTAATATCAAACACTTTCCTAGGGCCTTGTGAGCTAGAAGTTAACTCCCTTGGGATTCAAGTGGCCAGTGCAAATCAGGGCAGTGAGCCCAGAGGGGTCCTACATATTTTTAGCCATAGTATATTTTTATACTTATACACTATATATATGTACATCTGTACACAAGCATGTGGGTATATATACATATGTGTTTATATAAGGACATGTATACACACATTGTCTCCCTGAAGAAATGCTAACTAGTGGAGGGAAAGGCCTGATAACTCTGTACCCCCAGTGCCTTGTTCAGTGCTTGGGACATTGTAGACACTTACTAGGTGCCTTTGACTGACTGAGTAGCTATTCTGGACTGTTTTTCTTCTCATTCTGAGAAACTACAACCAGGGGCAGATGACTTTTCACTTTTTTTAAACACCTTTTAAAATCTTCACATAGTCTATGATTTTGACCTGATAAAGCAGAAATATTATGTTCTTTAAGGATACACAGAAGGGGCCTTCCTAGAACCATAAATCCCATCTTGCTTCCAGTGAAGTCATGTAAATGCCTTTTTAAATTGCTGAGCACACGGTGTCCAAGTGAGTATAATTTTATCATCCTGTTTTAAAGAATTAATGAGGAGCAGTGGGCTTTGCTGAAAGGTAGTCTCTGGCCTCTGAAGACTTCCTCATTCACATCCAGGCCTGGATTGCTGCTAACACAGACAAAGTGTGTGTAGGAGCCTCCTGTCAGGCCGTCTGGGATTCACAGCCTCTGGAGGCAGTCAGCCTCTTTGGTCTGTTTCCTTATCTGCAAAGCAGGGAACAAAGCTCCTGGGAATATTCACCCCAGGGAGGTGTTGGGGGCTCTCCAGATAATAACTGACACCTCTCAGATGCTTTCTAGAATCTAGAAAATGTCTCATTTTTGCTTTCCATCACCTGGATTGAAAACCCAGCTGTACACCTTACTCTGTGGGCAGCTAGGTGGCACAGTGTATAGATCATCTGACCTGGAGTCAGGAAGACTCCTCCTGCCTCAGACACTTACCAGCTGTGTGACCCTGGGAAAGTCACTTAACCCTGTTTGCCTCAGTTTCCTCATCTGTGAAATGTATTGGAGAAGGAAATGGCAAACCATTCCCGCATCTCTGCCAAGAACATACCCAGCTTAAGAAAGAAAATGAATAGACCATGAATTAATTGTATTGTCAAAGACCACAAAAAGACAAGGAAGATTTTTTTTCTTCCTTTTTGGAAGGGGGATGGCAGGGCAATTTGGGGTTAAGGGACTTGCTCAAGATAACACAGCTAGTAAGTGTTAAGTGTCTGAGGCCAAATTTGAACTCAGGTTCTCCTAACTCACCGGCGGGTGCTCTATTCACTGTGCCACCTAGCTGCCCCAGAAAATGGTTTTTGGGGTTTGTGGGGATCAGCTGCTGATCGAGAGCTGAAGGAATTCTCGCTGGAGCTTTCCCCAAAGGGTCGGTCTTCCCTCTTCAGCTCCCAGAGTGGTGATGTCTCCCATTGTTGAAGAGTGCTTAAAAATAATCACACCCACCCCCCTCCAGGAAGCCTTCCCAGAATGATGTAAAAAAAAAAAAAGCCTTCTCTACCCTCCCAGCTGCATACAAGCGGTAGACACTCCGCAGCACGGCATCACCCCACATTGCAATCTTAGCCCTTTTTCCTCCTATCAAACTTGGTCATGTGCCTGCGGCTACTGGGACTCAGTCTGACCACCTCATTTTGCCGCTGACTCTACTCTCCAGTCATTATCTGGACGGCTGCCCAGAGCCTGGACCATCCCTGGAGGATCTCTGTCCTAGAACCAGCCTCACTGTCTGCATGACTCACTCAGCCTTCTCTCACATTTAGGGACACTTCCGCTGTACTTCACTCAATCCTCTGCCCTCTGCAGTCTCCCCAACCCCCTTGGACCCCCTTTCCCCACCCTGTTCACAGCGTGCCTGTACCCAGATACTTGCCATGGTCCCACATGAAGACTTAAAGATTTGGGGGGCTGTCTGCCGCCCTCCTGGGGCACCAAGGTAGTGTGTGGGATTTGGAGTCATTGTCATTGGACTTTCATTCTCTCATCTGTGATTGAGGAATCTGGACCCAACAGCCTCATAGACGAAGCTTTCTGGCTCTGAAACTTTACTCCCATAATCTTCTGGTCCAAACTGGATCTGAGCAGGATCCTCTCTGCAACATTCCCGTGGAATGGTCCTGTCCGTCTAGACCTTGCTAGGGTGCCGCCTTTCAGTGAAGGAAAGCTCCCGGCTCACTGGGCTAGCCCCCTTCCATTTGGAAGTAGCTCATTCTTAAATTTTTCTTGTATCCCACAAGTATCAGCCTCTTGGAAGCTCTTAACCACTGCCCCTGGTTTTGCCCTAATCTCATGGTTCAGAAAGTCAGAGAAGAGAGGGATCGGGGGAGATTTGGTGAAGCTGTGAAGCCGGAACACCAGGCAGGATTCTGGATCTGCCAAGGAGAGAATGGCCTTGGTTAGAGAAATGACCTAACCAGAGCTTGTGAAATAAATTCGAAGAAAATGCACCTGGATAATAAATGTTTGTTGCCCGACTGCTTGACTCCACTGGCGACTTACCGCCCAGTAACGTCCATTACATTCATGGGCGACAGCTTTGTTTTTCAAACTTTCACCAGCTGAGGGAATTAATTGATCTCTGCCACTTGGCTTCCACTTCTTTACTACCTTAAGAGTGAAGTTGAATGTTTTAGTATACACTGGACCTTGGTTTCTGTCTTTGACTTCCTTGGGATATATGCTGAGGACTGGGAACCTGGGTCAAAAGGACAGTTTAGTCATTCTTCCTTTATAATTCCAAATTATTGGAGGGGGACAGCTCCCAGGTAGTGAAGTGAATAGAGCTCAGGCCCTGGAATCAGAAGGACCTGAGTTCAAATTCAGCCTCTTAGCTGTGTAACCCTGGGCAAGTCATTTGACCCCAATTAAGACAATATATAGTTCCTTGAACAATGTCTTACCACAATCCTTCCAGCACTAACTTTAACCCTAAACTCCCATCTTTTTTCATCTGACAATTTGTTGGGGGTGAGGTGGTCTCTTGAGATGTTTTAATGTGTAATAATATTATTAATAGCACTTTGGAGAATATTTTCAAGTGACCATTTATCATTTGTAATTCTCCCCTTAAAAACGGAGCCTTATGACCACTTTCTCATTGAAGAAGGGCCCTTGGTAATTTAGATTTGCGTCAATTCCCAATATATCCCTGGTTTCTTATATATCAGACTTTTATCTGGGATATTTGATGCAAATATTTCCCCAAATGACAGTTTCTCCTCTTAGTCTACATTTCTTTTTCTTCTCTCTCTTTTCTTTTCTTTCTTTTTAGTGCAAAAGCTTTTCAAATTTTATATAAATGAAACTATTTTGTCTTTTTTATGATCTCCATTGGGGCATCTAGGTGGCTCTGTGGATAGAGTGCCTTGACCTGGAGCCAGAAGACCTGAGTTCAAATCCAGCCTCACACACTTAGCTGTGTGATGCTGGGCAAGTCATTTACCTCTGTTTGCCTCAGTTTCTTCACCTTTAAGATGAGCTGGAGAAGGAAATGGCAAACCACTCCAGCATCTCTGCCAAGAGAACCCCAAATGGGGTCACAAAGAATAGGACATGACTGAACAGGAACTCCTCTATCCTTCACTTGAGTAAGACTTGTCATTATAGGCATAGTCATGAAATGTATTTCCTCCTGCTCTGATTTTAAAAATCATATCTATACTTCTATAATTAGGTTGTATATAAATTTTGAGCTTATTGTAGTACAAGGTAAGGCATTGGTTTTATCTAATTTGTATGACATTGCTTCCTAATTTTCTCAGAAGTTCTTGTCCAAAAGGGAGTTCCTCCAAAAATAATTTATGTGCTTTGATCTATCAAGTGCTGGCCACCATTTTTGATTGGTGCTATTTCTTGCTTATTTAATATGATCCACTGAGCTACATTTTTTTTTGTTTTTTTTTTTTTTAAACTCATATCAAATTGTTTTCATGATGACTAGCTGGAAGTCTCATAATGCTCTTTCCCTCTCCATTGTACTTCGAAATTTCTACTGAGATTCTACACCCCTTATTCCTTCAATGAATTTTTCCTAGTTCTAAAATATATATCTATAGGACTTTGATTAGGATAGGACAAATTTTAAAAATTAACTTAAGTAGTATCTTAATTTTTACCACATCTACACAGCCCAACTATGAGTAGTAAATAGTTTTTCAATTATTTCAGTCTTCTATTAAGAAAAAGTGTTTTGTAGTTGTATTGAAATAAATCTTGCTTAGGTTTTATTAGATTAACATCCAGACATTTTATGCATTTTGTAATTATTTGGAATGGAATTTCTCTAATTGTCATTTCTTATTGGTTTTTGTGAGGCCTTAATTGGGACAATTAATAGCTTCAGTAAAGTATCAGGATACAAAAGAATTTAATAAGTAAGATCAATGTTACTATAAAGATCTTACTATGTTGGTGATCTTATTGTTTTGTATCTTGATACTCAATTGAAGCTATTAATTGTCCCGATTAATTTCTTAGCTGATTCCCTGCAGTTTTCTAAGTATATTATCATGTCATCTGTAAGCAGGAATAGTTTTATCTCCTTTTTGTCAATCTTTCTGCCTTTGATTTTGTTCAGATTTCCTAAATTATGACAACAGGAAATGGAAAGAGGTGGCATCCTTGCTTTATACCATCTGAACTTAGAAAGCTTCTAGTGTTTTTCTGCTGCAAATAGTGCTAGTTCTTGACCTTAGAGAGATGCTTCTCATGTTATTAAAGTAAAACTCTTTCATGCCTATTGCTTTAAGGGTTTTCAAATGAGTGTCATTTTATTTAGGACTTTTTCTGTGTTAGTAAAACAGTCATGTGATATCTGTTACTTATATAACTAATTTACTTATATAACTAATTTTTCTAATGTAGAAACAAGCTTGCATGCCTGGTGTGAATTGGGTTTGGCTAGTAGGGAATCACTTTTGTTAGTCTTGTCAGCACTTTATTTAAGGCTTTTTGAAGGGGTAATTATTCATAAATAAAATTGATATATAGTCTTCTTTCTCTTACTTTCATTTTTTCCATTTTGGGGAATAGTTTTTATTACAACAGTATTGGTTGCTCCTTAAATATTTGGTGGAATTCACTGGTAAATTCAACTGGTCTGGGTTTTTTTTCCATTTTGTGGTTCATTTGTGACTATTTATTTCTCTGATATCGGGTTGTTTAAGCCAGCTATTTTTTTGTTTTGTAAATTTATGGGCTTTTTGGGTAGATACTGTCCTATTTTCTTTGCATTTCTATTTTCCTTGAAATAGTGTATAATTGTTTCTGCTAATTCTTTTTATTTCCTCTCTGTTTTGAGTTTGCCTTGTTCATTTTTTTATTTTGGTGATTTGATTTCCCTCTCTCCTTTTCTTGACCAGGTTAACTAATGGTTTAGCAACTTGGTTAGTAATTTTGTTGTTGTTCAGTCATTTTTAGTCATGTCTGACTTTTTTGTGACCTCATTTGGGGTTTTCTTGGCAAATTTCTAGAATGGTTTGTCATTTCCTTCTCTAGATCACTTTAGAGATGAGGAAACTGAGACAAAAAGGGGGAAGTGACTTGCCCAAGGTCACACAGCTAGTGTCTGAGGCCAGATTTGAACTCAGGCCTTCCTGACTCTAGGCCTGACATTCTACCCACTGTGCCATCTAGCTGCCCCAGTAATTTTTTAAAACTCTCTTAATTTGACTATCAGTTCTGTAGTCTTGATTTTTCAAAGTTTTTCCAGTTCTATTTTCTTTTACAGGACTTTTTTTTTTTCTTCTGGAAGGCCTACCATCCTTCAATTATCTTTTGGATCCTGTGTTCACATTCTGTGTTGGTCTTTTGTTGTGTTATCAAAGTGTTCTTCAAATCTTGTCTTTGGTTTTTGTTCAGGTCATTTTCTTTCCACCTCCTCAATTTTGCTTTCTAGCTCTGTTTTTCTCTTTCAGAGAATCTCATTGTTGGAACTTATTTATGGCTTTTTCTTCTTCCTTATGAGGTATACTGATTTCTTCCTTAAGAGCCTTCTAATTTCTGGCTTTTATCTTTATATTTGATAGTTTTAACTTAATTCCCAGATCTGAACCATGCTCTAAGTTTGAAAGTTGTCCAATCTTCATTTCAGGTGTTCTTGGAGAATTTACCGCAACATCTAAGGGGATTCTGACTTAATTCCCTCTGTTGCAAGGGCACTTTTCTCTGAGAATATCAACTTTTCTCCATCTTTCCCAGTCTCTCTGCCTCTTTCTCTCTGCTGTCCTTGATGTAAATGTGGTTCCTGCCAGAAATTCCTCCCCTTCTGGAGACCCGGCCATCTACTGCTCTTTCCACAGCCCCTGTTGCCTGTTCTCTCTTTTTTTAGACTGCCAGGTTGGGTAAGCTCTGTGGCTCTCAGTGGGAGAGCATGGCCATTATGGCTGCTGTAAAGAGACTCCTGGAGACAGGGGTGTGCTGGAGCAAGTTTCAGGCAGCTCCTAAAGTCTGGTTGTTAAGTTTTAGGTGTGAGCATTTATACCTTAGAAATCAGAAAAAGCTGCAAACCAGGACCTGGTGTATTGTTTTGTTGATTGTCTAGACTTAAGAAGATGGGGAAAGTTAATGCAGATTAAACTTAAAAACATATTTTCAGTTCATATTTTTTTCTTTTCAGAGAGCCAGTTGTTAACATTTACAAGCATACCCCTACCTAGAGATCTCTGTAGTTGAAACTACTTTCTATTTTCCCTAGTCCCTCTCTTCCAGATTTCCCCTTTCTCACTGCAACTGTTTCTTTATTTCCTCTGCTCACCTGGGGGACTTGTAGAGAGGGGTTTGGGAGAGGATTTCTCAGGACACTGCTGAGGGGAACTCTGAGAAAGAGCAACCGGGGGTGGCTAGGTGGCACAGTGAGTAGAGCGTTGGCCCTGGAGTCAGAAGGATCTGAGTTCGGATCGGGTGTGACCTTGGGCAAGTTGCTTAACCCTAACTGCCCTCCAAAAGGCAAAAAAAAAAAAAAAGAAAGAGTAACCAAGCCTCTTCCCCTTTCTCTTCTATCTATCTATTTGCTCCCATATAGCAACCACTTATGTTCTCTTTGGACTCCTGGAATGTTCCCCAGAACATCTCCATCCTCCATTCACTGACCATTCTGGGAGTGAGGTGTGCCTAGGGTTTTGCTAAGGGGTTTACTCCAGAGGCAGAATCCTACAGCTGCAGCTGCACTGATGAAGGTGGGTCTGCCCTGGCCAGGAATTAGAAGGGGGTGGCCCTTGGAGCTGGTGGATTCAACCATTGAGTTATTTTTCCTACAAAAATTATATCATAATGGATTTTTTCCATTTCATCTTTTTATTGCCATTTGCTGCATTTTAAAAATTAGCGTTTCTCTTTTATTTGACATGGGGCGGGGGGAACTGTACCCTTGGCTAACTTTTGCTCCACCATCCTCCCAAGATTTCTTTCTTACATGTTTTTTAAAATTTTTAAGTAACTTTTATATATCTTTTGTTTTTATAACAATCTTTCCAAAATGTATTCTTGCCACACACAAGTGAGTGCCCCCTTTTGACAGAGAAAAGTAGTTAAGTAAAATCAGCTGATGTGATGAGCAGCCTGGCAGTGCCTATAACATTCTGCACTCAGTCCCCCACTTCTCTATCTAGGACTTCTTCCTCTCTTTTTCTGGGGCCAAGCTTTTTACTTTAAACTTGCATTTCTATTAGGTATCTCCCGTCTGATGGATTGAGACATTCCAAATCTATTTCTTCTTGATTCAATTTGGTCTTCAGGTTTTCTTATTTGTTTATTTGTTTTTTTGCCACTGAGTCACACTCACTTTTAAAGAGTGGATGTAACAGAGACAATCCAATCAGAGCATGTGCTTTAACCCCTTACATGGGCATTATTCCTGATCAGCAAACAAGCATTTATCAAACACTTTCTATGTCCCAGGCTATGGGATACAGATGCAAAGAATAAGGAATAAAACAAATCCTACTCTCAAAAAGCCTGTGTGAGTAACCTCCATTGATGGGGAGAAGGAAGGGAAGCTTTTCTTCTTCCCCCTTGCTGGAAATCTGAAGGAGAATCCCACTAAGGACAGACATTGGTGACTGAATGGAGAGTGCAGTGGAGAGAGACTAGAGGCAGCTATTGCAGTGGTCTAGGAGTGAGGTGCTGAGGGTCTGCCCCAGGGTGGGTGTGGGTGTGGTCAAGAGATCTTACAGAGATAGAATCCCTAGACCTTGGCAAGAGATTAGATATGGGAGGTGAGAGAGAGAAGCTGAGGATGTCATCTAGGTTCTGAGCCTGGGGGTCTGGGCTTATAGCATTTCTTTCAACAGTAATAAGTGAGAGGGATCCAGTGCATGAACTGATGGTAAAGCACTACCTATTCTTTGTTGGTGGACTGTATCTCACACATATCAGGCACTTGCCAAAGAATCATAGATTTAGAGTTGGAAGGGACATTGACCAAACCCCCTTCATTTTACAAATGAAGAAACTGAGGCCAAAGGAGGATGAGATGCCCAAGGTCACACAACTAGTGTGTCTGAGCAAGATCAGGGCTTCTCAGTCCCAGGCCCACTTCTCTAGTTAGCAAAATTCTGCTGCATTAAATATGTGCAAAATAAGTGAATGTGATGGTAAGTAATGGGTGGGAAAGTGCTGCATTTGGAGAGGCCAAGCAGATGCTGGGCTGCACATCCCAGCTGTTTCTGATGTGACTTTGGGCAGGTCACTCCACCTCTCAGAGATAACTTTGTTTACCTCTTGAAATCATATCCTGTGTCCTCTCCACTGAATTTACATAAAAAAATAAGCAAGAAAAAGCTTTTGTAATTGGAACTGCTCTGTGAATATCAGTAATCATGAAAAGAATGGAGAAAAAGGAAATCTCTGATGGATTAGGAGTCAATTCACCAGAGCCCTCATTTAACCTGAGGATTTTATTTGCTGTTTCCAGAGGTAATCCTTGAAGGGAAAAAAAGGTATTCTCCAAGGTCGAGGGAGGGAGTGCAATGCAGTGCATTCTAGGCTTGAGGGGCAGCTTGGACAAGGACCCTGAGGCAGAAGATAGAATGATGAGCTTTGGGAATCGATAATGTTTAATCTGAGGTAAAGACTCATGGGGAGCAGGAGAGCACCTCATTTATCTGAAAAGCTGCATGTGATAGCAGAATTGGACTTAGAGACCTTTAGAGTCTAACTCAATGCTTCTACTCTTACTCTACTGATTCAGAATGGCCGACTTTGACCAGAGGAAGCTGGATTGAGTTGTTTCTCTACTTTCAAGAAATTCTTTCTCAACTGAGGGCCAGAGACATATGTTCCATTGCTCTTTTTTGTTATATGTTTAATTTAGTGATTTTTAAGAATGGATATTTCTCCAAGGAAATATACAAAAATTTTAGCTTTTAAGGAGCACACTGCAATGACTGTTAGAGATAGTGCAGTGGCTGTTGGTGTGGGGAGTCAAGGATTTCTAGTCTCACTTGAGCCCAGAAGGAAACAATATCAAAGCACAGTCAAAACCTAAAAACAACAGGGAAGGGAATAGGCATTTATATCAGGCTTCCTATGTATCAGATGCTGGGCTGTTTTACATGTCTCCTCTGATCCTTATAACAACCCTGGTGGTAGGAGCTATGATGTCCATTTTACAGTTGAGGCAGATACATTGCTATAAAGAAAAACCCAAGAAATGATGGCATTCTGGTGCCTAATAAATGCTCGCTCCCCCACCCCCTAGGACATGCTGAATATTAATAGTTTTTTAAGATGTTTGTTGGGAGCCAAAGAGGCCTGAGCCAGGACTTTTATCTGATTCTGCACTCTGGTATCTTTGGGTGGCCAGCTCTAAACGTGATGTCTTTTGAGGATTTCACTTCAGCTTTGAAGTCTGCTCTCAATTGTATCCGTTTATGACTGCGGCCGCATTAAGAGGTACCTGAGGCCTAGATCTAAGGCTCTGCCCCAAAACTTTAGTTGTTCAAAACCTAAATATTTGAATTCTTAGGTGGTCAGTTCCCATGCAGATGTACTCGATGATGCATCTTTGGCTTCAGGCCTTGAAGCCAGCTCTCAAGAGCATCCTTTGTGATGTGACTGCATATGAAAGGAGGTAACTGACTTTTCCTAAGACTTTCTGGCACCTAGAGAACAAAAGGCCTTACTGCCCTGCTACTTCCAGGATAAGACAGACTAAGATAATATGAATACTTGAGATCCCTTCCTTCCCTTCCTTTGTCTCATTGCTCTATAAAAACCTTGTCCTCGGAATCAATAAATGGAGGTCATGGTTCTTTCTTGAACTACCCACATGGCCTGGTCATTTCTTATTCACATTTCCGGATCATGCTAAGTGCTGGACACTGAGCAGCCCACGACAAATGTTAAAAATCATTGTTTATTGTATATGTTGAAAGTTTCATTATTTGTTCCAGTTAATTTGCACACCATTATTCTTCATCAGTTACACATCTTGTTTCTCTGGTGGAGTAGAAGCTCCTTGAGGGGAGGCACTGTTCCTGAATGATGAAATCATCAATTGAGAGCTGGAAGGAACCTTAATCTCCGGGTGGAACCTCAGCAGGTTCAGTGACTTGCTCAGGGTTGCAGACAGTAAGTGTTAGGTGGGATTTGCTTGGTTTGGTTTGGTTTTTGGTCTTTAGAAAGACAAGGTTTTCCATTTGCTAAAACACAGCACCCAAACTAGGGAGTTTTGCTTCTAACAAAAGAGATGAAATAGTAATGGCACTGGGAGAGAGGTGGGAGGCAGGATGACCAAGTGGATAGAGAGTCTGCCTCAGAAAGAGGATCTGGGTTCAAGTCCTGCTGACACATGCTAGTCATGTGACCTTGGACAAGTCACTCAACCTCTGGTTGTTCTAGGCAGCTTTCTAAAACTGTGATGTCACAGAGCAGGGAACGACCAGAGTAGAAGGAAGGAGTTTCTCTCTTTTTACTTTTTTACATTTTTTTCTTTTTTGAGGGGGAAAGGCAGGGTAATTTGGGGTTAAATGACTTGCCCAAGGTCACACGGCTAGTAAGTGTTAAGTGTCTGAAGCCACACTTGAACTCAGGTCCTCCTGACTCTGGGGCCAGTGCCCTATTCACTGTGCCACCTAGCCATCCCAAAGGAAGGGGTTTCTTACCAGAAGCTCCCTACACCAATGAAATCACAGGCCTAATCCCTGTGGATATAAAATGAAGGCACATGGTATAAGTTTAGAGATCTCAGAAGTCAATGGGAGTCCAAAGAATCACCATTCCCAGAAACATCCTTCTATCAGTTCAGGGCATCTCCTCTTCAGTTGAAAAGAAAGACTGAGTACGGGGCCACTTCTGATCTCGGGGCCTTTAGGACTCAATGGACAGCTACAGCTGAAGAACGTATCATCTTTCAGCCCACCAGGTGATGACTTGAGTTAGGCTGCACCTAAGCATAGGCACACAGCCCCTCTTCTAACCTCTACTTAAGGCCTTTCCCATTGGACTGGACAGAGCTGGAGGTCCACAGCAGGGTGGACACTTCCCAGACAACATGATGGTCAACCTTCTGAAAGACATTGCAGGCTGAAGTATTGCTGTGCATCCCAAATAGAATAAAGCAGATTTCCTAGAAATGTGATATTCATTCAATAAATCTAGTCTAGCCTCTACTCTTCTTTAGCTCTGGCCTGATCACTGGGAAAGAAAAACTTTAGGACTCACACAGTCCCTGCATTTATGGAGCTTACCATCAAGGATGGGGATCAGAAACAAGTTTGGGGCAGTCAGCCAGGGCGGAGCAGCTGAGGGCTGTAATGCTTAAACAGGTAGAAACAACTGAGCTTGGTATCTAGTCAGTAAGAACAATTACACAGGATCCTGTCTGCTAGCAGACTGGTGACCCTGCACAGCCCTCCCTCACTTAAATTGACTCACTTGCATTATTGCATCCCAAACAACAACAATCCCTTCCCCTAGCTGGGCAGAGGGCCTGTCCTGTGTCCTTGCCTGGCCATCACCTACCCTTCATGGTGATTCTGGTGGCTTTCTCCCCATACCAGCACTGTGTCGAAGATCTCTGCCTGCACAGGGCCCTTTCCCCCATGGTCTGAGTGGATCTGCAGGCACCATTCAGGTACCTTCCCCCTCTGTGGTTTGTGCAGGGCTCCCTCCAGGTGTGCTAGCTCCAGTCCTGACCACGAGATACGTGAGAGGGGCAAATCAAGGTCATCAGGAGGTCTGGGGGTAGGAGTCCTCACTGACCACCCACCTCAGAACAACTTGAGGGCCTGCCCAGTCATGTAATCATGTGAGAGATCTTACCTTGGGGTCTTTGAATTATTTTTTAATATTTTGAGTATTACATTTCAACATACAATTGGTTTCCTTTGTAATGCTACATATTTGATGCTTTTAAACTTTTTTTTTTAAGAAGGGGTCCATGGGCTTCACCATTTGGTCGAAGGGGCCCAGAACACAGCAAAGATTCAGAAGCCCTGCTATTGTTGGATCGAACTTTGTGGGAAATCTGATCTTCCCCTTCCCCCCATCTCTTCCCCCCACCATGAAGTTTCTGAAAGGAAACAGTTTTTATCTAGTCTCTCTTCTGTTTCTTAGAGATTGATACAAAGTTCTTTGAAGTCAGGAGGAGGAAGACAGGGCCCTGTACACTTCCTAGAGAGTCTGGTGTAGTGGATGGAGCCTTGAGACCTGGAGTTGGGGATCTCAAATCCCCATTCTGTTGTTTGCTTTACTCACTCTCCCAGCCTCCCAGACCTTGCAGGGTCAGGGAGGTAGGGCTGGACTGATGTCCGGAGATGCCCTTTTGTCTGTGGAGGCTGGTCTCCTCCCATCTCCTTGATCTCTGGTTACAGGTGAAAATGCCAGGAGAATAACAAATAGAATCAATTTGTCAACTTTAAAAAATAAAATGTCTTTTTATTTTCTGTGACAGTCCCTACAACACCCCAGAGGTGAACAGAAAGGGTGCTCTAAGGACCAGGTCAGGAGGAGCACACACCAGGATACTCTCCATGGGGCAGGATGCTGTCTTGGAAGGGCTGAGGGATGATTTTCCCTCAGGCGAACGTCCAGAGAACAGAAGATGCCCAGGGACAGGAAAGGGTCAGGGACAGGATTCATGCCCTCTGAGGAGACTGAGAGAACCAAAGGGCCGATGAGCCACCTGCCTCTGGGCTCATATTTCTATACTCCATAAGAGAATGAGTTACACTTATGTCAAGGGGGAGCTTTGAGAGAAGCGTGACCCGGGCGGGTCGAGACACCGCAGAAGAATTCCTCTGGATGAGTCCATCTTTGCACAGAGAGCCTGAGAAGCCACCCCTCTCTGCATGTGTTGCTGTTTTTTGGGGTTTGCCCCAGGAGAGTTGGTGAGGTGGGAGAGGTTCCCACAAAGGGGTGTCTCATGCATATGTTAATGTCATGCAAGATTCCTGGATAAATTTAGCCACAGAGAAAATGCTTCTCAACCAGTCTTGTTATGAACTATTTCCATCAAATGAGGCACGAAACAGGGAGACCATGTATCAGCGATGTTATCTATGGCCATTGGAGATGTCTCATGCAGTCTTCAAAGAGCACAGGACCTGGAATCAGAACCTGAGTTCACATTAGGCCTTGTGCTCTTACTAATTGTATGATCCTGGGCAAGTCACAAACTCTGCTTGCCTCAGTTTTCTCATCTGTAAAATGGGGCCAACATTAGCCCCTGTCTTCTAGGGTTCTCAGGAGGCTCATTTGAAGTAATATTTGTAAATATTACTTATGGAATATTGTAAAAATGATGAGTGTAGTGGCTGGTACATAGCAGGTCCTACATATATTCTTTTTTTTTTTAAAGCAATTGGGGTTAAGCAACTTGCTCAAGGTTACACGGTTAGTCATTATTTATGTGTGGGTGCTCATTTTCTGAGGCCGGATTCGATCTCGGGTCATCCCAACTCTGAGGCTGGCGCTTTTACTCACTGCGCCACCTAGCCGCCCCTTTAGGGCAATTGGGGTTAAGTAACTTGCCCAAGGTCACACGGCTAGGTTTTTGTTTGTTTGTTTGTGTGTGTGTTAAGTGTCAGAGGCCAGCTCCGAACTCAGGTCCTTCTGACTCCAGGGCGGGCGCTCTATTCACTGCGCCACCTAGCCGCCCCTCTCCTACATATATTCTAGTGTTGTTACTCCTATCTTGTAACTCTGGATAAACCACTTAACCTCTGACTCACTTTTCCTATTGGTAGAATGGGAATAATGACAGCCCCTCCCTCACAGGGTGAAATGATGTATACAAATGCCCTGTGAGCCTCCAGGCACCATGGGGCTACCAGCTATTGTGAGGCTCTCCCCTTCCTGGACAAGGCCTCGGCCTCGGGATGTGCCTGCTGGGGATGAGACTGCACTGATTGCCTCAAGCTCTGGGGACATCACAGAGCCTCTAATGGTGGTCTGCCAGGCAGGGACATAGCTCTCACCCTCTTTTTGGGGAGAGCACGTGATATGACAGGATCCCCTTGCCTGCAGAGTTTTCCCAGCACTTGGAATCCAAAGACCATAGAATGTTAGAGATGAAAAGGAGTCTGCAGGCCCTCTTACCCAGTCTCCTCCCAATACTCTTGGCAGAGGTTTCTTTACCATATCAATAGAGAGTAGGTATGAGAAATGGCCTTTACCTATTCTGTTTGTGGCACCTGAACACAGTAAAAAGGTCATTTTTCATCTGGGTGCCTCCATTTTGGCTGTTCATGAGGTCTACCTCTGTCTTAAGCATGGTAAAGTAACATGATCTTTATTTGGTCATGATACCTCAGCACTCCAGCCCATACTTGAACATGACTCTACCCTGCAGTCCCCAACAAAAACCCATCAATTATTTGCTTGAAGACCAAAGATCGAAGCTACCACTTCTCTAACCCACCTCCAGAGGTCAATTCCAAAAATTCTACCAGAGTAGAGAGTCCTTCTCTTGAAATTCCTCCCATAAGTTATTTAACCTTTCTGGGACTCAGTTTCCTCATCTATAAAAGGAAGGGCGAGACTACACAGTTTCTAAGTTTCCATCCACCTCTGTATCCTCTGTGATGAGGCAGGATGACAGACCTGCAGGCCATTGCTGGGCCCCTGCTACAAGTTTTTCCAGCTGGGTAAGATCTACCAGAACTTGAGGTCCACTGGCATGGTCTCTGAGAACCCAGGGCTGTCTCTGTGCCATAATGAGGCCTCCCAAGGAGGACTTTGGGAGGCCCCATGATATTGTGGCTCACGAAGAGCATAGATGTAATCATATTTCTACATGAAACTCTCAAGTTCCAGAGTTTGGCTAAGTTTCTTTGCATGTGGCTTTGATATTGCCCAATTTAATCCAAATGTAGTTCTAAATTTATTAACCTCAATTATCCCTGGATCTAATTCTAAATTCATTCCCACTGGAGAAAAAACTTTAATGTTGTGAAATATTGAAGGGATCTAGCAGCTGAAAACGGAGACCTAGGGCCAAACGCTTGGGTTTAGGCTATAGTCCCAGGCCTCAGGATGACAATGGGAGTAGAATGTCCTTACCTAATCTGTAGTCACTTTTGCTTGCTACTCTAAATTTTTAGGTGAGCTTTTAGCTGAACTTCTCAGAACAATTTCTTTTTGTAAATGTAGGAAGACTAAAGATTTTGTTTCTGATAGAATGCTTAACAAAGGCAGGGATAACAGTACAAAGGTCACCAGCCCCACCTAGCCCGTTTCAGTCTTGCTTGGAGGTGATCTGCATGGCAACCTGGGCCATGACACAGCTGAAAGGAATGCTCTCAGCACTGAAGTTCTAGCCAGAAACTTTTCAGTTTTATTAAATAGATTCTCTAAAATGTCCTAGTAATCCAGGGATTCCATAGGAGCTAAAGACAAGCAGTTTAACAGATAGACTTCTCAGGAGTGGCTGGCTGGAGGCATGCCTCACAAAAGAGCTAAGAAGGGCCCTAGGGTTATTGAGTTAAAAAAGCTGATAGATTTACCTCTCCCCAGAACACATAATAATCTAAGACCTGTGGAAGATAGTGAAGGATCAGATAATAGGGCTGGATCACTGGATGAGATGGGAAGGTCTAGCATGTACAGCAGCTAGTAGATACCATAGACTGAAAGAGTTAGTTTGTACTGGTTTAATAACTAAGAAACTTGGTGAATGACATGACAAGAAGTCATCAATTGGTTTGTAGCATTGAGAATGTGAATTGCTGTATGGACATTCATATGTTCTAGCCATATATACTATCTGGCCCTAATTCCCTGACCAATCATAAGAGGGTATTAGAAAGAAAGGTGGGTTCGGTATAAACAGAGGTCATGGCCAAGAAGGTAGGAAAATACCATGGAGGCCTGGGCAAAGATAAGGCAAAAGCCCCCATCTCATAGCTGGGGGACTCCAAATTCCTGGGGAAGGGAAAGGAGGATGGGACATGCATACATAGACATCAGCTGCTTGAAAAAGACCTGGAAATTTTGTTGAATTGCAAAGTCAATATGTAAATAATATCAATAATATAAAAAGTGAGCACTGCCTTAAGAAAAGAAAGGTACGGTGTCCAAAAAAGAGGAGGTGCTAGGACCTTCCCCAATCCCAAATAAAGGGAGGAGGGGGCGTCATTTAGGCAGGAAGTCCAGTAGAATATAGATAGAATGGGTCTGGTGAGCACACACAGTGTATTTAGTGATTCAGTCCTCACATGGAAGAGGTTGGGTAGCCTGCTTCTGGAAATCAATCAACAAACATTAAGCACCTACAACATGCCAGGCACTGTGCATAACCCTGGGGATACAAAAGAGGCAAAAACCAGGCCCTGCCTTTGGGGAGCTTATACTCTAACAGGGGAGACAACATGCAAACATGTACATTCAAAACCTGCTACCTCTAGGAAAAACGGGAAGTAATTCACAGAGGGAAGGCACTGGGACTGAGAGGGGTTGGCACCAGGGAATGTAAAGACTGCCCTTGCTCCCCAACGTGGAGCACACACAGATATCCTCCGATTCTAGTCTGTTCACCACGTGGTGAAGATGTGAGTCATTGGCTGCCTGGGTAGTTGGACCCGGGACATTCAAAGGGCATTGATCTGCCAAAGGAAGGCCGGTATTCATTCCTGCTTAGCTGTGTTCCAGTGAAGAGACAGGAGCTGCTGAAAGCCCTCAGAGGTCAAAGAGGCCTCAGGCCTCCACCTCCCTCCTAGGATTACCTCACTATGGGCTGCTGTTGTTTCTGTCTCTCTTGTGTCTACACTTTCCTGCCTTAGGTGAAAGAGTATTGGAGCCAGCTATGACCTTGTGATCTTTGGAAGGTTAGAATGGTGGGCCTTCACAGGACAGGAGGCAGAGTCCATTCTGGGTTTTGTGTGCAGCCAGTCCAGCATCAAGGCCCTGAGGAATGACCTGAGGGACCCAGCCCAGCCCAGCCACAGCTGGGACAAGGACTCATCAAGCAGGTGAAATTGGTGGATCAGTGTTATGTAGAAACTACCGTAAGCTTGAGCCCCTTCCCAAGGACCAAGGTAATCTAGGGGACCTCTTTAGACCTATCTGTTGATAAATAATTGTAACTTTTGTTCTTGCTATGTCTTTGCAAAAGCTAATTGATGGACATTGGCTAAATAAACTGTACCACTAATCACTAGCAGTTAACAGTGGAGAGAAAACCCAGGAATGGAGATTCTCAAAGTAGAGAAGAAGTACCTCCATATGCTCAGGGGGTATCTAGAACCCTGAAGGGGACAATGAGGCCACTCTTGCTCTGGAGAGTGAAGCCAGTGAAGTAGAAGGCAGGTCCAGTTGTTCATTCTGACTCTTCCTTTCAGAGATGTTCCCTATGTAGCCAAGCCCATCACACCTCTTCCCAGAAGCAAAGTGTAGAGATAGCTGGCCTGGGAGCCAGTAACATGGGTGGGTTCATGGACCACCCCTGCGATAACCTCACTGAGTGACCCTGAGCAAGTCTCCTTATTTTCTAAGGACTCAGGCAAGGATTAGAGGTTACAGAAGATTTCTCCTGAGTAAGATGTCTACCCATACTTGTAGAGGGAACTTCCTCGCCTGGGAGTTCTGTGGACTAGAGGACCCATAGGTCTAACTCCTATTCTCAACCCGTCCTTAGATGGGTGCCTTGTACATGGTGGCTCTTTGGGAGTTAAGTCAAAGGAGGAGCCACATAGACAATCTCCTGGGTCCTTGAAGTATTAACCAGCCTCAGAGGCCTTCTACCATAAGCAATCTTCTGGAAAGGGGCCCCTGAAGGCTGCGCATGAGTCCCCTTGGTGGAATAAGAGACACCAGTGAGCAGAAATGATTCCTCATTGAGCAGGCATTGCTTGATGGTCACTTGGGGCCAATGGAGATGCTGTGCTCCCTTCCCTAGGGCCCTCCTGTCCAAATGGCCACCACTTGGATTCTAGCTTCCCAGCCTGAGTGGAAAGCTTCCATAGATAGCCTGAGCCTCACAGCAGCAGCCCACCAGAGACCCCAGTGCAAAAGAAGCCAATGGAATCATACACACTGAGGCTGTTCTCTTAGTCTGATGGAAAGGTCAGGCCCAAATGACCCGAGATGCTCTTCCTTTCAGAGATGTTCCCTATGTAGCCAAGCCCATCACACCTCTTCTCCAGGCCACAATCTCTGTTTGGGACTTTTCCCAGAGACCGATGCATCCTCCTCCCTTTCCTCATCACAGCTGCCCAGTCAAGCTACTTTCACACAGCTTAGGGGGACCTTGAGAGTATCCCCATCAGAAAAGATTCCCATGACATTCACAAAGAAGGATGAGTGACTTGAAAACATCTTTAAAGAAGGAAATAAAGAGACAGATTGGTATAAGTGGATATAGAGCCACCCTCTATTGGGTGGTGGGAGTTGGGAAGACTTGAGTTCTCTGACACATAAGGGCTGGGAGACCCAGGGCACATCACTTAACTCTCATACTATCAACTGCAAAAAAGGTGTAGACTTGTATTGGTAAAAGGGATTTCCTCACTCGGGAGTTCCCCACACCAACAAAACTATAGGTCTGGTTTCTGGGCTGCAACCCTGACTTTCCCCAAAGGAAATATATAACTTTTAAGCCCATGACTTGATTTTTTTTTGGCACACTGAATATTTTCTAGAGCTTTATTGAGGACAGAACACTGGGTGCTGGTGTATTTTCTGCTGCCAAGTTTAGGAGCAATGTTTTGCTTGCTTCCCAGAAAACCATGTTCTAGCACCTAAAGGAAAGTTGGAAAAGTCAGTCAGCAAGCATGTCTTAAACACATGCTATGAGCCATGTACATGCTAAGTGACAGGGATACAAAGAAAGGGTGCCAGCTAATAAGTATCAGAAGGGAACTGAAATCAGGTACCCTCAGAACCTGTCATTATCAGTTCTAGACAGAATCCACCTCCCTGCCCCCACCCTTAGAACAAAGGGAGATAGGGATAAGCAAAGCGGAGGACTGGGGGCCATCCGGCTTTAAGTAAGGTCCTGCCTCCACCCTTCCCCAAGGCCAAATGGTGTGTAGCAGAGACCGAATTTGATGACGTTTGGGGACAACATGTTCTTGGCTTTGCCAAAAGCATGATTAGTCTTTGAAAGGTGAAATGCCTGAGTGACAGATCTCCGGGACAAAAATCCCTGAGGATGTCACTTCTTGAGGAGGACAACGGATGAGCCACTCCTATTTTCAAAGGATCCTGTTCTAACAATTGCCCTGCTGCTCAAGAAACAAGAGCTCTTCTTGCCTGTCACTGAGGACGCTGTCCAGCACTGATGACGATTTCATTTGGAAGACCTCATCATCCTGTAAACGGCCTCCCAGCTTGCCGTTAAGGGATCTGTCCTTCCCAGGCTGCTGAAGAATGGGCACTGATGGGGGAGGAGAGGTACATAAACCTCCTCGCGCTGGACTAAGAAGAACAAGGTGTGTTTTCCATTAGTGTCAACAATAAAGGCATTATTAGCACCAGCTCCCACCCCCACTTCCTCTCCAGCAGTGGTAATACAAATGTTCACAATAAAACCAAGGACAAAATGGCGCCTCATGAAACACCAAAGGGGACTCCATGTGACCGAGATATGCTGGCTACCTTGGCATTACCCCCTTCGAAGACATCGAATTTTCAGAGATAAGAAGAGCTGAGTCTGTTGTCGTGGCTCACTTGTGTCTGACTCTTTGTGACCTGATTTGAGGTTTTCATAGCAATAGATATCTTCTGAACACCATCAAATGTGGGTCTCCTCTACACACTAACCATAGGAACTTGGCCTTGGAGAGGGGTGGAAGGAGTACCTTACTTCCAGGAGAGCCGAGGGACCCATCCACTGCCAGAGATAGCCACTGGGTCTGTTGGCTTTGCTTATCCATATTTTCCTTTGCTCAAAGGAGTGGGGGGCAGGGAGGTGGATTCTATCTTCATAGAAGATAGTGGACTGGTTTGCCATTTCCTTCTCCAGCTCATTTTACAAATGAGGAAACTGAGGCACTTAGAGTTAAGTAACTTGCCCAGGGTCACGCAGCTAGAAAGTATCCGAGGCTGGATTTGAACTCCTGAAGATGAGTCTTCCTGACTCCAGGCCCAGTGCTTTGTGCACTATCGCATCACCTAGCTGCCAAGTTTACCAGAGCAAGTCCTCAAAGCAGGCTTCATATTTTCATCTCTTTTGCATAGGCTTGTGTTATCTCCAGTGGGTCTCACTCACTCCTTTCCTGCTTTCAAGGTATCAGCCCAGGCCTTTCTGGTACCAGCTCACGTCCTTTCCCTCTAGGAATCACTTTGATGGTCTTTGATTTAACCTCTTTGTGTATCCTGCACATCTCACAAACTCCTTGGGGGCAAGGACTATTGGCCCTCACCATCCCTTTCCAATACCCTTCCCTTTCTTCCAGCCCAACTCCAATGCAGGGAGCTTCCCTTGTACTTTTAAGAAGTAGAGTTCTACCAAGTGATTCAACACACTGACTGTGTCTGACAATGTATGCCTCATCCCGCACGCATAGCTTACCACCTCTCTACTGAGGGTAGGAGGGTGGGATGTTTCATCACCAGTCCTCTGGAGTCATGACTGTTGTGGTCCTTTCCACTGTGGTCATCGTATCCCTGTCTCCTCCTGCTCTTTACTCTGTGGCAGGCAGAGGAGCAGCCCCTAGCCTCTCCACATCCTTCACCCCATTGTCTGTCAGGCTATGATGGCTTTCTATTGCATTTGTAGGACACAGGCTGTTCAACCATTTTCCAATTTATTGGCACTTGCTTTCTTATCTTGGTTTTTGCTGCCCCCCAAAGTGCTGCCACCAGTCTTTTGGTAAGTATAGGGTTTTGCTCTCCCTCAGGACTGGACTTTTCTGAGGCTCCCCCCACCCCAGAAAGTCAATAAATTATAGAAACAACCTTGGAAACCCTTTAAGAAGAGAAGGGTTATGCTGTACAATTAATCAGTGCCAGCTCCCCAAATGTTAGGGGACGATGATTGTGTGTGCAGGTACCTGAGAGGACATGGGGGTGAAGGTGGGAGAATCCATTAAGTGGGGCCAGAGAGTCGGCAGTGACTCAGGATTGACGGGGAACCTCTTTTTCCTGGAGTTCCACATAGTTCCATACTTCACCACTTTTGTCAGACACAAATCTCTTCCAGTCATCCAGGTTAGAGCCCTAGAGGCACCTAAATTCCCTCCTCTCCCTTCTTGATCCCTGCCCCCTTTCAATAAGTGGCTATGGCCACAACTTGATGCTACAGGATCCACTTCCTCCTGTCCACTCACCCTCATCACCTCCCACCCAGACTCGCACAGTATCCCCTTCATTGGTCTCTCTGCCTCTGACCTTTGCTCCCTCCTAGTCTCCCTCCACATCACTGCCACTCCCAAGGCACAAATCTGACCCCATGCCCTGCTCAAGAGGTTTTAGTGGCTTTCAGTTGTGCCTAAGGATAAAATACAATCATCCACCCTTGGGAGCCCTTCCCAACCTGACTCCAGCCTATTTTTCCATACTGGTCACACATTAATCCACCTCTCAGACTTTCAGTTCCAACCAAACTTGCTGTTCCCCATTTCCTGCCTAGGTACCTTTGTCCAAGCTGTGCCTGATGCCTGGTATGCAGACCCTCCTTGGCTTGGCCAGATAAAATCCCACCCTCTTTCAAAGCAAAGCTCTGATACTCTGTAGCCTGGGGCCTTTCCTTATCTTCACTTTGTCCCTGGCCACTTAGAGTGCTCTCCCTGCCCAGAAATTACTTTGTATTTTCTCTGCACTTCTGAATCTGGCTGCATTTCATCTTTGGCTCACCTGCTAACTTCTCCAGGCCAAGGTCTGCTTTGGCTTTGCCTTTGTATCCCTAACACCAACACAGAGCCTGGCAAACAGTAGATGTTCAACACCAACTTAATACTGTTGCCATTGTTCAGTAGTGTCCGACTCTCTGTGATCCAGTTGGGGTTTTATTGGCAGAGATACCAGAGTGGTTTGCCATCTCCTTCTCCAGCTCATTTTACAGATGAGAAAATTGAGGCAAACAAGGGCAAGTGACTTGCCCAGGGTCCCACAGTTGTATTCGAACTCATGAAGATGAGTCTTACCACCCAGCTGCCCTGTTACCCTTGCCCTCCAACCCAAATGAAAAGGACAGGAGGAGAAAAGAAATCTTCAGCTGGTAAAAGCCAGCTGAGTCTGAGGGGACCTTCAGAATTACTCCCCTTTCCCCATCATACCTGTGTGTGTGCCTCTGTGACCCCTTCTGGCCTACTTCTGTGGGGATACCGTTTACTGAATACAATGAGTATGTGAGAGAGTTGGGATGTGTCATGTGGATTTTGTGATCGCTTCCTCCTCACATTATCCCATTTTCTCTTGTTTGCAAGCTGGAAACTCCCAGAAGAATTTGAGCTCCTGGAGGGCAGGACTGCCTTGGCATCCTCTGCACTGAGGTCTTAGGCTCGGCAGGCATTAGTAAATGCTTGTTAGATTGGATTCCAACAATCCAGTCAGCAATGTGGCATGGTAGCCACCTGGAGTTCCCTATATCAATGGGATTCCAGGTCTGTCTATACCCAGAAGACTAAGTTAGAGAACCTCCCTCCCTGAGGACAGTCAGGATAGTGAATGGTTTTGAGGTCAAGCCTTGGAAGGACTGGGTGAAAGGGTTGGGCATGTTTTGTTTGGAGAAGACTTCATATGGGGATCAGAGACTCAGAAGGCTAGCTACGTCCCAGCACTGGAGAAGCCCCTCTGTGGAAGGGAGCTTTGGTGCCAGGAGGGTTGCCCCTCACTGGAGTTCTTTGATCAGAGTGGAGATGTGCCTGTTGGCTCTGCCATAGTGGAGATTTCTTCCAGCCATGGGCTGGACTACAACATTGACAAGGGTCCTTCCAACTCAGCTTCTCTGGTTGTCACCTTTACAATCTGTTGTGGTTTAAAGGATGAATTAGCTTTTAGTTCCATTAAAGGATGATTTTCTATTTTCTGTATCTAAATTCCACATGGAAGAACACTTATTCAAGGAACCCACTGCACTCCTCCTGCTCTCAATTCTATGTTTTATCAAGAAGGATTAGATTCTTTTACTCCTGTCCAAGTTTGGGGAATGAGTAACAACTTGTTGAGCCAGTGTGTCAACGCTTTGGAAAGAGATGATCCCAGGAGATAACCTTAGAGGTTGTTGAAGCCAACTCCTCATTTTTCAGAGGGGAAACTGAGGCACAGAGATGCTCATCACTAGTAAGTGCTGCAGCTAGAATTCCAAAGATGGAATGTCTCAGAAATATCTTTGAATGGACCCACTGCTCAATTCATTCAGTTTTGTGAATACCAGAGATAATTTGACATTTGTGTTACTAAAGAGAGGCTGGGAGGAATCGTGGCTAGATTGTTGGACTTGGATTCTGGAAGACCTGAGTCCGAATCCTGCCTCTGAGCCTTACTAGCTGTATGATCCTGGGCAAATCATTAAACCTCTTTGAGCCTTGGTTTTCTCCTCTGTGAAATGGGGATGATGATCCCTGCGCTACCCCTTCTCAGGACTGCTGAGAAGAAAGCATTGAAAGGTTCAACACATAGGGGTGCAGAGGAGCTCTGGCCTCTGGCTTCACACGGCCACACAGATCTTGTGGCAGAGCTGGGATTCACATCTGGGTCCTCTGAGCCCCCAAACAGTGATAAAACATGCTCAGGTCATTCAGGCTGCCCACTGCACTAAGACTTTGAGGACACTTTGGACTCCTGGACCTGCCCCTCGGGCTGACCATTGCCCTTTTTAAGGACTCAGTTTTCTCCACTGTAAAATGAGCTTTGGCCAAATGATTGCCTTTACCAGATACAAAGGACCCAGGGTTCCTAACAGTTCCAATCCTCATCCCTCTGCCTGGTGATGTTGTTTTCCAGCTTCTCATGAAATAATGGGAGACCTAGGACCCTGATTCAAATCCTCCCTCTTACTTAACACCTGTGTGACCTTGGCCAATCTTGTCCAGCCTCAGTTTCCTCTCTTTAAAATGAGAGGATTAGACAAGATGGCCTTGGGAGTTCATGATGCAGGTAGAGATTTGTGTGTGAATCATGAACTGTCGATTTTGAGCTGGAAGGCACCTTGGAGACCATCTGATTTGATTGCCTTACTTTACAGATGAGGAAACTCAGGTCCAGTTAAGTGACTTGCCCAAGGTCACTAGGTGGTAAGTAGCCAACTAGACTCGAACCTGGGTCCTTGGACTCTAAATGTCACACTTTTCCCAGGGTACCAACAGGCTTTTGTTAACTATCTTCATTGCTGTCCTGGGGACTATCAGCTCTCTGGTTTATAGGCAGATTCCTGCAGGCTCAGGCTTTGCTCCCTGGACTGTGGCTGCTGGGACTGAAACCCTGCCAAGGGCTGATGCTGGAAGGGCTGTAGCAGAGGAGGAAGGGTGGGGTGGGGAGGCAGAAGGGGCCAATCTTCCTTCTCTGCAGAGGTGAGGCTTTCTGCTATCCTTGTCTTTTAGGGGTAAAAAGTGAGGCAGGTGCCAGGACAGGGGAGGCACTTCCCAATGGCCTTTGAGGGACTGTGGGAGACACACGGGAGAAACTTGGCAAAGAAGGCAATCCACCCAGCCTAGCATTGCCAGACGGATTGGAGCTTGGAAATAGTTGGTCCTGCTCTCTTGTTTTAATAAAAATGATGCTTTGAAGCTTTGCAGATATCACTTTGTATAAAGTCCTAACAACCATGAGGAGAGTATTAAGATTATCTTCCTGTTATCAGAAGGTCACATAGCTAGGCAGGGGCTGAAGCTAGATTTTCACCCAGTCCTTATGCCACCTGGCCTCTCTGAACTTACTAATGGGGAGACTGGGGCCCAGAAAAGGCAAAGTAACAGAAGATTAAAGAATCCAAGCTGGAAATGACCTAAGAAGCCATCTAGTCAGACAGTGGCTCTACAGATGAAGAGATGTCGGCTTAGAGAGCCCAAGTGACTTGCGTGAGTTAGTCCAGAGTGAGGACTGGAACCCAGGGCTCTCAGCTTCCAGCATAATGTTTTGATGGATCTCTTCAAGCTATATCCAAATACATAGGGAAGGGCTTTTTATTAGTGTCTATATCTGGATGGAGCTGCTAGGGAACACCACAGTGGAGAGAGCACCAGGCCTGGAGTCAGGAAGACCTGATTCTCCTCAGATATTTACTGCTGTGTGACCCTGGGAAAGTTACTTAACCCTGTTTGCCTCAGTTTCCTCTTTTGTAAAATAAGCTAGACAAGGAAATGGCAAATTCCTCCAGCATCTTTGCCAGGAAAACCCCAAATGTACTCACAAAGAGTTAGACATGACTGAGGAAACTGAACAATAAATCTGCATCCACAAGACTTTCTGTGTTTATGGAGCCTGGTATTCATATGATACCATAAGTACCATTTATTAAGGCTTCCATCTTCTACTATGATCCTCAGAATAAACCCACATAAATCATCAGCATTTCAATATATTGCCAACAACGCCCAGGAGCAAGAGATAGAAAAATTCCATTTAAAATAACTGTAGACCATATAAAATACTTGGGAGTCTACCTGCCAAGACAAATCCAGGAACTATATAAACATGATTATTAAACACTTTTCACACACATAAAGCCAGATATAAACAATGGAAAAAATATTAATTGCTCATGGGTAGGCTGAGCTAATATAATAAAAATGACAATTCTACCTAAATTAATTCAGTGCCATACCAATCAAACTACCAAGAAATTATTTTATAGAGCTAGAAATAATAATGACAAAATTCATTTTCGGGAACAAAATAAAAACTATCAAGAAAATTAATAACAAAATGCAAAAGAAGATAGCCTAGCAATGCCAGATCTTCAACTATATTATAAAGCAGTAATCATTAAAACTATCTGGTACTAGCTAAGAAATAGAATGGTGGATCAGTGGAATAGATTAGTTACGCAAGAATCAGTAGTAAATGACCATAGTGACTTAGTGTTTGAGAAACCCAAAGACCCTAGCCTCTGCGATAAGAATTCACTATTTGACAAAATCTTCAGGGAAAACTGGAAAACAATATGACAGAAACTAGGTATAGACTAACACCTTACACCATATGCCAAGATGAGGTCAAAATGGTTACATGATTTAGACATAAAAGGTGATACCATAGGCAAATTAGGCATGCAAAGAATAATTTACCTGTTATGGAGAAAGGAAGAATTTATGACCAAACAAGAGATACAGAGCATTACAAAATGTAAGATGGATAATTTTGATTATATTAAATTAAAAAGTTTTTGCACAAACAAAACCAATGCAACCAAGGAGAAGGAAAGGAGAAAGCTGGAAAACAATTTTATAGCAAGTGTCTGATAAAGGTCTCTTTTCTCAAATATATATAGAGAACAGAGTCAAATTTATAAGAATAAAAGTTATCCTCCAATTGATAAATGGTCAAGGGATATGAATAGGCAGTTTTGAGATGAAGAAATTAAAGCTACCTATAGTCATATGAAAAAATGCTCTAAATCACTATTAATTAGAGAAATGCAAATCAAAACCACTCTGAGGTACCACATCTCTCCAGTCAGATTAGATAACATGACAAAACAGGAAAATGATAAATGTTGGAGAAGATATGGGAAAATTGGAACACTAATACATTGTTGGTGGAGTTGTGAATTGATCCAACCATCCTGAAGAGCAATTTTGAACTCTGCCTAAAGGGCTATAAAACTTGTGCATACCCTTTGGCCTAGCAATACCTTTACTAGGTCTGTGTCCCAAAGAGATCATAAAAATGGGAAAAAGGACACACATTTACATATTTATAGCAGCTCTATTTACGGTGGCTAAGAATTGGAAATTAAGGTGATGCCCATCATTTAAGGAATGGCTGAACAAGTTTTAGTATATGAATATAATGGGAGACTATTGTTCCATAAGAAATGATAAGCAGACAGATTTCAGAAAAACCTGGAAAGACTTACATGAACTGATGCTGAGTGAAGTGAGCAGAATCAGGAGAACATTGCACACAGAAATGGCAACATTGTGTGAGAATTAACCATGCATGATTTAGCTCTTCTCAGCAATACAATGATCCAAGACAATTCCAAAGGACTCATGAAGGAAAATGCTCTCCACATCCAGAGAAAGAACTGATGGAGTCTGAATGCGGATCAAAGCAGATGATGTTCACTTTCTTTTTTTTTTTCATGGTTTTTCTTTTTGGTCAGTTTCTTTTTCACAACATGATTAATGTGGAAATATGTTTGACACGATTGCATATATATATATAAAACCTATATCAAATTGCTTACTGTTTTAGGAAGGGGGAGGGGAAGGAGGGAGAAAAATTTGGAACTAAAAAAATTTTAAAATGTGAATGGCTTTGGGATGACTAGGTTGCTCAGTAAATAGAGCACTGGCCCTGGAGTCAGGAGGACCTGAGTTCAAATCTGCCCTCAGACACAACACAAAACTACCTATGTGACATTGGGCAAGTCACTTAACCCCAATTGCCTTACCTTCCCCCCTCCAAAAAGCAAAAAGAAAAAAAATAAATAAAAATGAATGGCTTGAATTAAAAACTGTCTTTACATGTAATTTGGAAAAAGAAAATACCCAGGGTCGCTGCTAGCATAGGTTCTTAGATCTGCTTTTTTAAAGGAAAGCAACTCAGAATGGGTTAACAATCTTACTTTAATCAATCAAACATCAGAGAATACAAACAGAAGTTATAAGCAGACAGAGACAGATCAGCAGACAAGGCTTCCCACTGTCTGACCATTACATCCATACCTAGTTAGTTACAAGAGAGAGAAGTACCAACATCTGGGTTTTCAAAGCCGGGGGTGAAGGGGGGGTGGGCTCAATGGCTGCCCAGAGCCTCATCTGGCCAAATCACATAACTCTTCCCAAAGTGATCCCTAGAGAAAAACCTCACATCAGGGTATATATAGCCTTCTCCTGGATCAGAGAATGTCACAACCCTCATAATCCACTGCCCAATCACAAAGTAACAAGGTGTGGGCATTCTTGAAGAACAAGTCTCCCACCGCAGGCTCCAGGTGAGTACATTCAGCCTATTAAGGGGGCAGAGTATATTCTCAAATCAAGGAAGGTTCCCAGAGTCACTTAAGCCTATCAAAGGGCCAAGGGGCAGGGAAGATCTTCAGATTCTCATTCCTATAACAATCCCCAGGGACAACCTTTTGAGGCAGGCATTACATCTGCCATATCTCTATTTTACAGATGAGGAAACTGAGGCTCAGAGAGAGGAAGACATTCCCATTGTTATGGATGAGCAAGTTCTAAATCTCAGTCTTCCTAATTCCAAGTCCAGTGACCTGTCCACTCCATCATGCTGTCTCTCACAAGAAGTGGCTGCTATGATGACCCTTGATCGTGAACACTCTTTACTTGAGGACCCTTTCTGGAATGAATGATGGTTCAGATTTTCTCTTTTGTAAGTTTTGCTTTTCATATCATTAAAAGGTAAGTTCCCTAAGAGTAGAGATGGCTTAATTTTTGTCTTGTTTGTTTTGTCCCTCAGTACTCTCCACATTGGAGACACTTAGCAAATGCTCGTTGATTGCCTGAATGATTTTGGATTTTTTTAAATGAAGGGCTCCTCCATTTTATAAAGGAGACCCTGATGAAGGCTTAGATAATACCCTAGATCTGGCACTGGAAGGGACTTCAGAAGCCAATTAGTCCAACCACCTCACTCTGCAGAGGAGGAAATCCAAGCTCAGAGAAGGAAAGGACTAGTCCAGAGTCTTACCACAAGTAGCAGAGTTGTGATCAAGCCCAGGTGCTTTGACTAGAGCCAGGGACTTTTCCACATATGACCCTCCACAGTGTTCTTAGGACTACAAATTGGGTGGGTGGGGTGAAATGAACAAAGAATTTTTTTCATCGTCGGTTTCGGGTGACTTCTGAGTGACTGGCAGGAGCCCCAGCAGATGGTGGCTTGGCTCTGGGGATTCCCGTAAGGAATTTGTCAAGAAAAATCTTCCCATGGAGTGTATCTTTCATCAGTAACCTGTTGCCAAAAAGAAGCTAATGATTCAGAAGATGGCAAATAAGGATTCCCATCATGGCACCAACCAAGAGACTATAATGCTGCTATAATGCTGCTGCTGATGGCCATAATGAAAATGGAAAAAGGATAATGATGATGCCTTTGGCTGGGCTGGTACCCTGGTCAGCTGCTTTAAGAGGCAAAGAAACAGAGGAGACAGATTTCCATCTGTCCCTACTTGCAACTCTCCTGAAGATCAGCTCAACATGGAAGATAATGGATATAAGACTAACAGAGAAAGGGAGAGGACCTGTGATTTCATTAGGAATGGGAATTCCTGGGTGAGGAGATTCTCTCTACCAATACGGGTTGGAGCTTAGGCTACGATTTAGAGAATTGCCTAGGTCAGTCAATAAAAATTTATTGAGTGCCTTCTATGTACCATGCACTTTACTAAGTGCTGGGAATATTTTTAGAAAAGGTAAAAGACAGTCCCTGCCTGCAAGGAGCTTACAGTCTATGGGGGAGACAATGTACCAACAACTATGTCTGAACAAGCTATATACAGGATAAATTGGAAGGCACTAGAATTAAATGGAGTTAGGAGAAGGTGGGTTTTAGATGAGTCTTGAAGGAAGCCCAGGGTGTGGAGAGGTGGAAAGACTGCCCAGAATCACAAAGCTCATTGTGTCTTGTCTTCTTTGAGGAGAGAGGAGCAAATGATAATCGTGATAACTTCATCTCCAAGCCTAGGTTAGACAAAATCCAGGATGGAATTGAAGAAGTCTGGTAGCATCCTGAAATGAGAACTGAATGGAAGAACATGTGTAAAGCAATTGGTGCCCTCAGAATAGCTGAGGATCAGAGTGGCCAGCAACTGTGACTGCAGTGGGATAGGAGAGGGAGTCACCTGAGGGAACACAGCTTCAGGGCGTGGGATCTCTCAAGAGATGTCAGCTAGGATCCATGGAGCTCATCAGAGAGCTGTGCCTCAGGGAGACTTCATGAGTCCTCCACGAGAGGAGGAAAAGATTTCTAAGACCGTTTCTACACATATGCCTCACTGTTACTGTGTTTTAAGCCTTAATTGACTCTTCCCATGGGCACATTATTTGTGGAATAAACCGCCAGGTTTGGGAGTATTATACTGTTTTTTATATGTTTCTTAGCAAATACTTTTTCTAAAAGCTAATGGAGTCATCTGTTTGATTTTTGATAGGGAGCACGGCAGCAGGGCTCAGGAACAGCAGTACTTGAACCATAGCACCTCAGGGTTACTCCTTGAACTTTGAAATTAAGCAGTGGTCAGTCACCTTCTGGATACTCAGCCTGCTAGTGCCAGTGAAGGCCGGGGGCATGAGTCCAGAAGGTGTTCTACAATGCTCTCATATAAGCTATTCCCCATCAGAGGTAGGATCCTGGATTGGATAGACTATAGAGCAATTCAACCAGACTTAGGTTCTTATGTAGTGGAAACAAGTTGAGGAGCATGAAGATAAGGAGGACTTTGTCCCTGACTTTTAAAGTTGATATCAAATCAGAGTCAGAGGACCAGGGCTTGAATCTGGGCTCTGGTAATGACTATTTGTGTGACCCTAGGCAAGTCACTTCCTCCATCTTGGCCTTAGTGTCCTGATCTATAAAAAGAGGGAGTTGGAATAGGTGATCCTGAAGAGCCTTTCTAGAGCAGCTAAGTGCTGCAGTGGATAGATCTCTGGGCCTAGAGTCAATCTTTGTGAGTTCAAATCTAACCTCAGACACTTACTAGCTGTGTGACCTTGGGCAAGTCACTTAACCCTGTTTGCCTCAGTTTCCTCATTTATAAAATGAGCAGGAAGGGGAAATAGCAAACCACTCCAGTATCCCTGCCAAGAAAACCCCAAATGGAGTCATGAATCAGACACGACTGAAAGCAACTCAACCACAGCTACAATAAGAGCCTTTCTGGTTCAAAATGTCATGATCCTATGCCTTTGCTTATGTTAGTACTGGATGCCTGACAATAGTAGGTGCTTAATAGGTGCTCGTTGACTGACTGACTATTTCTTATCATCCCTCATCTCTAAAATCCCATCCATTATTCAAGACCCGACTCAGATGCTGCCTCCTCCTTGAAGCCTGCCTGGATCTGCATCGTTCTCTCTCACCTCCCACCCCCAGCTAGGAGGCTCTTCCCAAGACCTTCTTGCCCACTCTGTCCCTCCCTGGTATCATTTTCTTGGTGTCCCATGGCGGGGGTGGTGGCGGTGAGATGTATGTCCGTAGGATGACAGTGAATTCAGTTCAACTCAGCAGATGCTCAGCTGCTGTGACCAAAATGAGCAGTCCTTGTCCAGATAATGGCAGGCAAGGCCTCAGGAGGAAAGGAGGAGGAGCCATCTGGATTCTTCTTTGCCTCATGACTAATGTGAAGACATGTTTGCTATGAATGTATAAGCAGCTCCCGTATTGGACTGCACACCGGCTTGGGGAGGGATGGGGAGAAAATTTAGAACTCAGCATCTTACGGGAGTGAATGTTGAAAACTAAAAAGAAAGAACTTAATAATATATTAAAAAAGAAAGGAGGAGGAACTCATTAAAAGTAGGGGGCTTCATGGGGGGATGTGTCTGCCCCATGAAGAGAGGAGAGGGCGCTCCTTCAAGGACAGGGACATGGGGAGGGTGACAAGGCATGAGGACAGGAGGGGGCGACAGGGAGCAGCAATGACCCTAGCCAGCATTCATTAACCTAGCCCTCCTGGATCACTTCACAAACCTTATCTCATGATACTCATTTTTCAGATGATTAACCTGAGGAAGAGAGGGTAAGGGATTTGCCCAGGGTCACATGTCATGTCGGAGGAGGATTGGAATCCTGGCCTTTGAGACTCAAGAGACCCTTTGAGACCCTTATTCGTTGTGCCCCCCAGCTCCTTGTCTGGTGAACAATAGAATGTTGGTCCCTTCAGGCAGATAGCCCTGGAAATCACCTGCATTTTGGCCCCACAGGCCCAAGGTGGTGGTGGTGGGAGGGAGGTAGGCCTTCCTTTTCTCCTAAGTCTGCCTCCCTCCCTCTCCCCTTACCACAAAGTGAAGGAGAGGCTCCCACAGGCAGCTCCTCAGAGGGGCAGTGTGGTGCAGTGGGAAGGGCCTTGTCTATAGAGACAGATGACCTAGGCTTATATCCTACCTCTGTCCTTGCTACGTATGTGACTGTGGCCATGACGCCCTTTGGGGCCTCAGTTTCATCCTCTGTAAGAATGAGGAGGGTTGGAATAGATGACTTCTGAGCTTCTTTGCAGCTTCTGCTCTATGATCCCCTAAGCTGATGACCAGGTTGGAAGCCTGACTCTCCCATCGATTATCTGAGAGACCTTGAGTAAGTCATTAAACTCTGAATCATTAAGACCTGGGTTTGAATCCCACCTCAGGAACTTACTGGCTGTGTGATTCTGGGCAAGTCATTTCACTCTGGGCCTGGGGCTGGGCTCCTTGTGGTTGTAAATCTCTGGTCCCCTGACTGGCTGGCCTTCTCAGGACCCGTGTGACCTTGGGTGGCCTTGTGACTCTGGGCTGGAGTTGCTGACCTCTGAGGTCTCCTTCTCCCAGTATCTTGTATCACAACTGCCAAATCCTGGAGAATCTCGGTGTGGTTCTGGGAGGACAAGAGGCTGGGCCTGCATGGGGCCTGGAGAGGAATGTGGCTGAGCTGTGAGAAGGGAGCCTCGGGTCTTAACCCTTTGTTGCAGCTCCCTGCTCTTTTAATTACCGGGTTATTTATTAGGGAATTAACCTACAAGAATGAGCAACCTCCCAGTTTCCCAGACAATGGGCTCCATTGTTTTCTGGGCTGTGTGTGTGCAGCTCCTGTGGACCTTGGAGAGCAAGGACCACTGGAGAGAGCTGGACAGAGTGGGGCAGGCAGGCAGGCAGGCAGCCCAATCCCAGGGCAGCCGAGGGCAGCCCAGGCCAGGCCGTTAAAGATGCACATCTGGTTCCCGGGTGTGAAAGGCTCCCAGGGGCTCTTGAAGGAATTTGAGGCTGAGGTCTGGAACAAGGCCCCTCTTTGTGAGAAGCATTTTTATGTCTGCCAGCCTCAGTAGGCAGGATTGGACCCCAATTAGCTGTGCTCACAGAGGCCTCCTCCGGGCGACAATTAGTCCTTGGCAATGCCTAACCAGCTATGCCAGGGGCCAGTGGTGCCCCCCAGTGAGAACTTTCAGGTGCAATTAATTATTATTTAATTATTAAATCAATTTTGAATTGGCTGGGCCTGCAGATGCGTGTTGGAGTTGGGATGACTCTGCATAAAGGGAGGTCTGCCTCCCTCTTGGGAAGATCTTTGCCAAGGAGCAGGGTGGACATGGGAACAGGAAGAGAGCTTTTCAAGGTGGCCCAGTTCAGCTGGAAGTTATGGTAGAAGCCATGTAACTATAGCAGAGAAAGGCTTTAAAAGGGAAGCAGGAAAGGGCAGGGGCCCTGGCCACTCCTTCTGCTCTCATTTTCCTTGAGCAAGATGGCCCCAGACACCCTTCTGGGAGCAATGAGTAAGTACATCCATGGATAGCACCTTGAGCTCCTTTTAATATGAAAAAAACCAAAACACACCAATCATAATAAACAACACACATTTTATTATTTGTAATAAATATGGAATTAACAGCATATATGTTATTATTGATAATACAACTTAACAACAATAAGATTACATCCATAAGTGGGGCTAGAGGATTTGTTACTTGATGCCTAGACATGTGGCAAGAGAAGGATTGGTTGCCAAGCCTCATCTCTCTTCTCTCCCACTCACGTGACCCCATGGGAGTTCCAGCCCTCTTTGGACTCCTTTGGACTGCACGAGTCTCCCCATCAGTCTCCTTCTTTCTAGTCTCATCTCTCCCCTTCCTGCCAATCTTCACAGTCCATTTCCCATCTCCACCTGTTTGCACAGGCTGTCCCTCATGCCTGACAGACCCTCTCTCTTCACCTTTGCTTCTTAGAATCCTTAAGTTCCTTCAGGGCTCAGCTTAGGAGCTGCCTACTAGGTAAGGCCTTTCCTGATTTCCCTTGTTGTTCTCTCTTAGTCCTTAAATTCTCTGGCTTTAATTCGTTGGGTGCACGCTGCATGTCCTGATAAAATGTGAGTTCCTTGAGGACACAGGCTTTGAGGGAACCTTCACTTCATCTTGTCTCTTCATGGCACTGAATGACAGTTTGACTAAGAACAGAATTGGCCATTGAGAGACAGGAGGAAGGACAGAAGAGGCATCAGATGAAAAAGCCAGTGACTTAACGAAAGCCCTATTTCTGGAAGAAGTCAGGGACACGTGCTCACATCCCGGCTCAGTGACAAATGAGCTGAATGGCCAAGCTGGGGCCCATCAGCAGCAATGTAAAGATTTGCTTTCAAGAAGTAGTTCCAAGGCATCAACCAACCAGAATCAATTAGATCTACAAAGTGCGTACTGTGTATGTTCCAGGCACTGAACTGGGTGCTGAAGATGTCGGGACAAAGCAGAAAGAAATCACAACTCTTTTTTATTTTTGTGGTGTTTTTTTTTTTTTTTGAAGGGCAATTAGGGTTGACTTGCCCAAGGTCACATGGCTAGTTTGTTTTGGTTTTTTTTGGGTGTGTGTGTTAAGTGTCTGAGGCCGGATTTGAACTCAGGTTCTCCTGACTGCAGGGCTGGTGCTCTATTCACTGTGCCACCTAGCCACCCCATGTTTTCTGAATCTTATCAGTTGCCTGGGCACTCCCATTTCAGGATACTCATTCACCCATAATCAGGAAGCAATCAACACAAAAGTGAAACAGGGGTATCATTGGCTGATTGGGCAGATGGGGGGGTAGTGGCTAGTCCCCCTACACCAATAGCTCAAAACCATCCTCCTCACATCAGGAAGCGAGATGGCCAGTGTTCACCTTTTGTGTGCATGTTCAGTCTTGGCTTAGCCTCTCCTAAGTCATCTGTCCTAGCACCAAGGCAGATTAGAAGACTTCATCATTACATACAACTGTCCTGAGTCATCCTGGCTGAAAACCAGCTGCTCAAATCTCCGACCAGACTGGACCATGGCAAGGAACATTTGCACATGCTCTGAGTAGCACAAGAGAGGCTGAGCATGCTAAAGACAGCTGGGCCTTCATTGGCCAGCCTTCCCCCTCACAATTCCATAATTAGAATAAACACGAAACTGCTAACTATGCCAGGTGTTCAGGGGGTCAGAGTGCTAGTATTTGGGGGGAATCGTATAAAAGATGGGGCTCAAGCCATGTTTCGAAAAAAGAGAGCCACCATCCGATGGTGGGGAGAGAATGTCCGGCATGAGTGATGGCTAGGGCAAAGGCATGGAGATGAGAGAGTGGCCTATGTAAGGAACAGAGATGGCTCGTTGGGTTGGACCACGTTGTACAGGGAGGATGAAGGGTGGTGAAGGGCTTTCAAAGTCAAATAGAGGATTCCATCATTAGGGGCCCCCAAGATAGGAAAAGGAGCTGGACCAGTTATGTAGCAAGAGTGAGAAACAGCAGATGGGCAGCCTGAGGGCCTCACTCCACACAGTTTTAAGAAATGCAGAGGAAGGGCTCCATTGTGTTGCTGGAAGGAGACTTTACAGCAGGACTCCTGCTGATGAGCTCAGGGATCCTTCAGTTAGCTTGGCAATTCATTTTGTCTTTCAAAAGCTCAGCTTTACCTACCTGAGTTGGAGCAATACAAGATTCAAGGGTGGAGTACAGTGCCATGGAGAAATGTCAAACAATTGAGTCTAGATAGGGGAGTGAAATTAAGTCAGTCGAATTATAGACTTGGTGATCAGCTCTGTGAGGCTACATTGGAACCTGCCAGCAGCTGGGAGCCTTGGCTCCAGTCTTTCACATACAGTATGGTTGATGGTGCCTTGATTTACCTTTATAGAGATTTCATCCCCCAATTGACAGAGGAACCAACAGGGGGAAATTTCATCCTATAGCTGATTCTTGCCATCAGGTAGGGGTAGGAATTCTAGGAATTTTGGGGAAGAAGTGACTACTCTGTCTTCAGGTTTGTGATAATAAAGAGGAGGAAAGCCAGGAATTTCTCATGTGTAACTTGGATTTAGGGGGAAAGGATTTCAAAATATTCAGAGCAGGTGTAGGTAGGATCCTATAGACTAGAGTTCTTTTTTTAAATAATTTTTTTTTTTGCTATCTGTTGTCTTTATATCACCTATATTTCCCAATGTATCCCTCCTTTACTCTCCCAAAGAGTCACTTTTTATAACAAAACAAAGGAAAAAATCATTCAGCAAAACTAACCAATATATAGTGAACTCATTATCTTGTCTTGCAAGCTTAATAAATGCTCTCTGTATCCTCTCTCTCCCTCTCTGTCTCTGTCTCTCTCTGTCTCTGTCTCTCCCTCTCTGTCTCTCCCTCTCTGTCTCTCTCTGTCTCTGTCTCTCCTTCTCTGTCTCTCTCTGTCTCTCTCTCTCTCCTTCTCTGTCTGTCTCTCCCTCTCTGTCTCTCTCTGTCTCTGTCTCTCCCTCTCTGTCTCTCTCTCTCCCTCTCTCTCTGTCTCTCTCTGTTTCTGTTTCTCTCTCTATCTCTCTCTGTCTCTCCCTCTCTGCCTCTCTCTCTGTCTCTCTCTCTCTCCCTCTCTCTCTGTCTCTCTCTGTCTCTGTTTCTCTCTCTGTCTCTCTCTGTCTCTGTCTCTCCCTCTCTGTTTCTCTCTCTGTCTCTGTCTCTCCCTCTCTGCCTCTCTCTCTGTCTCTCTCTCCCCCTCTCTCTCTGTCTCTCTCTGTCTCTGTTTCTCTCTCTCTGTCTCTCCCTCTCTCTCTCTCTGTCTCTGTCTCTCTCTGTCTCTGTCTCTCCCTCTCTGTCTGTCTCTCTCTGTCTCTCTCTCTCTCCTTCTCTGTCTGTCTCTCCCTCTCTGTCTCTCTCTGTCTCTGTCTCTCCCTCTCTGTCTCTCTCTCTCTGTCTCTCCCTCTCTCTCTGTCTCTCCCTCTCTGTCTCTCTCTGTCTCTCCCTCTCTCTCTCTGTCTCTCCTCTCTGTCTCTCTCTGTCTCTGTCTCTCCCTCTCTTCTCTCTCTCCCTCCTCTCCCTCTCTCTCTCTCTCTGTCTCTCCCTCTCTCTGTCTCTCTCTCTGTCTCTCTCCCTCTCTCTCTGTCTCTCTCTCTCTCCTCTCTCTCTGTCTCTCCCTCTCTCCCTCTCTCTCTGTCTCTCTAGTTCTCCTCTCTGCTCTCTCTCTGTCTCTCCCTCTCTCTGTCTCTCTCTCTCTGTCTCCTCTGTCTCTGTCTCTCCTCTCTCTCTCTCTCTTGCCCTGTTCTCCCTCTCTGGGCCTCCCTCTCTGTCTCTCTCTGTCTCTCCCTCTCTCTCTCTGTCTCTCCTGTCTCCCTCGTCTCTGTCTTCTCACTCTCTCTCTGTCTCTGCTCTCCCTCTGTCTCTCTCTCTCCCTCTCTCTCTCTCTGCTCCTTGTTTCTTCTGCTCCCGTCTCCTCTCTCTGTCTCTGTCTCTCTCTGTCTCTGTCTCTCCCTCTCTGTCTCTCTCTCTCCCTCTCTCTCTCTCTGTCTCTCCCTCTCTGTCTCTCTCTGTCTCTGTCTCTCTGTCTCTGTCTCTCTCTGTCTCTGTATCTCCCTCTCTGTCTCTGTTTCTCTCTCTGTCTCTCCCTCTCTGTCTCTCTCTCTGTCTCTGTCTCTCTCTCTTTATATATACATATATCTATATATCTTTTGACCTGTGCAGTATTCTACATTCATAGTTCTCTACTTTTGCAAAGAATCTAGCGGAGATACCTTCTCATATATCTACTTTGGGGAGGAGTTTGATCATTTTAATTTCACAGTATTCAATTTCCATTTGCATTGTTGTGGTTTTCTTATTATTGTGCATCGTGGTTACCTCACTTTGCATCAGTTCACATAAGTCTTCTCACGCTTCTCTGTACTCATACGTATTTCTTGCAGTGTAGCAATGTGCATGACATTCATGTACTACAACTTGTTCAGCCATTCCCCACTCAGTGGGAATCTACTTTGTTTCTATTTCTTTGCTACCACAAAAAGTGCTACAGTAAGTATTTTCACATTGACATGGCTTCCTTTCTTGAGCTCCTTGGGCTATGGGCCCAATAGACTCTCTGGGTTAAAGGGTATGGACATCTTAATCACTTTCCTAGCACAATTCCAATTGCTTCCATGGACTAAAATTCCACAAGAGTAGTTAGCCCAGGAAGCAGGAAATGACAGTTATCTTTGATATTTGAAGAGCCTTCCAGAGAAGGAGAGATTACACATGCAGAAAGTAGAGCTCGCAAAGGTGCCGATTTAGACTTCCTGTAGTCTCCAAACATTTACAGCTGTCCAAAGGTGCAATAGGCCACTTCAGAAGGCAGGGCATGGTGTCCAAGCCAAGGGGAATTTCAGGAATTCAAGGTATTGGTGGTGGAATGGTTTCAGGTGATGGTGAGATTTATGGAGTCACATCCTTGGAGATGGCTGAGCACTGGAGCATTGATTCTGGGATCCCAATGGGCCAACAAGCATTTATTAAATATCTCCAATATGCCAGGCACATAAAGACCGATCTCAAAAAGTTTATATCTTACAGGGAAGACAACAAGTAAACATACCGGTAAAGTATCCAATCCAAGGTAATTGGAGGAACATGAGGGAGTTTGGTGAATGGTGGGGGTATTAAAGTCCTTGTGGATTCTGGCAGGGCCTGGAGAGGGGAGAAAAGCCATCCACTGTTTCAGAGGCAGAGGGAAAGTGTTCCAGGCACTGAACAGGATGGGACTGGTGGCAGGAAAATCCATCCTTGATTCCCTGGGAAGTTGGTAGAAAGAAAAGGCATTTGCTTTGCATTTATCTCAACTGCTTCTACATTGTGGAATGCTTCTGTGACATTGATCCATCTCTGCAGTAGTGGCAGAAGTAACCAGAGATGGCTGGGCACTGGCAATCATTGCTTGGATCACTGTCACTGTGCTTCTCTGTACGAATGGGGATTGTTGCGTGAATAGCATCCTTTCCCCCAAATCCTTACCTGCAGCACACCAGCAGCAGAGGGGGCAGAGACTGCAAGCCTAAGGAAATCAATTACAGTCTCCAATTGCATCAATTACTGCCAAATTATTAACTCCATCCACATACAAAGTTTTCCAGAGATGCTCCCTACACATGAATTATAGCAATAATAAAGTTTCGATATTTTTCATTTGGCAATTAATCTTCGGGAACAGGAAACTTCATTTATGGAGCTGGGGCGATAGATGTCCAACATTAATCAGAGTGCTGAGTGAGTATGGTCAGACTTGGATTGGGGCCAGGTAGTGTGAAATAGTACACCTGATTTTGTGTAGTTCTCTCAAGCTGGAGGGGCTCACCTAGGACAAGAGTGACGGCAGGCTGCTGCCTGTGTATCCCCGTGGCTCCATTCATGGTGCATCCGGAGGAAACATGGTTTCTGTCTGCTTTGCCTGCACTGCTGGGCAAAGTAGACTTGATATTGGGGAGTGGGGGGAGATGGGAAGTGCGATTCCTTTTAAAATGCAAGTGGAGAGATCTTGGGAGGAAAACAGATGATCAGAGAAAGAGTTGATAAGCCCAGACCAGCAGTTATTAGAGTGGCAAAGACATGGTGCTTGGGCACAAAGGAGTTTACGTTAAATTAAAAACCATAACTTATCTTTGAAACACTCCATTTAGCACATCGGAGGTTAAATATGGTTCAGAGCAGCACTCTCAATTAAATTGTTCTTCCCTCGCTTCGGAAAAGTATATTAAACATAATTTCCTGAAAAGTAACAGAGATCATTACTCTGTTTGCAAATTGATACCATGTTATTAAAAAATAGGAAATATTAGCAAGGATACAGCAGATGGGTGTATTTTCAGCAAGAACACAGGCAGTGAAAGACCTTGTTTCTTTGGAGGGGGCACTAAGTAGAGCTGGGGGTGGAGTTGGGTGGCAGATGAGTGGCCTGAGGGGGCCAGGCTGCCGCGACCTTCTGGAATTCCTTCTCCCAAAGCCTCGAGGTGGACATCGAAGGGGAGCTGTGTCCTTTAAGTCCAAGGTTGGTTCTAGTCATTTATGATCAATAGTGTTTGACGTTTTCATTGACCTTTGCATTTGTAGCTGTTAGATTTGCAAAGAGCAAAGGAGGTTCCTGCTTCTGAGAGGTTCCTTTCTCCCTCTGGCTCTTCTCCATCATGGGTTCTGGGGGCCATCTGCCGCCCCTGAAGCAGTGGGGGTGCAGCCTTCCCTTTCACCCCCAAACTCTGCCATCCTCCTCAAGCATGATATTCACTTTTCCTCTTCATGACTTTTTTTTTTTAACATGGCAGCATCTCTAGTCACGCACTCGACTGAACTCTCCACCTTGTAGCTAATCACTATTTCCATTGATTTTTCTTTATGTGTTACCTCTCCCAATGAGTTGTAAGCTTCTGAAGGGCAGGGGCTACTTCCTGTTGGATGGAGTACCAGGCCTGAAGTCAGGAACACTCATTTTTCTGAGTTCAAATCCTGCTTCAGACACTTACTAGCTGGGTGGCCTCGGGCAAGTCATTTAACTTTGTTTACCTCTGTTTTTTCATCTGTAAAATGAACTGGAGGAGGAAATGGCAAATCACTTCAGCATCTCTGCTAAAAAAAACCCCAAATGGGGCCACAGAGAGTCTTACACAACTGAAAAACCAATGAACAACAAAGCCTAGTTTGGGGCCTGGTAGTCAGGAGGTGCTTAATAAATACTTATTGCTTCCTTGACATTTGCCATCTCACCCTGGCAGCCAGGAAAGTGGTAGTGACCACTCCTTCCCTGAAGCCCTTTAAAGGCAGCTAAAGTATCCAGCCTTCATCAGGCCTTTTCTCAACATTCCCAGCTCCTTGTGGAAATAAAGTCTAAAGATTATTGTTTAATCTTGCCCAATGATAAATGCCTCTGGATAATAACAAAATGAAAGCTGACATTTACATGGTGCTTTAAACTTTGCCAGACATTCCACATCTGTTACCTTACTTAAGCCTGCTAATAACCCCTAAGGTTTGGTATCCCATTTTACAGATGAGGAAACTAGTGATCAGAGAAGTTAAATGATTTGTCCAGGGGCTTCAAGCCCGAGTCTCCCTGACTTGAGGGGACCATAGGAGAGGTGCTGCCTCAATGGCTGATTGACTTCCCCCACCTACTGTTTTAAGTGCACCAGGGAAATCAGCCACCTCCTTTCCCCTCTGGCCCCATGCTGCCTCCCTCACTCCCCAGACATCTTGTACCAGAATGAAGCTTGGCTCTTTTCTAGGTGCTGGGACCAATGAGCCTACCCTCCAAACACCCCAGGGAGCAGGCTGTTCAAACTGAAGTGCCACTAAGCCAGAGAAGAGGGGAAGGCTTCAGTGAGCATAGGGGAAGTCAGGGACTTGTCTCTTTACTCAGGAAATGGCATGGCTCACTGAGAAGAACATGGGTTTGGAGTCAGAGGGCCAGGGCTCAAATCCCAGCCTGGCTAGTTACAAGCTACGTGACCTTGGGAAATCACTTTGCCTCTCTAGAGCTCCATTCCATTATCTGTAAAGTTCAGTCTAATTGATCTCTCAGGCCCTTCTAACTCTGAATTTGTGATCCTGTGTCTGGACAGCTCCCGAAGTCCCTGCCAGGAAGTTCTTGGGCAGATCCATTTCCCAGCTGAGGCCTCTCAGAGGCGGAACCTTCCACATCAAAGGCAGCACTAGTCTCTGGCTTGGTCAGTCCTACCAGGTACCTTTGTTCTGGCAGGGGCTGGTAGTCCCAGCGTTATCATGGTCCTTATATCCCAACATGGGAAGGACCTCTCCGTCAATTCAGCGGGAATTTAAACAGAATCAGATTAGTTCTGAGAGTTGAGGGGAGGGAGGGGAAGGTGTTGGGAGGAAGAGAGAGGTTTCATGCTCTACTCCAGTGAAGGACCCAATCATGGCAGGCCAGTCTTTTCGAAGGGGGGAAAGGTAGGGCAATTGGAGTTAAGTGACTTGCCCAAGGTCACACGGCTAGTTTTTGTGTGTGTGTGTGTGTTAAGTGTCTGAGGCCAGATGTGAACTCATGTCCTCCTGACTCCAGGGCCGGTGCTCTATTCACTGTACCACCTAGCTGTCCTGAAGGTCAGTCTTAAAAGGCCTACACAGAACCCAAAATGAAACAAGCATCTATGCTCACTAGTCTCCAGACACCTCATTGCTTTTGCCCATTCTGGGGCGTTTTTGTTTTTAATTTTTATCAGGCCAAGCCCAGAGCAAAGACTAGACTCCTTAATGCAGCAGAGTGGGAAGAAGCATTAGTTTTGATACCAGAGGATCTGAGTTCAAAAGGAGGCTCTGTATTTTCTACCTGTGTGACCTTGGTGAAGTCACTTCCCTCTCACTTTCCTCATATGTAAAACAAGGGGATCACTTTCTTACAATAAGAGAGGTCCCAAAGTGCAATGGAGTGCGCTGGGCAGTAGGTCGAATGAAGGGTCTAGAGGTGGTCTAGGGAATGGAGCTCTAGAAAGTGAAGTGGTTTCCCAGGGTAACTCCCCATTACTGGGAGTCTTCTACTACCTTTGGCTGTTGTAGTGGGGCTTTTTGATCAGGTTTGATTTGGACTCAATACTTTAAGACCCCTTCCAGTTCCAGACTCTTTAGCTGCTGTCTGTGGCATCTTTTTTTTTTTAAACAAATGCTTTATTAACTTCTGTTTTACATCATTCATTTCCACCAGATTTTGAGTTACAATCATTCCCCCCCATTATTCCCCTACCCAACCTCCCAGAATAGTAGTCCCACAAGATATCGCTTCCTCTAATCTGCTCTCTCCCATACCTTCTCCCATACCCCCATCGACTTTTCCATTAGAGGAAGGTGAGTCT
>WOXC01005967.1:0-89976 GCA_011680675.1 Gymnobelideus leadbeateri | reverse complement strand
ATGTTATATGAGGATTTTTTAAATTTATTTTTACATATTTTTATTATATTTTATATATTTTTATATATTTTTAGCTTGGTAAGGAGAAGACTCATGGGAAAAAACCTGGAAAGACTTGTACAGACTGATGCAAAGTGAAAGGAGCAGAACCAGGAAAACATTGATCAGAAACACTGTGTGATGATCAACTATGAATGATTTACCTCTCCAAGAACAAAGAGACTCATAAAGGAAGATACTATCCACATCCATATAAAGAACTGAAGGAGTCTGAATATAGATTGAAGCATACTTCTTTTATTGTAGATTTTTTTTCCTTTCTTCTTTCACAACTGTGATTAATATGGAAAGATGTTTAACATGATAGCACATGTGTAAGCTATATCAAATTGCCTACCATTTAGGAAGGGGGAAAGGGAGGAAAAAAAATTGGAACTCAAAATCTTGCAAAAATGAATGCTAAAATTTGTCTTGACAAATAATTTGGGAGAAATAAAATATTACTAGTAAAAAATAATTTAATTTATCTTGTCTTTTTTTTAAAACTAAACTTGTGAATTAGTTCTAATTTGCACTATCTTACCTGAAAATTTGAGAGTTTCAATCATGCCTATTTAAGAGATTATTTCTGTATGTCTTAATGCTTCCTATCTTTCTTAGTCTGTAGAGGACTTATTATGTTTTTTCCATTGATTTTTTTTGTTTACACTGAACACAATTTTCCCCAACAGCCTTAACCTGGAGGTAACTTCAGGGGGAAAAAAATGTAGAAAGCAGTCATAAACCTACCAAGGACTCACTGTCAAAATACAAAACAAAACTGTATGATGGAAAGAGGAAAATGGGCAAATCTCTAGGGAACAGAGGATGGGATAATATGACAGAGGAAATATAATGAAAAGAAACTATATGAATGAATCAGGTTGAGATATATATATATCTTTCTGAGGCTACTGTGGGCTGTGGCTAGTTGATTTGCTAAATAAGGAAAAACAATAGTTCAATAGTCAAGAGCTCATTAAGTTGAAAAAAAAAACAGGAAAGGACGAAGTTGAAACAGAAAACAGAGAAAAAACTGACAGCTGGAAAACATGGAAGTTTAATGCTGGGAGTATTTTCCTTCCTTCTGTCAAAATTCTGCATCAGTCACAGAGTTGTTATCTAGGTATTGGCAAGGTGCTTTGGTATTTGAAGTTAATACATAGTGAAAGCTAAAGAAACAATAGTCTGCTTACTCTGAATATAAATGACATATTGACATTCGGTCAACTACTCAGGAATGTGGTGGTTTCCTTATGTGTAAAATGTTTAGTTGTGAGGGAGGTTACAGAGTGGGGGGGAAGTGGAGTGGGTAGACTTGATGGCCATTGAGGACTTTTCAACCATTAATTTGCTACTATGATTCACAGATGGATATATTTTTAACTGAGGTAACATAAAGTGCTTTGCAAAACACAAAGCAGCTATATAAATACTAACTATTTTAAGTAACTAGGTGACACAGTGAATAGAATGCTGAATCTAAAGTCAGGAAGACTTAAGATTAATCTGGCCTCAAATACTTTCTAGCTCTATGATACTAAATAAATTAGTTAACCTCTGCCTCTGTGTCTTCCTCTATAAAGCGAAGATAATAATAACAGCTATGCCCCTGGTTTGTTGTGATAATCAAATGAGATAATCTTTGTAAAGAGCTTTGTAATTATTAAGGCGATATATAAATCAATATTTTGTTGCTGATTTTTACTATTATTAATAAGGTAAAGCAAGAGGACTAGATAAAAATAATATGCTGACAGTGAACTTTGTTGGTCCTTTACTAGTCCAGAGTTGGAAATGAGACCAAAAAAAACCAAACAGTAGGCATTTGCATAATTGGGGGGGACATAGTATTACTGTTCAAAGAGAATCAATCCCTGAAAATAATAGGTACAGGATATGAAATCACTAGGATGGCAAAAAGTGGTGCAGTGAGTAGAGCCGGCCCTGGAGTCAAAAGGACCTGAGTTCAGATCCAGCCTCAGACACTTAACACACACAAACAAAAACCTAGCCCTGTGGCCTTGGGGAAGTTCCTTAACCCCAATTGTCCTCCAAAAAGCAAAAAAAAAAAAAAAAAAGCACTCAAGTCAAGGAGAATGCACAGACTCTTTATGCATATTGAGGAAATAAAGACAATACAGACTGATGTGAGATTTCAAAATGCTACTCTTTGTGAAATTGTTTTACAAACAGGTTTGTCAAAGCAAAATGTAGACACAAATTGGGAATCATCAATGAAAATTATAAGTACTTACATAAAATAGAACTTGCCATCTTAAATCAGGGAAAGGGATTATTCCAAATAAAATATAACTAGGAAAGAGGTTCAAAAAAAGAAAATTGAATATATAAATAAAATAATTATCAACCTAGGAAAGCTTCAATATCAACATCTTTTCAAAGTGCTTGATGAGAGCACAGTAAGTTTAATGAGGAAAAGTGAAGGGAACTACAGCTAGTGAGCAGGGAATAAATAGCCAACTAGTTTAGACAGTGATTTGAACAAAAGCTGTGAAATAGTCAGGAAATCTCAGAAATTTCACATCTTTCAGGTGAAAAGACATTTGGCCCTATTTCTAAGAAGTCTGAAAAATATAGTGAGTTATAGAAATATACCTTTATCACAGAATGGCAAACTTCTAAGTAGAAAAGCAGCATGACCCTGGGTATATCTGAAAAATCATGTACCTATAATGCCAATTATCTGTCAGAGATGGTTATCTGCATAGATGTTCTTTTACAATCTACAAAATCTGGTAGGAAAGAATTCAGAATTGTCAAATTCTAACTTTATCCCTGACTTGGAAGTTATTGTGTCTGTTCGTCTTTGTATGGAGACTAACATCTTGTAGATATGAAATAAATATTCCATAAACATGAAATGATTATTGGCTATAGATGGATCAGAGACCATTTTATGAAGCAAACAGAAGTGGCAACCATTTCCTTTTTAGGGAGAAATCTTAATCAAATAAGAGAGAGAAGATATCATAAAAGGGAAAAACGCTGATTCCAATCATATAAAATCAAAATGCTTTTTGTGTGAACAAAATCAATAAGAAGGAAAACTGTCAAATAGGAGAAAACTTAAAGTCAGTTTCTCTGATAAAAAGTCTGATATCAAAGATCTCTAAGAAACTAACATAAATAAATGAGGTCAAGATTTATTTTTTTAGTGGCTAAGTGCTCAAAAGAGATGAACAAAGAGTAGCTATGTGGTGCAATGGATAGAGCACTGACCCTGGAGTCAGGAGGACCTGAGTTCAGATCTGGTCTCAAACACTTGACACTTACTAGCTGTGTGATCCTAGGCAAGCCATTTAACCCTGATTGCCTCACCACCACCACCACCACCTCCCCTAAAAAGGAAAGAAAAAGGGAGGTTAACAAACTGCTTCTAAAGAACTGGAAACTATAAACAACCATAACAGAAATATTGCTAAGTCACCTGGCAAAATGAACAATGATGGGGTTTTGCTTCATACCCAACAAATTGTCAAAGATGACAGACAACTGAAAGTAGTCAATACTGAAAGGGCTGTAGGAAGCAAGGCATATTGTTAGTAGAGCTAGGAACTGGTCCAGCCATTCTGGAAAACAACTTGGACATATTTGAGAAAAATCTCAAAATCATTCTTGCCTTTTACTTAGATATCCCACTGTTGGACTTTGACCTGTAGGAGGTCAAAGACAGAAAAAACATCCCCATATCTAAACACAACATTTATAGCAGCACTTTTCATGGTAGCCCATGGAAAGACATGTATGAACTAATGGAGATGGAAATAAATAGAAACTAAGGATATAACACTATAATTTTAATGACCCAAGCTGCTTACAGAAATGAAAAAAAAAAAGCACCTATATTCTTTCCTCAAAGTAGCAGAGATCACTGGGGTCAGAAAGTTGCATGTAATGCAAACTGTGGCTTATTTGTCAGCTGGTTTTGCTTAACTGCTTGCTTGTAGCAGCAAGCACCCTAGCATACCCAGGATTACTGCTAGCACAGATTCTTAGATCTTCTTTTCTTAAAGAAAGCAACTCAAAATGGGTTAATAATATGACTTTAATCAATCAAACATATATCATTTACCTAGTTCAGGGGAAAAAGTCGGCACCCTGAACTTCAGAGAATAGAAACAGAAGTTAAAAGAGAAAGTTACCAGAAAGGGAAGCACCAGCATCTGGGTTTTCAAAGCCGGGAGGCTCAATAGCTACCCAGAGTCTCATCTGGCCAAATCACACAACACTTCTCAAAGTGAGCCCCAAAGCAAAGCGTCAAATCAGGGATTATATAGCCTTCTCCTGGCTCAGAGAATGTCACAACCCTCTTGAACCACTGCCCAATCACAAAGTAACAAGGTGTGGGCATTCCTGAAAAACAAGTCTCCCACCACAGCCTCCATGTGACCACATTCAGCCTATTAGGGGGCAGAGTATATTTTCAAATCAGGGAAGGTTCTCAGAGTCATTTAAGCCTGTCAAGGTGCCAAGGGGCAGGGAAGATCTTCAGATTCTCATTATCATTATATTGTTACAACTGGAAATTTCACTGGGTAGGGACTGGTACATTTGTAAAAGAAAAAATGGTGTGACTATAAAAGGTATTAATAAAATGCAAATAAAAAAACACATTTCCTTCTCTTCTATGATTTTACTTCCCCTCATCCATCATTCAGGAAGATAAAACACAGACTTAGTTATAAAGAGGAAAGAAAAAGTTCAAACTGGAAGGATTGCAAAGAAAAATTTCTAGTACTTAGACATGGACAATCAGAAGACTGACTTTAATGATGAACATTTCTGCATCCATAACATGTCAGAGCTGAAAGGCATCAAAGGATTTATCCTCCAAGGGTGGAGAATCTGCAGCCTCAAGGCCATGTGTGGCCTTCTAGGTCCTTGGGTGCAGCCTTTTGACTGAGTCCAAGTTTTACAGAACAAATCCTTTTATAAAGAGGATTTGTTCTGTGAAGTTTGGACTCAGTCAAAGGGTAGCACTTGAGGATCTAAAGGGCCACATGTGGTCTTGAGGCTGCAGGTTCCCCACCCCTGATTCCAACTCAACTCCTTAATTTTATAAACCAGAAAACTGAGTGGTGGAGAGTTGGCTGTTCTTAGCTCTCCCCATTGGTGAACAGACCTAGATGTTTTGTTTTGATGCCTCTTACAACATTGAAAAAGACTAAACAAAGTACTTTGCATATCTTAAAAAAAAAATAAAACTCCCCAGAATGAGAATAGAGAGAATGCTGTCAAAAAATGAAGCTTCTTTCCTTCATATGACTTATCCATTCTAAAGTCCTTTAAACCTCATTGGCTATTCACAGTTCCATATAAATAGTTAATATCCCATATAAACTCTATATTATAGATGATCAAATATAAGTAATAGCTCACATTTACATAGAGCTTTGAAGTTTACAAAACCCTTTCCTTATTGCAGTACAAGTATGTTTACCTACTTCCCTCCATTTTATAGATGAGAAGACTGAGGCCTGGGCTCCCATAGCTTGTTAGTCTCAGAGCCAAACCTCAAACTGAAACCTCTAAGACCAATATGCAACCCAATGTATCACAGCTGCTTCTGTCAAGAAGGATTGAAGATAACTGTGGAGGAGAGCCAGGTTATTAGTATGCGGTGACAATTATTAAGGAGATAAACTATACAGAGGAGGTAATGTGCCCTTGGTTCAGATCTTCAGCTAATGAACAGCATATTGCATATAGAAATAATATTTGAGATGGATAGATGCCTTAGTTGGGATCTGCACTTGAAGGAAATAGGAAAAATCAAGAAATCAAATTCTGCCACCATATATTTAGACCTACTGCAACTGCCTTCATTTATTATCTCCCAATCCTCACCCCTGCCATCCCACTCCATAGGGAGCCTGAAAATCCTTAGAGAAATTTAGGATGAAAGCAAAGCCGGTAACAAACTGTAGGGAAAAAAAAGCCTCCAAAGAGAATATTGTCTCAGAAAAATGCCAGAAAACACTGTCTCAGAAAATTCCCTTAAAATTCTATATTAATTTTTCAGACTGCTCCTCATTTCCAATCACAATGAAAATATATAACACTTCAGGGATACTGCTTTTGAAAGAATACATGTCAATGTCATATCTATTGCAAAAGGTGAAGTGAGAATGAAAAATCAGATTACTTGCTAGAGGAATAGCTATGGGAATTAGGAGAGTTTGAAATATGTGATTAATTATTGTTATTTTTTCTTTGCCTGTGAATTTGTTCCTTCAAGGGCAAGCAATCATGAAAATTCATCTACAAAAGAGCCTACTGTACTGGGTAACTTAAAGGATAGGATACAAATAAATAATGAATAAGAGCAACCTCTCTTCAATGAAAGAGCCCATACTGAATCCTATCATCATCATCATCATCATCATCATCATCATCATCATCATCATCATCATCATCCATTTTGGATAGAGGTCACCTGATTCTTAAATTCAGATGTATAGACTGGTAGGTAGCTTGCTGAACATCCTAAGATTTGTACATCACAAGCAAGAAGGTTTCCTCTATTTCTATTTTGATACGAGGTACCAGTAAGTAACTTTAATTATTAATATTAATAACATTCTAGCATTTTAGGAGAGGGCATCTTTTATCTTGAAGGATCCTCAAGTGCTTAAAAAACAACATGCTTCAAAATCTCCTTTGTGGCACTCTTACTTTCCACTGAAACAAATGCACAGTTAGCCTTTTCTTGTGTCCTACCTAAAGGAACATAGAAGGAGATATTTGTAAGAAAGAAAAAGGCAAAAGGCCAAGCTTTCTCTTTAGCTTTAAGTCCAATATAATCATTAATCAATGCATTAAATATTGAAAAGATTTACTGAAATATCCATCTTGCAGACAGTAATTAATTACATGTCCTTTGCAGTTTTTTGTTATTACAAGCTTACAATGAAACTATTTTTTAGTAAAATAGGATTTGCTGCTTCAGTAGGGGTAAGAGGACAAAATGATACAACCTAGTGAAAGTATCTTCTTCCAATGTGCAACTGACTTCTATTTCTATTTTGTTGTAGAAAGTGGAAAACAACACTCTTCCACTAGTGGTTACCTTGCTGTGGTTGAGTCTCTCCATAAGAAGTTAGTCTAACTCTTAGAAAACAGACACAGCCTTTTTTTCCCCTGGGGGTAAGTCAGGGCAATTTGGGGCTAACTGACTTGTCCAAAGTCACTCAGCTAGTTTTGTGTTAAGTGTCTGAGGCCAAATTTGAACTCGGGTCTTCCTAACTCCAGGGCCGGTGCTCTATTCACTGCACCACCTAGTCACCCTGAGACACAGCCTTTTTAACTAGAGAAATAATACCAGAACATGTGCTCTTAGAGCCTTTGGGAATCCAGGTTCACTTCAATGACATAATTTTTTCCATCTTACTGTATGAAAGGTAACTAGATTTTATTTATTCAAACTAAACTTCTTCCTATTACTAGATTCAGTCAAAGTATACAGTCAAAATGAAAATAGCTCTCTTTAAAGCAAAATTAATAATAACAATAATAATCATGATTTAAATAATTATTTCCATCAGAAATACTCCATTTATCACAATGTGTTGCTTCTATTTCATCTATTACAACAAACAAAAATATCCTCTGACTAGGGATACTGATAGCAGGGAAAAGATGATAAAACAAATGAGTGGGGGAAGGATTCTGGGAAAATGGTGGAGTAGGTCATAAAATTCCAAACTCTCAAGGTTCTCCCCCACAAAAGAGATAAAATAGTGCCTCAGGCTGAATGAACATAGAATGGTAAGAGTAAATAAGAGTAGGGGCAGAACAGGGGTCCTACTGGGAGAATTGGAAAAGATCTGAAAAAAAAAATCCTAGGATGAGATTTGATCACTGTGAAGAGGAAACACCTCTAGGATAGGGATCATTTAAACAATTAGCTGCGAGCCCTGGGATTAGCTGAATTGGAAGGCTGTCTCTGTCCTGAAATTTTACCCCTAAGACACTGAGAAGAGTTGGGCATCTGAACCAGGGAAGATCTAGTGAACCTCTATCCACAGGGAATGCCTGACCCAGCTGTTGTGTGGAGACCCACCAAGGGTGAGAAGGAACCAGCACATGCCTGGTGAGTATAGAAGCAATGGGGTAGGAACAGCACTGCCTGTGAGTACTTACAGGAAGCCGAAGGCCTTGGTCTGTGTTCCAAACCAGAAAAGAGAACAAAAGGAGGATCTGAGGCCAGAGGAACCATCCCCTATGCCCTAGGACTAGAAGTGATTACAAAAATTTAGCTACTACCAAAAAAATGCACAGACAAAGGAGAAAAAAATCAGTTCTAGAGAATTACTATGGAAATAGAAAAGACTGGGGTTCAGCTTCAGAGGAGGATATAGAAGAAAGGAAACCCTCTTCTACCACAAAGACTTATGTCAAATGGTCACCTTCCCCCAAAGAATTAATGGAAGCACTTTAAAAAAAGACTTTAAGAACAAATGAGAGACATTGAGGAAAAACCAAGAGTAAAAAGAAAAACAACAACAAAAACATTTCAAGAAAAACAAGATTATGAAAAGAAAGTCAAATAATTAGAAAAGGAGATCCAGAATCTTAAGGAAGAAAATTACTCTGAAAATCAGAATTGGGTAAAGGGAAGCCAGCAAAGTTATAAGAGATCAAGAAATCATAAAACATAATGAAAAGAATTTTTTAAAAATAGAAGAGAATGTGAACCAAAAGAAAAACAACTGATCTGGAGAATAGATCAAGAAGAGAAAACATAAGAATAATAGGACTATCTGAAAACTATGATAAAAAAAAAAGAATCTTGATACCATAATACAAGAAATAATTAAAGAACATTTCCCGAGGCATTAGAACAAGAGGGGAAGCAGAAATAGAAAACAATCCATCAATCATCACCTGAAAGAGAAAAAAAGAAAGAAAGAAAGAAAGAAAGAAAGAAAGAAAGAAAGAGAGAAAAAAAGAAAGAAAGAACTATCATAGTCAAATGTCAAAACCCCAAGGGCAAGGATAAAATATTACGAGCAATGAAAAAAAAAATCAATTTAAATATGGTAGTGCCACAATTAGAATTACACAAGACCTAGGCAGTGCCCACAGTAAAAGCCTGTAGGTCTTGCAACATTAAATATAGACAAGCAAAAAATTGGGGTTTCAGCCCAAAATATCATACTCAGCAAAGCTAAGCATAATTCTGAATGAAAAAAATGAACTTCTAATGAATCATCAGACTTTTAGAATTTTGTAAAAAAATTAAATTAAATTTAAAAAATATTTGAACTTAGAAGATTTGATATACTCTTATATATCAAAGAGAAATAAAAGGTACATAACAAAGACTAATTACAAGGGACCCAATAAAGACAGACTGTTTACTTTTCATGTATGTAAAATGTAAAAAAAAAGTCTTTAAAATATAAATAAATAAATGTAAAAAATATATTGTTATTAGTAATTGGGAGTTGTAGGAAAGACTGGAGTGAACCTGAGTATGATATGACTTTAAAAAGTAAGACTGTTTAGGGAAAGCTGAAATGTGTAATTATCTTATACAAACGAGGTATGAGAGGAAGAACCCACAGATGAGAATTAGATGGGGGAGGAGGACTGACAGTTCTGGAGACTTACTTTCATTGGGAATGGGTTCAAGAGGGAACAGTACATAGATATCTAGAAGAGTATAAAAGTCTTCTAAATTCAGAAAGAAATAAAACGCTAAGGGAATATGGAGGAGGGAGAGAATAAGAGAGGAATCTCTAGAGGGGAGGGTGAGGGAATAGGTTAAAGTGGGGTATCGAAGAGTACTTAGATCAATGGGAATGGGAGGATAAAAGAGGGATCCTTGGAGGGAGGGAGGTTAAGTAACAGGAAAGCAAGGTAGCAGGCAGAAGTGAAGTAGAAGAGTCTGGAGGGATTAGAAATAAGAGATAGACACAAACATAAAAGAAAGATCAAAAGCAGAATTTGCTAGGGAAAGTATATGTTAACATATGTATGTGTGCCTGTATATAAATGTATCCCCATTTAATTGTGGCCTTCTGAGGTGAGGAGGGAAAGAATGGGAGGAAAATAAAAAATAAAACAACAGAAAGATGGAGATGTGAATTGTTTTGAATAATGAAGAAATGGTAAATTTTCATTTTAAGATGTGTAAATATCTATGTAACTGAAATAAGCTATTCAAAAAAAGGAAAGCAATGGAGTCAAAAGCAGTAGGTTCAATCAATCAATAAACATTTATCAAGCACTGAAGAAATAAATACACAAGTAGGAGGATCCCTGCCTCCATGAAGTTTATGTTCTCTGGGGCAGAAGGCTAAGTTTATATAGGTTTCTCTACACTTCAGTTATGAAGGGCAATCATTTCTACATTTTACCAAATAACTGTACTTTGTTTAAGAATGTCAATTTATGAAAATGTTCTCTGAATCTAACATGCAAAAGCAAAAAATAATGATAAAATCCCAGGATAGCATCTTAGTGAGAAAAATAATGTTATAAAAATCAACCTGATAAATTGCTACTCTTTCTGCATATAAATATATATGCATATACATATATATATATATATATATATATATATATAAGCATATACAACTAAGCAGTACAGCAGATAGAGCACTGGGCTTGGAATCAGGAAGACTCATCTTCATGAATTCAAATGTGGCCTCACTTTCTAGCTGTCTGACCCTGGGCAAGTCACTTAACCCTGTTTGCCTCAGTTTCCTCTTCTATACAATGAACTGGAGAAGATAATGGCAAACAGCTCCAGTATCTTTCCCAAGAAAACCCCAAGTGGGGCCACAAAGAATCAGAGGCAATTGAGAACAACTCAACAACAACAACAAAATAAAAATATAGCTGAAGTGTCAACCAAACCTACTATCAATATCTTAAAAAATATAGAATCACAGGAATATAGAACTATGAGGAATTTTAAGAAATCATTTCAGCAATCCTCCAGAGTTGCCTATGATATATGGGCCCTTAAAGTTAAAAGAGACCTTAGAAGTCATCTAGTCAAATCATGACCTGAAGCATGATTCTCATCTATAATAAGCTTAGTATGTGGTAATCAAGAATAGACTTCAATTTCTCAAGTAAAAAAGGAAGTTATAACTTCCAGAGGTATCCTAATACACCTTTGGGTAACTATATGAAGTTCTTCGATGTATTTACTTAAGATCTTTTTCTCTGTAAAATTTTACTTCTTGGCCTAATACTACCCACTGGGGCCCAGTCTAAACCCTCTTTAACATCACAGCCCTTCAAAGATTTGAATATAGTCATCATCCATTACCCCCCTCTTCCCCACAAGGCTTCTCATTTTCAGAATAAATACTGCTAGTTCTTTCAACTAATCTTCATATCATACAGAATATCAAGTCCCCTTCCTACCCCAGATGAGATCCTCTGAACATATGGTACCTTGGCAACATCCCTTTTAAACTATGACTCCCAGATTTGAATACAATACTTCCAACATACTGTAACCAGGATAGAATATAGTAAGTCTATCACCTCCTATGGTCTGGAAACTACATTTCAACCATTAATACGTTTAAGTAAAATCAGAGCTTTGGGTTTTGTTTTTTGTTTTTGCTACCACCTCCATTATGAATTCTTATTGAACTTGTAATCCACCAAAATCTTCAAGGATTTTTTTCATGGATTATTGCCAAGCCACATTGCCTCCATTTGAAATTTTAACCTAGACACAGATTTTTATATTTATCTCTATTATTTTTTTACTTTATTAGATTCAGCATATTGAGAATATTTTCCCCTCCATAACCCATAATACTAGCTCTTTCTCATTTCGATCTCTAAACTAAAATTTTGATAAGCACGCCATCTATGCCTTCATTTATATCAAATACATTTTATTTGAAATTTAAAAAATAATTTTATATGAGTTTTAGAAATGATTAACACATGAGAACTGACTCCAGATTTGTGTGGCATGCCATTAGAACCCTTTCTCTGGGTTGACATATTAATTAATCAACACTCTTTGGATATGAACTTTCAACCAATAGTATCTACACTTAACTAGATGATCATTCCTAAACATACCATCTCCATTTTCTCCAAGGAGATATGAGAGACTTTGTCAAGTATTTTGCTGAAATACCTGTTAGAAAATTATCTATGACATTTCTGTTATCTACCAGTGTAATAACAAGGTTCATTGCTTCATTTTCTAAGGACTCACAAATTATTCTTTTAATATGTATTCTAGCATTTTGGTGGCATTGGATACTAAGTTCAACATATCTGTGCTTTACAAATCCATATTCTTCTTTCTTCTGAAAACTGGGACATTTTTCTGTCTTCATTCTTATAGCATTTCATCTTTTCTCAATGATTCCTTAAAGACCATAGACAATGTGACTCAGAAATCACACACAGAAGTCTTTAAAGACCCTGGTAGGTTGTCTGTCTGAACCTATTCTTAGCTCTCTCCAGTTCAGGCCACTTTACAACATCTGCAGGCATTCTGTGCTAATGGTTAACGATACTATCCTCAAGTTCTTCTTTATTCTAAATCACTTGCTGAAACTGAAATACACTTTTATTGTTTCTTCTGTTCCCTATGAGGATGATCTGGGTATTTTTCAGGGAATCTCAATGTAAAATTGCTTCCTATACACACAAATATACAATGCAAATAGGGTAGAATACACCATTTCTTTGACTATTGTGCCAATTACTTCATTTACATTGGGTGAGGGAAATAAATGTTTTGAACCCTTGTGTAAGCTATTTCAGAAAGAGTTATTTTCTAGTCTGAATGTACATGCACACCGGGGATTTCGCTACTTTTTCTTAAAACCCTTGTTTATCTTTGAATATCCTTTCAGAGACTATTGTTACTAAGCAATGTCTAGGTCTCAGCAAGCATCATATTATGTTGGAATAGCCCCCTGCTGGTAAATCAATGCTATTTAATGGCCTGTCCCAGAAAAATAGAAGTTGAGCATTAAAGGACGTTATTTTTAAAGTACATTCAGTAAGCAGAATAAGGACAGTTGACTCTTTTAGTTTTTGTTTTAAATTAGTTCATGGAAAAGAACACATTATCTAGTGTTGCTCGGTAAGACTGTACTGTTAATGTTGTTTAGTGTTATTATAGTGCGCACAGTTTTTAAAACATGAGTCACATTCTCTGCAAAGCTTAAAATCAAATATAATAGTATTTAGTGTCTCAGAAATTAATTAGCTTTCAGACTACAGTTATTCCAATCAGCATGTTACTTCATGGTAGATTACTACTATGGTGCTTCCAATAGTTGCCTTAAATAGAATAACCATTTATATAGCACCTACTATGTGCTAGGCAGTATGCTGTGTTTATTTTCTTTTACAATCAAAGTAAATTATGACTACAGAAGCCTCTTGCTTTACCAGTCTAGTACTTCCACAAAAAAGAAAAAAAAATGATAAAGTTACCCTCATTCTTTAAGATCTTTGGTTTTGCTTTTAACTTTTTGCAAATAGGGGCAGCTAGGTGGAGCAGTGAATAGAGCACTGGCCCTGGAGTCAGGAGGTCCTGAGTTCAAATCTGGCCTCAGACACTTAATACAAAAACTAGCTGTATGACCTTGGGTGAGTCACTTAACCCCACTTGCCTTCCAAAAAGCAAAAAAATAAAAATAAAAAAATAACTTCAAAAATATATTTTTAAAGTCCCTACCACTCATTAAGACTGAAACCGGAAGAAACAAAAAAGGTTGTTATGCAATTAAAAGACAAATTATAGTCTTTAAAGAGGCAGAAAAAATAATATGTTTCATTTTTTCCAAAAGGAAAAAGTATAATTTCCTGGGACACTTGATCATATTGAAATACTTATGACATGCATAAGCAAATGGACCATCATGAAGGTAATTACAAATTATGGCCAACATATGTTGCTTATGATGAATATTAGCAATAGGTATAGAAAGATAGAGGAGTTAAGCTGAGATTGTGAACTACAGAAGAGAATTAGCATCTCTACCCCATGCAGTTGAGCAAAAGTGGATATTTGAACTAGTATTGTGCTGTGTTTACTGTGGTTACACCTTAGTCAGACTGGCCCACACAGCTTATGAATTACACTGTACTATATAAGAGAACAGAGAGGCAAATACAAACAAATCCGGGAAGAGAGCAGTAGCTCAGATGTGAACATCTGGTATTTCGTTTTCTTGCCTTTCTTAGCATTGTGGGTAATGCTAGTTGCTGTTTCTTTGGGAAGAGGAGGGAATCAATATGTTATAGAGCATGTCTCTATTTCTCTCGCAATCCTGAATGGTCCATGATTGAACCCTATACAACTCTAAAGCCATGAGACAAATCTGAGCGCATATCCCAGGGGAATTGAATGCTATGACTTGTCTTTAAGACCCAATCTGAGAGTTACATATCTCATCCTATATAACTGGACTCAATTAATTCACAAATATTTACTGAGTACTAATTATGGACCAGGTACTAGAAATATCAAAACAAAGAGTCTCTACACTCAAAGAGTTCACATTATGTTGGCGCAGACAATATGTCCACATATAAGTTTAGATGAAATAAACACAAGTTTATGGAGGAAGAGAGGCAAAAGTAGCAAGAGAAGAATCAGAATAAATACATAAAAGATGGTGTTTGAGCTGAGCTTTAAAGAAAACTAGGGATATCGAGAGATAGAAGTGAAAAAGGAATACATTCCTGACACTGGGAACAATGTGTGCAAAGGCATAAAGATGGGAGAATGCTGTATGTGATGAATAGCAAGGAAATCCAGGTTGGCTATAACAAATGTGAAGGGCAGTATGTAAATCAAACTCAGAAATACAAAAGTCAGGTTGTGAAAGACTTTAAATACTAAAGAGAAGAGGTGGCATTTAAATTAACCTCCCAAACTTAGAAAAGACTATAGGTAGTTTTGTAATATACCATGAAAGGGGTTGAGAAATTCTGTGCAGTATTTGACAAGAAACTCCAAATAATAGTTTCTATACTCCTGCCTTGTTATAATCAACTCTTAAGGTATTCTTTAATAGTGAGCACAGAGATAGATGGTAGAAACCATGTTAGAAAATATAAAAATGTAGTGTAGGCCAAGAAATGAAAAAGCCACAAAATACCCTGAAGGTCCATGCTTAGATATTATGAATACTTTCTTCAAGAAGACAAAAGACATTTGATGTAGTGGGCAATGAATAGCATCGCTAAAAAGGGGGGGGGGGATGAAAAAAAACCCCACAATGTCCTAAAAGAGAGGAAACAACTAAATAGAGATGTGAGTCATTTCTGAATCTATTGATTGTGTGTAGTCAACTCAGTGACTGGTAAGACTAATGGTCAAGTTAAATAAATGACATGAAAGATAAAGATGAGAAGACACTATGTGTGATTTTTTAAAAGTACTAACGATAACTTTGGAAGGCTGCAACACAGGAAGTACAAATTAGAAAGAATGAATAATGGAAGTCAAAACAGAGGAAAACAATTACCCAAATCTCAAAATCTTACCTAACTATCCATATTCTTTTCCCTTCCAATAATAAGAAAAGGCATCATAATTAAGATACACCATTTATTTTATTTTCCTTTTAAAAGACTTGAGACATCTATATCATATGCAGGCCTTTAAAAGGAAGGGAAAAAAGTTTAGAATCAGGGAATGTTGTTACTAAAATATATCTTAACCAATAATTCTTATTCTTTTTTGTATGCTATGAACCCTCTGGCAGTCTGGTGAAGTCTATTGACCTTTTCTCAGGAAAAAACCCATCATTAAATAAAAAAAAATTCAAAGGATTACAAAGGAAATGGATTATATTGAAATATGGCTATCTATATGATATGCACATATATTAATGAAGTTCACAGACACAAGATTAAGAATCCCTTCACAGATATAATCTAATTCAATCTCCTCAAAATGAGAAAAGTGAGGTCCTGAGAAAGCAAGAGACTTCTCCAAGGTCACTCAGTTATTAGTGATAGATCAGAAAATAAGATTCCCTAATTTCCAGTTAGGTTTTTTCCCCACTATATCATGCTGCTTTTACTCAGGATACCGCTGGTTGACCCAACTTGTCTGGGATAGCTCAAATTTAAAGTAGTTATAGAGAATGAAAACACTTTGGAAGGGTTCCATAGCAGGAAGAAGAAAAGGATGAAGGGAAGTGATGTGGGGTACAGAGAGGCCACAAGGAAAACAGCTAACTCTGCTTCTCACTCCAAAATCTTATCATTCTCCAAATTACAAGTTCCTTGAGGTATTTGGATCTTTGTATATTCAAGGTGAATATCCAAAAAGATGATTTTCTCATCTCTATTCCTTCTTTTAATCACACCTCATCCTTAAGATACCCTGTGTGGTTCAAAATTCCCTTATCACAATTAAGTGGGAGATGAATTGAATCATAAGTGTCTGCAAAGGGCTCCAATTAGTAGAATTTCACAAATCTTTTGACAAGTTGAAAAAAATCCCAGTTGAGTCAGGTATACATAGGTGGAAGGAGGGAATTTTAGGAGCAGAAGGGATAAGATAAAGAGAAAATATTCTACTTGGCCAGAAATGTTACTCACTGGTAAATGATATGATATCATGATTCTTAGGAAGAACAAATGAATGAAAAAGCATTCATTAAACACTTTCTACGTGTAACTATTACTGTCTCCATATGATGAATGAAAAAGTAAAAAACTTTTTTTATATCTTACCTGGGGCTATACAACTTAGAACCATAGAATCATGGAAAATTTTAGAACTAGAAGGTACTAGAGAAAACGTGGACTTCAACCTCTCAATTTACTGATGTGGAAATTGATGCCCAAAGAGGAATCATAGAGATTATTAATCATAGTAGCAGAAGGCACAGGATCCATATCTCCTGATTCGAGGCCCATTACTTGTTCTATTATAGCAAATCGTTTCCTAAAGCAAGTGGCCTTACCAAGACTAGGACAAGGGTATCCTAACTCCTAATCCTTATCATTTTCCAGTTTCCCACTGTCCCCTAAGAGCACTAATAAATGTTTACAGCTAAGTGGTGCAGGGAATAAAGCACTGGTCTTAGTCAAGGAGACCTGAGTGTAAATCTTGATTCATATACTTATTGGTTCTTTGACCATGAATACATCACCTTGCCTCTCATCTGAAAAATGAAGATAATAATAAGACCGACCCTCATAAAATGATTGTGAAGATTAAATACGATAATAAATGTAAAGTGATTTGCAAACTAAAAGTGTTATATAGGGGTGGCTAGGTGGTGCAGTGAATAGAGCACCAGCCCTGGAATCAGGAGGACCTGAGTTCAAATCTGGCCTCAGACACTTGACACACTTATTAGCCATGTGACTTTGGGGAAGTCACTTAACCCCAATTGCCCTCCAAAAAAAAGCAACAACAACAACAAAAAAAAGAATTGTTTTTAAAAAGTGCTATAAAATGTTAGCCATTATTATTATTAATATTCATTTAAAATATTTTCCTTTTTCTTTCTCTTTCTTTTTCTTCTTCTAAAACTGCCCATTCTAGTGGCCCAAAAGAGGAAGAAAAAGATAAAAATGGATCTAATGCCAGGGAAAAGCCCCCCAAACTGCCACATAATAATTATTTCCTCCCTCTCAGAATCACAGATCACCCAATAGAGAGTGAAATGGAGGCATATTATTCCTCAGCATTCGTCACCATTTTGTTAAGCTCCTCTGAACTTCTCTGGATTCCTGGTGCTTGCATTATTTAGTAGAATATCATATTCTCCTAAAAACAATAAAGTGGACTTCAATTTCAATCAGAATTGGTCCAGAATTGAAATCTCAAACAAATTCTAATGAAGAAGAAATGGAGGCTGAGACAATTTAATGACTGGACTTTGGCTAGAGAAATTATCATGTGATTGACACTATACAGCAAATGATTGCTATTCAGGCCTTGTTTCCCTTCACTCTTCCTTCGACAACTGCATTCATTTCTGCTCACAGGCTATTATTGTATGAGAGTTGATTATCCCCAAAGAAATCTTTTGAACTATTCTAAAATAATCTATGTTGCTACAACAATGAATGTAATTGACAATTACTGAACATTATTCACTGTTTAAAATATCTGTGCTGCACAGGATACCTGAAATGTGATGCACTAAAAGGCCATGGAGATTCGGCAAAAGCAGGACTCTTTCTATGAGAAGAATATTTGAATTGGAGCAGACTTGGGAGACTGTTGGTGGGTAAAGGAAATAGGGAAATAATTACAGGTTGATGAGAAAGGAAAGTAGTTCCAACTACTTGGTAGTTGATAGAAACCAAATATGGTTTTCTAGCAAGCAAAGAAAAGTAGAAATGATTTATGACTAAAAGAGAGATTGAAGTCTCCCACTCTACAAGTCAAATATGTTTAGTTTATCCATAGTAACAGTACACACACAACAGAGTATATAACGTGGTATCAGAAGCAGCAACATCAATAAAAGTCTAAACTACCAGATATGACCCCCACCATATTCTGTTCTTCTGACTTTCTACTGCTGTTGCTCCCACCAGACCTCCTGCCACTAAGTACTGTAGCACATATAAACTCGAGGATCTCTCCCAACTGCTCCTTTAAACAATATATTAGGTGGCCCTAAAAGGTTAGGGCCTGTTTTTCTAATGCCATACTTCATAAGCCCCTACTGGTGTGCTTCTTGTCACGATCAGATAGTGACACTCAATTAGTAAGCTTTTAGAAATATGGTAGTTTACAATGGTGATATAGTCAGAAAAAGTGATATAGGCAGAGCCAAGATGGTGGATTAGAGACAGCAACCCAACTGAGCTCTCTGGACATTCCCCTGAAAACAACTTTAAAATACCACCACAAAACAAATTTTGGAGTGGCAGAGCCAACAAAAGGTCAGGGTGAGACATTTTTCTGAACTGAGAAAACTGAGGAGGTTGATGGGAGAAGTCTGTAATACTGGGGTAGAAGTTAGCCTTGAACACACATATGTAGCAGCAGCAGCAGCAGCAGGTTCAGGAGTTCTCAGTCCAGAGACACTAAGGGGGTTAAACAACTGGTCAGAATGTATTAAATGGCATGCACTACTGGGACTGGGTACAACTGGGGCTGGTTGGTAGATCTATTGCTCATACACAGTTCTGGGTCACAGTTTAAGAAAGAGATGAGTAGTAGAGGAAAAGTTGGGAAGAGAAATGAGAATCATGCAAGAAAATTATGAAAAGAGAATTAAAATCTTGGAAAAAAAAAAGGACCCAAAATAATACTGGAGAAAATAACACCTTAAAAAGCAGACTAGGCCAAATGGGGGAAAAGGTATAAAAATTCACTGAAGAAAAGAACTCCTTGGATAGAGTACTGGTCCTGGAGTCAGAAGGACTGAGCTCTAATGCAGCCTCAAATATTCACCTGAGGACCTATAAAAACATGTAGAGAAATCTATCTTACCCAATAGAGTAAAAAAAAAAGGGGAAGGGGATAGAAAGAGTGGGGGTGTTGAAAATTATAAAATGGAAAGCAGATTAAGGGAGTCAGTGGTTTAGAAGCAAAATAGACTTTTGAGGAGGGACATGAGAGAGAGATAGAGAGACAGAGAAAGAAGGAGACAGAGAGAGACAGCATGACAGGAAGAAACAGAAGAAAACTGGATGGAGGGAAACACACTGCAAACATAACTATGAATGTGAATAGGACGAGCTTACTCATAAAATGGAAATGGATAGCTAAATGGATTAGAAACCAGAATCTAACAGTATGTTGTGTACAAGAGACATACTTGAAACAGAAAGACACACATAGAGTTAAAATAAAGGGCTGAAACACAATCTAATATACTTCAGTTGAAGTAAAAAAAAATCAGGGGTAGCAATCATGATCTCAAAGCAAAAGCAAAAATATACCTAAGTAAAATCAGGGAATCTACATCTTGTTAAAAGGTATCATAGACAATAAAGTAATGTAAAAATTTTGTAGCAAGTTTCTCTGATAAAAGGCTTATCAAATATATATATAAAACTGAGTTAAATTTTTAATTATAATAAGTATTCCCCCATTGATAAATAGTGAAAGGATATGAAAAGGCAGTTTTCAGAAAAAAGAGAAGCTATATATACTCGTATGAAAAAATTCTTGAAATGATTAGAGAAAGACAAATTAAAGCAACTCTGAAGTACCCCCTGGCACCTGTCAGAAATCACAAATGCTACAGCGAATGAAGGAAAATAGGTAGACTATGAAGTATTGGTGGAACAGTTAAGTTAATCATCCAGGAGGACAATTTGGAACCATGCCCAAAGAGCTATAAAACTGCAGTTTTGATTCAGCAATACCAATACTATATCTGTATCCCAATGAGATCAAAGGAAAAAGAAAATGACCTAAAAGTTCAAAAATGTTTATATCAGCTCTTTTTGTGGTAGCAAAGAATTAGGAATTGAAGGGATATTCATCAATTGGGGAATGGCTGAACAAGCTGTGGAATATGATTGTGATGGAATACTATTGTTCTATGAGAAATGACAAGGGGAATGATATCAGGGGGAAGAAAACATGGAAAGACCTTTATGAACTGATGCAAAGTGAAGCGAGAAGAACAGGCAGATTATCATACACAGCAACAGCAATATTGTAATGATGAGCAACTATGAAAGACTTAACTACTCTAATCAACATAATAATCCAAGATAATTCCAAAGGACTCATGATGAAGAAATGCTATCCACCTCCACAGAGAGAACTAATGAACTCTGAGTGAAAACTGAAGTATAATTTTATTACTCTCTTTAATTTTTGCCTCTTAAGAATATGGCTAATATGGAAATATGTTTTCATCACTGTATAATGGTATAATTACATAAATGTATAATTAATATCACATTGCTTTCTCAGGCAAGCAGTGGGGGAGGGGTAGGAAGGAGTGAGAGAATTTGGAACTCAAAATTTAAAAGCAAAAGATTCTCAAAATAAATAAATAATGTTTTAATTTAAAAAAGGAATACTTGAAATAGATATTCCTTCAAAGTCTGAGACATATTATCCTGACAGGATTTACAGGGTTCTGGGGAGAAATGGGCTCAGTCTTAGAGAGCATATGTAGCAAAGGGGTAATGAACAGTTCTTAAATTTTGTTTTCAAGAGTCTTCAAGATGTTCCTCTTAAAAAATCCTTTAAAAATATTGTTAAATTTTATCAAAATTATTACTTTTCTATTGGATCCTTTCTAAGAATATTGAATTTGTATTCAGTATCTTTTGGGCTCCCATGAAAACTGTTATTGGCTGTTCCTGGACCACTGTTAAGATGCTGATGGGAAGGCAGGAAGTCCTTCAGACCTCCAAAGTCCACAAAGTCTTTCAGTTAAGTGGAGGCTGGGGTAAGGAGGAGACTGAGACAAGATAGTGGTTCCTCTCCTGGCTCTCAATTTTTCTTCTCAGATGTTTAGCAGGAACAAACCTCCCTACTTGTTAAAATCTCTCAGGCTCTGAACTGCCTCCCAGGTTTTATACTAACCACAGCTAACAGTCACTAAGTATCCTTAACCAATCTGAACACTCTTCTTGGGCAATATTACAGTAGTTGATCAAGGACTCTTTCAGATTTACTTGAAACATATTAACTTGTTGATTAATTAAGATATTTTTCCATTACTGGAACATCAGAGTATGACATTTTATCAGTTGCATTAAAAAGGGTGGTATGACTTGATTGATTTACTCAATCAGCCCCACCATTACATTCTATATAGTTAACTTCAAAGCTGACCATGAATCAGTAACCCCACCATTTTTCACCCTGACCTATATATGTCCTTCCTGCAATTTTCCATCCCATCTACTCATCCCGGTACCTCCACTACTTTCCACCTCTTGAGCTGGAAGTTATAATCAGATTATCAACACTACCATGATTTCCAGAAAGGCCATATCAACATACTGCCCTATTGTTCCACCTACCATCTCTGTTACTTCCTAGACCAAAGTACCCTTCCTTGGCCATTATATCATACATGGTTTGTCTAGGCCTTTTAAAATTTAAGTTCCTAAAGTACAGAGACTCACTCTTTCATATTAGAATCTCTGGCACTTAGTGCTGGCACAAAGCAAGCACTTAAGAAATGCTCATCCATTTAGTCAGCTTACTTTGGTATAAAACTTCATATTTTTCAAAGCACTTTGGAAAGTCTTTTCCCCCATTCTTTCATTTGATCTCTTTCCATTCCTAACAATGAAACTTTTTGTAATGAACTTTGCTTCTATAAGCCTTAATTCCCTCCTCCACAAAGTGGACTGGTATTTATAACAAGGAATTCAAATGAGCTAGATCTCTGGTATAACTGCTCTTTAAAAAAAATAAATCTGAGATCTTAATTGGTGAAGGGAGGAGGCAAAGGAACAAAGAAGACTAGAGCTTGAAAGGACCTTTCTGTTGTTGCTGTTATTTTTTTTTTTGTTCTTTCAGTCCCATCTGATTCTTTGTGACTCCTTTTGGAGTTTCCTTGGCAAAGATACCAGAGTGGTTTGCCATTTCCTTCTTCAATTCACTTTACAGATGAGGAAACTGAGGCAAGCAGGGTTAAGTGACTTGCTCAGGAGCACATAGCTAAGTGTCCAAAGCCAAAATTGAACTTAGGTTTTCCTGACTCCAGGCTTGGTGTTCTATTCACTGTGCCACATCACTGCCCATGGAAGGACCTCAGAGATTACCTATTGCAAACTCCTCACTTTAGAGATGAGGAAAGTGAGGCAGAGAAAGATTCCAAGATTTGTCTAAGGTCACACAGCTATTAAGTGCCAGATGTAGGATTTTAGACTTAGGTCCTCTGACTCTAAAGCCATTGCTCATTTTGCTTTAATATGCTGTCTTCCAAAGGAGATATTCTTTAGCAGAAACACATTAATTACTTAAAAAATAAACCAAAAATTCAGATGACAATAAACTTTTTCAGGTTATCTTAGTGAAAAACAAATTATTCTGACTGTAACATGTCTCACCATGACATATCATTCTCTCCAAATTTCTTACTAGCTTGCCAGTCATAACTAGAGGAGAGATATTGAGAGTCTATCCCAAAGAGGATATGATGGGATAGTAGGTACATGCTTGTGCCTTGGTACAGGTCATTCTTCCTTACTGGGAGGGGCTATCATGACTACAATGACCACATTTTGCCTTGTAAACTCTGGTCTGCTCCCTGGGACTTTCCCCCAACAGCAACACACACACACACACACACACACACACACACACACACACACACACACACACACATTCCTATACAAGTGACTGCCAGCAAGGTCCTACTTTCCAAGTGTCTCACTCCCTCCTTCCCCACTATGATTACATCTTCAGTCCAAATGTCTTTTTTATCTGACCCCTCCTCCAACTCAGGGCTGAACTTTTTGCTACTAAGTTCATTCCTCTTAACCCTTTAAAAATCTCCACCTCATATGGCCAATGTAAAAATTGTTTTTCTTGAGTAAGTTGATTAGTTACAAAGGGTTATTTTAGGGGAGAAGACAAGGATTTAGAGGAAAAATGGAATTACCAATAGTAATAGGCCTGCCAACAGACACACAGATATGGGAAAGGAAAGAAAAAGGGATCAATGAAGCTTTTTAAAAATTTTTTTAAATTTTTAATTTTTTTTGCTTCTTGGAGGGGAGAAGGCAGGGCAATTGGGGTTAAGTGACTTGGCCAAGGTCATATGGCTAGTTTTGTGTTAAGTGTCTGAGTCCGGATTTGAACTCAGGTCCTCCTAACTCCAGGGCTGGTGCTCTATTCACTGTGCCACCTAGCTACTCCAATGAAGCTTTTTTAAGAAAAAAATATTGAGGGGAACAGAAGGAAGTTCAGATGGGGATGACAAACAAGATAACTTTGGAACTGATATGCTGAATGTACTATACACTTGTATTTTTAAAAAGGTAAGTGCATAGTAGAGATTAATGATTTCATGGGCACTCTTTGTTCTTTTTACGTTCAGAAATTTGCATATTTCTTGGTGTTTATCAGCTTAACGGAACAAAAATTTTTAATTTTTAAAAAAATTTAGTCTGCATCTTCTTTCTCCATTAAAGACTTCTCCTAATACCAAGGATATGAAGGTTATCACTGAATCTCAGAGTTTTCTCAGATGCCATCTAGACTTACCTAAACCAAACATGGAGCCCATCTACAGTATATCCAACAAGTGGTCACTCACCTTGTATTTAAAGGCATCCAGGGAAGCAAAGCCCACTACCTCCTAAGGTCACTTATTCTGCTTTTGTTGTTGTTGTTCAGTCCTTTTAGCTGTATCCAACTCTTTGTGACCCCTTTTGGGATTTTCTTGGAAAAGACACGGGAGGGGTTAGCCATTTCCTTCTTCAGTTCATTTTACAGATGAGGAAACTGAGGCAAATAGAGTTAAGTGACTGGCCCAAAGTCACACACAAAGTAAGTGTTTGAGGCCACATTGGAATTCATGTATAAGAGTCTTCCTAACTCCAGACTCAACACCCTATCCACTGAACCACCTAGTAGACTTGGGTCCAAATCCCAGGTTCTGCCATTTATTAGCTATATGGTCTAAAGCAGTTCACTTCCCACCCCCATCCCTACCCCCACAAACTTCTCACCACCATTATCCCCATGATGTCAGGCACCTAAGTGGCACAGTAAATATAGTGCTGGACCTGAAGTCAAGAAGTTCTGAATTTAAACCCTGCCTCTCAGATACTTACTTAGTTGTGTGACTCTAGGCCAAATCACTTGAAAGCTTCCTAGGCCTCAGTTTCCTCATTTGTAAAATGGGGATAATATTAAAAGATGTTTCTACCCTTACAAGGTTGTTGTGATGATCAAAAGACATAACATATGTAAAGTTCTTTGCAAACCTTAAAGTGCTAAATCCATGTCAGTTATTATTACAATTATTAGTATCGTTATCATTACTGTTGTTGTTATTGCCAACCATGCAATAGACTGCCCCAGGCGATAACATCCCTAGGTAAGGCTCTGCAGCTTTCTCCTCCCTGATGGGTAGAGGTGGAAAGAAAAACAGATGAAATTAGCATCTTTTTAACACACCTGGTGAAATCAAGCACCCTGTGTCATTGGGAGAGGGGATTGTTCCAAAACTCCAGCGATGTAAAATATGATATTAAAATGAATTGATGCTACTTTTGAAAAGAAAAAAAGAATATAGATACAGCATTGAGCACTAAGCTATGTTCCTTGAGAGGAACAGGCCCCATAGACTTCCATCTACATCTAAGCAGATGGAGCCTTAAGCCTCTGAATTCAGAATTACCAGGTTAGTGAGGTGGGGTTTAAATTCAGTATGCAAGGGATTCACCAAGAGCTCTCTTCTCTCTAAACATTCAGCTTTTGCTACCAGTTTGAATAATAACAAAGAACTATTCAGCCACAAAAGGAAGACAGGGACCGTCAATTAAAAGACATCTGGTGAGTGACAAATATAGACCACTATGGATCATCCAAGAGAATCCTAAGTCAAACAGAGGACAATTTCATCAGAGGACAAATAAATCCAACTGAGTAAAAGATACCCTGAACTTTTCCCTTATCGGGAGAAAGAAAATTATCCAGGACCTGGGAGATTAATGCAAATAAGATGCCACAAACCACTATGAGATTAAATATAAGAAGGGGGAATAATGGGATTTATTATTAATAATTTATTTAATTCAAAATGAAAATTAGAATTAATTAAAACCCAGTGTATTAGAGTGAGAGGAATTATAACAATAAATAAGCTTAGAGGACATCTATAAAGCCTTTTATGAAAAACTGATGCAAAAAATTCTTAATAAAAATATTTTGCAAATAAACCATCACTGTAAAGGTTCTTCTACTCTATTTCTCAACTTCTCCCATAATTAAAAAAAAAAAAAAAACTCAAGAAAAGGGCTGATTCCTTAGATCAGTTCAATTAACCAGTTAGTAAGCATTTCTTAAACATTTAGACAGACACTATGCTTAGAGAAAGGCAAAATAAAAATGGTCCCTGCCCTCAAGGAACTCATTCTCACAGGGAAGACAAACAACTGAGGGCATAAAGCTATATAACGTAAATGGGAGGTGATCTCAGAGAGAAAGTATTAGCAATGGGAAGAAATAAGAATATCATTGAAGAAGGTGGGATTTGAGCTAAGGCTTGAAGGAATCCAGGGAAGAGGTGAAGAGGCAGAACATTCCAGGCAGAGAATGGGATCAGAAAGAAAAGGGATCAAGTTGGAGATGGGGTAGGATGTTTGAGGAATAGTTGCTCTGAAAAATGAGGAAGCAAAGCTCTACAGAGGTCCATAGTCTACTGGATATTCTTATAGCCATAAGAAACATGAGGAGGGAAAAATGTTTGAGGGAAATGAAAATAAGACCTTTGTTTAGCCAGGACACAACTTAGGAGCAGCAGAAGATAAAACAGCATCAGATCACTCATAACAGAATGAAGAATAAGGAGAATTTAAGAGAATGGAATTTGTTATTAGTTGTTTGTTTGCCCATTGGAATAGGCTTCTCTAATACTCAGTAGTTGATCCCACTTTACTCAGAAATCTATCTATGGCTTAAAGAATATATACCTTAAGAAGATCAAACTCTCTGTCTTGATTTTATATGGATCTAATAAATTCTGTGATTGATTTTTTTGAGAGGACATATGCACCAAGAATAAATACTCCACTTAGACATCCAGTCCAGATCTTCAGGTCAGGGATATGTGCTACTTTTGACTTCCTGGTATAAACTAACCTAGTGCATATTTAGATATAAAGAACCATTTTTACTGGAGCTTATGTCAATGAGCATTTACTAATTTCCCACTATGCTTTGAGCATTGTGCTAAGCACTGGAGTTTTAAAGAGAGGTAAAAAACAAAATAAAACCAAAAAGTCCCTGTCCTCAAGGAACTCCTAGAAAACTGGGTGGGAAAACATGCAAACAATCACATATGAATAAGATTATATGTACATATACACATATATATGCACATGTATATATATATATATATGTGTGTGTGTGTGTGTGTAATTTAAAGTCTCATGAATGAATACAGAAAAAAAAATCTTATCCTTCCTTTTCCTGACCTAAATTTGATTTATTAGGAAGAAAATTTGAAATGATGATTTTTAAAATTCTGAAAATAAGACCAAGATCAAATTGGCAATATAATATAAACTGGCTATGGCAGGGAGGTGAGCTACAATATGATGAAAAAGCACTGATAGTTCTACACCCCCCCCCAAAAAAATGAACAACTAAAAACAATTTATTCAAGAGCTTTCTACGCAAGAAGATTTATGCTAAGTTCTAGGGAGTATAAAAGCAAAAAGCAAAGGCAGTCTCTTCTCTCAAGCACCTTACATTCAAATAGGAGGAGGCAATATACGAAGAGGAATAGTGGCCAGGAGATGGCAAGTGGGCCATAGAGGAGTAGATTGATACATTCCATCTGTAATGTTAATGGAATAAGAAGATCTTCCTTGTTCATTAATAGCCTATGTGACCACGTGTACCCTTTTTTCCTTGCAACAGGAGCCATGTTTCCAGGTCTAAAAGTAGACAGGTATTTCAATCACGGATGTTTCATTGCTTTCACAGCTGTGATTCATCCTGAGTCACATAGAGTCCCACTGGGGGAGGAACTTGCCTAAAGAGGAGCTTGTTTAGGGGGAGGCTTACTTATGAGAGGCTGGCTTGTTGGAAGGCTTTCACACCTTTTGGTACTAAGCTAATTAGGCATGGAGTCATGAGGGTTTTGGTGCTTTCTGCTTTTGAGCTTATTAGTTAAAAACTATATATACTTGGAAGTTGGTGTTTTTCTTTGGGGGCTTGCTTGTGAGAAAGACCTTTTGATTCCCTGGACGGGACTCTGAGTAGCCATTTGTTAAAAGCCCCCTGACTACTCATATGGTGGTGCTTTCCTGGTCTGGTGGTATATGTAGGTAGTTGTATTCTTCTGTTTACACAGTTGGAGCCCTGTCCATTGGATTTTTTCTTGGACTACTTCTCTGTACTTATTTGTCTGTTAATTAAAGTAAAATGGTTAACCCCTTTTAAAACTGTCTTTCCTTTATAAAAGCATATCAAAGAAACCTGTGCTAGTGGCCCACCCAGTGTGCCAGTATGGTTGCTATTGCACCATCCAACAATGGTAAAGTAGATTTGATTATGGTTCAGGGTTCCAAAAGTGGGAATAAAGCTATCAAGAGGAGTGGGCAGAATCAGGAAGAGGAAAGGATATCCAGACAGAAGCAAGGCAGCTAATAAGAATGAGGAGATAGCCTTGGTATTGAGTGAGATGAAGTATGGCTGGGGCTTCCCTGAAATTGTTTGGACAAGGCAGTAATCAATCAGAAATGTGACTGGGGAGGAGGAAGAAATGGCCTGAGAGTTCAGAGTGAAATAAAGAATGGTAGAGATAAATATGAATGAAAAATGCTAGGAATACCTTTTCTCCTCTAAAATATTTTGCAGTAAAGTCTGAGGAATAGCCACATTTCAGGAATTAAATATTAATGACATACCACTATAACCATCTACTAGCACACAAAGGAGGGGTAATACCTATATGATATATTGCTAAACCAAATGAAGCAGACATTTGAGATGGTCATTCCACTTACCAATAAATCAATAAACAAGTATTCATTAAGCACCAACTATATGTCAGGCAAAGTGCTGGGCTGTGGGGATCCAAAGACAAGCCAATAAACATGACTGACCTCAAGGACCTTATATTCTATCAGTATAAAGAACACACACAAAAAATTTTAAATATATACAAAAAATAAACACAAGGTAATTTGAGGAAGAGCACTGGATTTCATGCAGAAATAAAGTATTTGGAGGCTAAACTGTCTGAATTATGTTTCTATCAGTTAACCTCAACCCCCTTTGAATAATTTCTTTTATCCAATTTAATTTGACCAATTCCACCCTTTTTTTAAAGTTAAATCTCTTTGGGCAAAGACATCTGACCAGGAAAAAAACAAAGTAAATGAAAATGTAAGTTAACGGGTTAACAATGATGTCTGTTGTTTTTTGAAATGTCCCTTAGGAAAGTGGATAAAATTCCGTCACAGAATTCCTAAGGGTATGTTGCAAACAAGCTATAATTCTTGCTTTGCAATTACCTCAGGATGAAATTAATGGATCTATGGAATGTAAAAATCTTGGGTCTGGAAATATATGGACAAATGACAAAAAGGCAGTGAATTATATTGGAAGAAAATGGAAGCTTTCTCTCTATATTCTCTATAAATCTCTACTAGAAACAAGAAGCAAATAGAATTTCCGGAAAGTACAGAGTATGGTAGGAGAAAGTACAGCTTGTAGAGCTGTAAGCAAAGAAGCAAGACACTAATGAATACGAGGCTGTTCAAGGGTGAGCATGCCACACTTTGATCTCTAAGGTCCCATCCTTTGACTACCCAGAGCTGATACTATAAGGTGAATGCCTGGGTCAAGAGTAGGAGATCTGGAGAAAAAGACAATAGGCTCAAAGAGCTAGGGCTTCAATAACATTGAGCCTCTCTAGTTCTCCAAATGAGTTTCTTTTTTTTTAGCTCTAGCATAGTTTTCTGGAAATCATGGCTTCTGGAAACAGTTCTTCCTGTTAGGGCCAAGAGAACATTTGAACTGATTCTATTCTACTGGGGAAAACAGAGAGTATTCTGATTTCTCTCAGTGACTCTAACAGGGCAGAAAAGTGTGTAAGTGTAACAGGGCAGAAAAGTATGTGTATTTGGAGGGGAAAGGAGATTGGAAAGTGTCGAGTTTGGAGAGAAGTGCACCAGAAAATAAGGTAACAGCTCTAAGTATATATTAGAAGGAAAAAATTATCTAAATGCAATAAAGGAAAACACAGGAACACTGGGACTTTCTATCATCTCATTCAAGATACAATAATATTCTCTAGGGGCAGCTAGGTGGCGCAGTGAATAGAGCACTGGCCCTGGAGTCAGGAGGACCTGAATTCAAATCTAGCCTCAGATAACACAAAAAAATTAGCTGTGTGGCCCTGGGCAAATTATTTAATCTCTATCTGCCTCAGTTTCCTCATCTATAAAATGGGGATGGTAATAATAGCTTCTACCTCCCAGGGTCGGTATGACGAACAAATGAGGCAATAACTGGAAAGCGTTTAGCTTAGTACTTGGCACATAATAAGTACCATATTAATATTAGTTATTGTAAAGTAGCCATGAAGAGCTAGAAGGATTTTCAGATGTTACTCAAGATGTTCTTAATGTCTACCCTTGCTGAATACTCACTCCTGCTATGGCTAAGTAAATCTGTTGCTAACTGATGAATGACCTTTGAGAATCTATTTTATTCTTTTTTTTTTTTTGCCTTTTTTTTGGAGGGCAATTGGGGAAAATAATTTATAATTTTTTTTTTTTTGCTTTATGGAGGGCAATTGGGGTTAAGTGACTTGCCCAAGGTCATAGGCTATTTTTTTGTGTTAAGTGTCTGAGGCCAGATTTGAACTCAGGTCCTCCTGACTTCAGGGTGGGCCGGTGCTATATTCACTGTGCCACCTAGCCTCCCCTGAATCTATTGTATTCTAATGTTGAACCAAAACTACAAGGGAACAGGCCTGAGTCAGGCCCAGCCCAGAACAAAGGTTTTATTTTAAGTCAGGCTTTGCAACCATGGATCCTAAGGAGAGATCCAGGGTTCTCAATATTCACATAGGAATGTTTCTTCTAGTTTTGTGCTACCTTAATGATATTTATTAGTTAAAATCATTCTTAGAATCTAGTTTTAAAGCCCTGTGCCTAAAAAAAAAATTCCCCTATCCTTTTTTCTCTAAGATCCAGTAAGAATAGAAATGCCCGTTAAGCCTTCCAGAATAAATGATGAACAGTAGGAACCTCTGAAAGGATGGGATCTATCAGTATTGGAGCAAACCTATACTGGCACCTTAAAGAAAGAAAAAGGTAAGTAGATCCATAAACAGCTCTTAAGTAGGTGGGACCAGGCAGAGACTGTGTTAACAGCTAGTCTCCTTGTCTTTCTCAGTACTATAATGACAAAGAAAAGCCCTATAGACTTCTAATTGAATCAATGCTTCAAACATTTCTCAGTCTAGACAGAGACCACAAAAACCCCAAACAAGCCAGCCCTTATGTTTAAACGTATACCTGCTGAATTCTGTGTAAAAGACACAAAAAGCAGGGTGAGGAAGATGGCATTCTCAGAGCAAAAAAAAGAAACTGGCAGAGAATTTCAGCTGGATTCAAAACCTGAGAATGGGAAGCCACACTGACATAGCAGGATGACAACTTAACTTGGGAAAAAGTCAGGATCTTTTCTCTAGAAGACAGTAATCCTCTTCTCAGTCTCATTTAATTAACTAGAGGCACTTTCAATGCTAGGGCATTTTCAAGCTGCTGCTTAAGCAGTGAAATGAGAGGTCTGATGTTTGCATTTGGGGAAATATGGATAAATATAATCAAATCTATGCAATCAAAGCTGACGTGAGCAATGAAGAGCCTGAATTTAGGGCCAAGGGACAGAGATGAAACCTTTGCATTAAATAAATGCAAGTAGGAAATTTCCCAGAGCTTATTGTTCCTTAAAGTAACCACTTATTTAATTATTTGGCTTTAATGGGTGTTTTTTCCCCCCGAGTTATGGGATATTTTAAATTATATTTTAAATAGCTTTTCAAAATCTTTTTTGCCCTTAGATGCTTTTATCAAAGACTATAATTCACTACAACTGAATAAAATGAGAATTTCCCTTAGGAACACAGCACTATGATGGGTAAAAACCTTCTGCAACCCACAGCTTCACAACTTTTTCCACTATCAAGTTCAATTTTCTAGGTTCATTGGTGCCTTTTCTGGTCCCTAGCTGCCACTGATTCCCCTAGTTTTGTATGGTTTTCTGATCACCAGGTCCTTTGTAAGGAAAAGACTACTGAGTTTTATCATAGGAACATGGATTTAGAGCTAGAATGCACCTTAAGATCCATTCCAACCCTCATTTTAAAGATAAGGAAACTGAAGTATGAAGAAGTTATGTGACTTGCCCAAGGTCACACAGATGGAAACTGACTGAGGCATAATTCAAACTCAGGTCTTCATGATGCTAAGTCTGGCTCTCTATTCATCATGCTTTATCATCTGCCATTTATCTAAACTTTGCTCCTTGCCTTCTACTCTCTCATAACAACACACCCATCTCTTCAATAACTTCAGAATGATTTTCTATTAAGAATTTGAACAAATCATTCCATTTCTCTGGGCCTCATTTTCCTCATCTCTAACATGAGCAAGCTGGTTCATTTCAGCTTTAAATCTATGATCCTACATCCAGTGAGGGAAGGAGTGGTAGAGAAACTGAGGTAAACATTCAAAGTTAAATCGATTCCAAAAGGGATCACACTTGATTATAGCCTTCACAATCAGCTACAGGCTGTTCCTTTCTAGCTCCTTCCTACCTAACTTTATCCTTCCTGGTTTTGGCCTTGAAAGGAAATGGGTTGCCAGAGTTGATTTAATTTAATTCCCATCCTTCCACAAACCTCCCCCTTTATCTTCAATATGAGGAGTTTCAGGCCTAAGAGGGGAACACCATAGTACCTTCCTGCTTGCTTATCATGATAAAAGGTAATGCAAAGTGCTTGGAAAACCTTAAAGCATCATATAAATGCTAATCATCACCATCATCATCATTTGCATCACTATTATCATCATTTTAGGATATCTCACCCTAAACATGATAACAGAGGCCTGGGGAAGCATTCCTCTCCCCCGCTCCCCATGAGAAAATCTCTTCCTTATGTAGGCTCCAGAGCTACCTTTCCTTAGGGTTCTTTTCCACTCTTATCCAAAGTCTGGTCTTCAGAAGATCTCTCCTTCTAGCTATTTCTCCTTTCTGACTGGGATCATGAAGCAGATTTTACAGCTTGGGTTTTTCTTAGTCACCTCTTTCCTTAATGGTTTAATGGATAAAATGGTTACAGGCCACCATACATGGTTCATACTACAACCCTCTGAGCCACCTTAAGACCTCTTAATAATTCTTTCTTTTTTTTATTAATTTATTTGTTTACTTTTAGTTGACAAGATTCAGTTCCACAATCCCTTTAGTTTCAAATTTTCTCGCCTTCCTCCTATCTGCCTCCCTCCCCCCATGGCGGCATGCAAACAAATATAGGATATGAAAATACCTTCACATTAAACATTAGTCAGGTTGTAAAGAAGGATTATAACTGGAATAAACAACACAAGAAAGGAAATAAATTATTTCTTTGTCTCAGAATGGTAAGATGGCTAAAGAGTATACAAAAAGGGGCAGCTAGATGGCGCAGTGAGTAGAGCGCTGGCCCCATAGTCAGAAGGACCTAAGTTCTGATTTGTCCTCAGACACTTAACACACACGCATATACACACACACAGGAAACTAGCCGTGTGACCTTGGGCAAGTCACTTAACCCCAATTGCCCACCAAAAAGAGTATACACAGATAAACTGAAGGGAGTGAAAAGTCTTTAGCATAGAACAGAAAAGACTAAAGTGGGGTAAGGGAGTGGGGACAGGAAGGAACATGATGCAGTTTGCAAATATTTGAAGAACACATGAAAGAGGGATTAGATCTGTTCTTCTTGGCCCAAGAAAACAAAACTAGAAGCAATGGTTCTTGATCTAGGCTAGATATAAATAAAATTGTTTCCAACAGAAGTGACCAAAAGTGGAATAAGTTCCTTCCACAGGAGGGTTCCTAGTGGTGGGGTAGATAGAATGCTGGGTCTAGAGTCAGGAATACCCCTCTTCATGAGTTCAAATCCAGCCTTAGACACTTGTTAGCTGTGTGACCATAGGCAAGCCACTTAACTCAGTTCACCTTAGTTTCTTCATCTGTAAAATAAACTGAAGAAATGACAAACTACTCGAATATTTTTGCCAAGAAAACCCAAAATGGGGTCACAAAGAATTGGACACAACTGAAAGCAACTCAACAGAAGGTAGAGTGCCCTTCACTGGAAGGCTTTTGAAGTAGACTCATCAGAAGTGCTATAGAGGGGATTCTGGGTCACAGGCCTGCTGAACTACATAGCCTCTGAGGTCTTCTGAAATGCTTGGATTCTTTTATTGTAGTTGTGAACTGGCCATCTAACCTAAATCTTGAGTACTGACCAAATTAAACTGGCAGAGACATCCACCAGCCACTAGAGATTTCACACCTTCTTGGCATAACTTGGGAAGCAATTACATTACAAGAGAGGAACGAGTGATCAGATGGTGAATTCAGGATGGGAGACCGGTGAGACTGTCCTATCCCAAGGACCCACAATTAAGGGACCAATCAGTCAGTTGTCCTTTTCTCTAGTCCTAGCTCCTTCAATGTCCTCATTTTAGAACTGACAAAACAAAGACCCATTTCAACAAATAATTCACCCTATAGATATGAATTGATTTGCTCATGATTGCACAAGGAGCAAAAGTCAAGGAGCCAGGATTCAAAATCAGACACTCTGCTATCAAAACAAATGTTGTGTTTTTTTTTTATTTTTTTAAATTTTCTATTGTGCCACAGAATGGCTCACTGGGTCCGTTCAGGGACCTCTTTCCTGAGGTTTGATCCTAAAAACTACATGTAGTGATAAGATTTATGATCAATCAACTAACCAAACAATCAATCAACAAGTATTTATTTAGCACTTAATATGTTCCAGCAATGTGCTAAGCATGCAAGATACAAAGAAAAAGTAAAAATATCCCCTGGATTCAAGGAGACTTATAATGGGGGAGTTCACATTTCAATGGTTATTGTGATAAAACTAGCTATCGTTTACATAGAGCTTTAAGGTTTGCAAAACACTTTACATGTGCCTCTTTTGATACCCATAATAAGCCCAGGATGTAGGTGCTATTATTATCCCCATTTCACAAAAGAGAGAACTGAGAAACACCAAGGTTAAGTGACTTTCCTAGGTTCACACAGCTAGGAAGTATCTAAAATAGAATTTTAATTCCAGTCTCCTGATTCCAAGTCTAGTACTCCATTATTATGGTTTCTATTATTACCAAAATCTGCATGGAAATATAGTCATATAATAGCATATAGCTTTCCTCACTGTCACAAAACTACTTCCCATTTCCTTTGTATATGTTTCATATCTCTTTGTTACCTAATGTGTCTTTTTTCTCCCCCAGTAGGATGTAAGCTTCTTGAGAGCAGGAGCTGGTTTATTTTTATCATATCTCTAGAGCATAACAACATCTAGCATATAGTAGATGCTTACTAAATTTACTGAATGGAATTAAACATTTTTGTCTAGACCCATAACTAGGCTAGAGTTTTTAGAGCTTTACTCTGGGGTGAGAAATTTTATAGCCACCAATGCTTTTCTTCCCCTGCCTGCCCCACTGCCAGCCTCATGCCCTTCAATTCCTCCTTACCTTCTGCACTTGCTAGCAGTGATATGCTTCTTCACCTTGCTGACTACACCTTTAGCAGGATCAGGACCTTGGAGTGTTTCAAGGTACCCTTCCTCTACACAGACCACATCCATGTCAACCTCCCTGTCTCACTACTAATGAAAATATTTCTCTTTTCTCACTTCCTTCCCCTTCCTAACTCTACCCCATCAATCAGGCAAAGTATTTACTATTATTGTTGCTATATTTAGCTCACATCTTGATCTATGGATACACTATTTGATAAAACATATACTGAACTGCTCCAATCACATGGAAACCTCCATGTGATGGAAAGACCGGATCACTGCCCTATTTATTTTAAGCAAAATAATAAATGTAGCAAAATATCAACCCAACAAATGTACTTGGACATTCCTGCCCTTTGAGTTTGAAAAAGAGATGAATGTAAATGTGCTAAAGGTCAAATCCATTTGTAGCAAGCAGTTCAAGCTCTTCTAGGCACATTTGTCCTAGTGTTTTAACGCAGCTCATCCTTGAGGAAGCCCTGGTGAGTGCATGTGCCAGGGCTCCCCCCTCTCCCTGAACATGCATTCATTCATCCTTTCACCCTTCACATCTGAATAGTGATACTGTGGAAATATAGAAAGAGAATGGCCTTGGGACATCACATTCAAATCATCCTGTTAACACTGAGCAGGCTTTATAGCTGAGAAATGTGTTTGCTTTGGTGATTTTTCAGATATGTACAACTACATCAGTCTGCATGCCTTCATTCCCTTGGAGAACTCAACAAAGGGGCATGTTGTTAATACTCACATGATGGAAATAATAAAAGTCTGTTTTCATCACAGCCTTGTATGCTTTCACTTTGGTGCTGAAATAGTAGAACAGAGTAATGTGCAGGGCATTTTACTAATGAAATAGCATAATCTATGAAGTGGTTAGAAGTCTCCTAGTCCACCAGGGACCTGACCTAGATTGGATGGTGGTGGGGAAAAGATGGCTAAAAATCTCCTTTATACCTGGAAAAGGTTGTACAAATAGTCAAGACTGTGTCCAACTGAAAATCCTATAATAGGGGCACCTGGGAGATACAGTCAGAGAATGCAGTGAGTGGCAGGAGGGAAAACCACAGTAAATGGTTTCTACTTTTTTTTGCTGAATGGCATGTAAAATTGTTGGTAGGCTCACAGTCCACTGGGGCTTGGAGACAGATTGGGTAACGACTAGGAATTTTTAGAACTAGAGAAAAGGACAATTGATTGATTGGTCCCTTAATTGTGGGTCCTTGGGATAAGACAGTCTCACAGGTGGAATTAATATGGGCAGACCCCTTGTCTCCTCCTTTTTTGTCCCTTAGGGCTCCTTGGACAGGTATTATAAAGTGAGCTTCTTGTGCTGGCATAGACAGAAGGCCTCAGCCAAGAGAGAAGTATTTTGAGCTCACTCACATTTAGAGCTGTAACTTCACTGTGCTCACAGTCATTCAAGCTTACAACCTTGGTTTCATTTTGATGCCACTCGTATCCCGCTTAGTCAATCCATTGCTATTGCCTTCCCTATGTCTCTGAAGTGCACCCTCTTCTCTCCCCTCACATAGTCATGACCCTAGCAAAGGCCTTCAGCCCCTCTAATGGGAACTGCTCCAGTAGCCTTCTAACTGGTATCCCTGATTCAGACCTTCTCCTATCAGTCTTCACTGAACTGCTACATGATTTTCCCAAAGCCCAGGCCTAGTCATATCATTCCACTCACTCTTCTCAAAAATCTCCAGTAGCTCTTTATTACCTCCAAGATCAAATGTGAAATACTGCTTGGCATCTAAAGCCCTTCACAATCCGGCCCCTTACTATCCATCCAGTCGTATTACCTTTTACGTATTACCACACACTCTACAATTCAGTGACATGGGCCTTGCTACTCCTTGCTACACAGTCTTCTGTCTCCCAACTCTGTGCCTTTTCAATAGCTGGCCTCCTTACCTAGAATATTCTCCTTTATTATTATCCCTGCCTCCTGGTTTCTCCAGGCTTTTTCAGAACTCAACTCAAGTCCTAGCTTCTGCAGAAACTCTTGGTTCTTCTCAGCCTCACTCACCTTCTGGTGCCTTCCTTCTGGGATTACCTTCCATTTACCCTGAATATACCTTGTACTGCATAGTTACTTTCATACTGTCTCCCCCCTTAGAATGTGAGCTCTTTGAGGGTACAGATGGTGTTTTTGCAATTCTTTGGATCTCTAGTACTCTGCATAGTATGGGGCACACAATAAATGCTTGTTGACAATAGTGAAGTGGAAAGCTGGATTAAAAGGAGTTAAAGAAAAAAGAGATGGTGAGAGAGTAGAGACAATAAGCATAGACTACTCTTTCTAGGTATTTTTGTCTTTACTATATTTTGCTGACTAAGAGGTAAAAAAAAAGCTATCCTGGGTTCCATGAGATAATAAAAATTTAGTAAGTTTACTGAAAAATTTAATTTTGTTTAACTTTTAAAAGCTATTACATAAAAGCTTGTCTAATCTATGTGTATTGCTACTTGAAAAACCAGATGGGAGGGCTCAAGGTTCACTCAAAGAGGTCAAAAGCCCATTGAACAGGCAAAAAAGTCAACTGGGAAGCAGGCATGATCGATTTCAGTACCTGCTCTCCAAGTTGTTTTTTTCTCCTTGTTTCTAGGTTGGGCACTTAACTTCCCCCTTCTTTGATTCAGTATTGACCTCCTCTAATGGGAACAACCAGTCAGTGCCTCTGACTCCTTGCTGATTTCAACTCTCTCTCCCCCATACTCTCTCTCCCCAATTGGTATTGAATTCTCGCTCTGCTTCCCACCGCCAAGATTCTTCTGCCTCCCACTGGCACCTTAATGTGCATCCCCTCTGATACTAGAGTACAGCTGCCACCATCTGAGATTGCAGGTCTAAATGACTATCCCCTACAATAGCCCATCAGCCTGTCACTTACTAGGTAGCACAGACCAGCAACATGAAGCAGCTAACAAGGTGGCATATACCAGCATTATAAACACATCGATACCCAAAATTTCAATGTGTTGATTAAAATACATGCTCCTTGTGATTTGATACTTTTGACCAAAGAATGATAGATTTGGAGTTGGAAGGGGTCTCATTTAACACCCTCATCTTACAGATTGGAAAATGGAGCCCAGAGAACATGTAAATTGTCAAATGTCTTATCAGTTCTGATTCCAGAGCTGGGGTTTAATCCTAGATAATCTAAACCCAAATACTAAGGCTTTTCCATTTCTCACCATTGGGAAAAAATGATGGATTTAAAGAGCTGGGATCCTCATCATTCCAGGCCCTGCCAGGGTCTGTATATTCTGACTTCTCAGAAAATCTCATGTTTCAGAAGCAGAATTATACCCATAGTCAGTTTCTCTGTATACATGATCACACACTCATATACAGTATCCCTCCACAGTGGGTGCCAATTCAATTAAATATATTCAAATCAGCTGGACAACATTGTCCATTCAAATGTCAACTAAGTCACTCTAGTCACATGACCACAAACAGTACTTCACTTGTTCATTCTGAGGCATCATTCTCATGGGCAACATACAGTCAGAGAACAAAAACTTAACAAGCCTTGTTACAGTATCACAGCTATCCAATTCCACAAAGAAAGATAAAAAAAGGCCATTCGTGAGTAGGGCCAAAAGATTAACACATAGGCACAAACAAGCAAACAAACAAAAACTTACACTTTTGCTCCGTGAAAGCAGATCACTCGTGTTTTTTTCCATGGTGGTAGTATATTCAGTAATGCAGATCAGTGCTAGGGTTCTCTACTGCCTTCACTCCAAACCAATCAAAGGCCAAATGGCATACTGAAGAGAAAGCAAAGAAAAGCATAATTCAGTGGATGTTTAATTTATGTGATTAAATGTTGTCTGTAGTTGAACTGGTGATTGGACTGTTCACTTAAATAAACAAGAAGTTAATAGATGTAATGTATAAAGCCACATAAGGACATGTAAATGATTTTTCCAAAGTTATTTTTACTAAACACAAGTTCTAGATTTCCACATTAACCATAAGAATCTATTTTGGGGAGTAGATACAAAGGTAAATTTATAAGACACTCCTCAAATTTCAATAAATATATAGGCTATCATGACACAAATATTAGCTCTCACTTATAGAGTAAGGGAGTCAATGCCTTTCAGACTAAAATCTTAAGTACCCAAGAAATAAATGAACAACATAGTCAGTAACTGATTCATTAGGTTATACAAGTTGTTTTTTTCTTATCCATATAGTGGGGGATAAGAGATACAAAGCTTCAATGATAGAGCAGATATATTACTTTAACTATAAGATTTAAAGACTTAGAGAAAGCTTCCAGTACATAGAGATCTTGTCCACATCCTCCCTTAAAGTAGGAGAGGACATGGACAAGAATAGGACAAAAGGTGATGGGTTATGTTATTCACCATTGTAGGGCATCCTTACATTGATGTGACCATGAATACATAGAATTATTGAAGGATGTGTCACTGGACAGCAGGGCCTGTACTGTCTTTCATCTTTGCATCTCCAGTGACTATCATAGTGTTTTTCACTTAGTAAGTGTTTAATAACTGCCTAGGCAATAGGCAAGAGCCAAAAAGATTTTGATAGGATAGAACCCTGGACTGAATCTACTCAGATGAAATTTAATGTGGATAAATGAAAAGCCTAACACAGGTTCAAAAATCAATCAGCAAAGATAAAGATGGGAGAGACATAATTAAGTAACACTTTGTCTGAAAAAAAAAACAATCTAGATTTTAATGGGAATACATGCTAAATATGAGTGAATAGTGTGATATGGAAGTCAAAAAATAAGTGAATGCAATTTCAGGTTACATTAGAAGAGGTATAATTTCTAGTACTAATGATAGTCTTGCAATATTCTACCCTAATGAGGCCAGATCTGGAATGTTGTGTTCAGTTTGGACCACAACATTTTAGGACAGACACTAAAGTAGAGAGCATCAAGAAAAGGGCAAACAATATGGCAAAAAGCTTCTAGATTTAGACCTTGTTGATCATAGAGTACAATTTGCTCATTTTATAGTTGAGGAAGCCAGTATGAAGACAGTAAGTCATTTGCCTAAGGAAAAAAGGGACTAAGAAGTGGAATAAAGATGACAGAGTAAGAGGAAGCATTTTTGCCTTACTCACTCATCCCACCTCCTCTACAACAACCTAGAAAACATACCAGACCAATTTTTCATCTAGAAAGCCTAGATAAAGTCAGAGTGAGTCACTGTTCCATCCCAAAGTAGCTTAGAAAGACAAAGAGGTCTGCCAATACTGGGGTAGGACCTGGCAAGGAGCAGAACTCAACAGCAGTGATGATAAGGACAGGGAGTTGTCCAGCCTCTGGGAATGAAAAGGGAACCAAAACAGAGTAACAAGAAAAAACTCACTAACACAGAAAGAGGTCCCAGGCTATACCTAAAGTAGTGTGAGAACAAGAAAAAGCACCTTATGGGTTCTGGATCTAGAGTAGAGAGCAGCAGTTGTGAGCCATCAGGGCCATAACTGTGTACTGAGAAAAGAACAAATTTGAGAAACTATGAGGCTCTGAGCCCAGAAACAGAGCAGTGACTCCATTCTGGCTTATTGCCTAGCACATGAGCCAACAATGGAATAACCAAGGCAGGAGACTAAGACCAAAGGAGAGTCAAGAATTCAATCACTATGAATGTTCTTCAGAACATTCCAGTTGGATAATAGTGAGTCCAGCAGAAATCTATTGGAACTCAACTATACACAAGCCAACAGACAAAAACCTGGAACAAAAATTTGTGAAATTCAGACCAGGAGGTCAGTGAACATAACTCTGAATAGATCATACCACTTTGGAAAGCACTGACAATTTGCATGACCCCAGAATAAGCTATGAAAACAGTAGAAGGACATGAAAGAACAGAAGCTCAGGCAGATATTTCCCCATGAAGTGAGAAGAACCAAAGTCCAAAGTCAAAAATAGGCTGAAAGAATGAGAAAAAAAGTACCTGATTATAAAGAACTACTATGGTGGGAAGAAAGCTCAAGAAACAAACACACAAGAAGACAATGACTTGAAAACATTTACAAGAAAAATCTCAAAGGAAAAAAAACGGAGATTGGACACATGCCTAACAAGAATTCCTTGAAGAATTAAAGGGATTATAAAGAACAAAAAAATTTTTTAAACCAAATACAAATGGTAGGGAAAAAATGGGAAAAAATGTGAACCATGCAAAAAGGTTAGGAAAAGAGAACTGATTGCTTGATAAAATAATCACAAATTATTTCTGAAAAAAATAACTTCTTAAAAATCAGAATTGGCCAAATGGAACCTAATTATTCCACGAGGTACTAAGAAATAATGAAAAAAAGCCAAAAGACTGAAAAAAATAGAAGAAAAATATAAAATACCTAATAGGAAAACAACTTATAAACTTCTTGAGGGCAACAACTATCTTTTGCTCCTTTATGCACCCCCAATATTTACTTATTTAGCACAGTGGGTGGCACAATGTATGTGCCTAATAAATGTTTACTGACTGAAAATAGACCAAAGAAAGATAATTTAAGAACCATTGGACAAAAAAGGCTAGATAACATATTTCAAAATATAATAAAGGAAAACCACCAAAATATCTTAGAACAAGAGGACATAGTAAAAAGGGAAAGATTCCATCATTCATCTCCTGAAAGAAATTCCAAAATGAAAATTCTCAGGAATAACACAAGCAAAATATAGAACTCCCCAAGTTAAGGAGTAAATATTGAAAGCAGCTAAGAAAAAACAATTCAAGTACAACAGAACCAGGAACCATACAGTCATTTAGTAGCTACCATAATAAAGGAACAGAGAGCTACAAATATTATATTCTGTGCAAGCAGATGATCTAGGATTACAATTAAGGACACTCTGCCCAGAAAAACTGAATTAATCCTACTGGGTGAGAAATGTGCAATTAATGAAATAGAGGTCTTTCAGGCATTCCTGATGAAAATACTAGAGCTGAATAAAAAAAGACATATAAATACAGGGTTCAAGAGAAGTATAAAAAAGTAAATAGGAGTGAGAAAATATAAGGGATCAAATAAAGTTAAACTGCTTAAATCCTTATAAGGAGAGATGACATATGTAACTTTAAATCACCGGAGATTTTTGAGGGGGCCCAATTCGACAGAGGGCCTAGGAGTCATTCTGATATATATTTGGATATCTCAAAAGAATAATGGAAGTGTGGGGAAGAGGAATGTATTGGGAGAGAAGAAGACAGGGGAAATTATCATACATAAATGGGACAAGCAAGGAAGAGTTATACAATAGAGGGGACAATGGGAGGGAAATGGGTACCACTTAAACCTCACTTTTATCTAAACTGATTCAAGGAGGGAAGAACACCAAAACAGAAATCCTGAAAATCAAAAAGAGGTTTACAAAATTGAAAGTTTAAGAAATGAACTAAGTAAAACTAAGCTTTTTTAACAAACAACCACAAAATAGATAAGCCATTTGGCTAATTTGATGTTAAAGAAGAAACTGAAAATATCAGTATGAATAAAATTGACAATCTTAATCAAATAGATATCTATATTTAAAAAAATAATTGCCTGCAAGGATCTAAGACAATTTCAAAAGACTCATGATGGAAAATGTTGCCCACATCCCAAAAAAGAACTATGGAGTCTGAATACAGATTGAAGCATATTATTTGCTCTTTCTCTTTTTTTGTTTCTTCTTTCTCATGATTTCTCCCATTGGTTCTATTTATTCTTTACAATATGACAAATGTGAGAATAGGCTTAATATAAATGTATATAGAGAGCCTATATCAAATTACATTCCAAATGGAGAGAAGGGAGAGATGGAGAGAAAATTTGGAATTCAAAATCTTATGGAAGTGAATGTTGAAAACTAAAAATAAATAAATAAGTTCATAAGTAAAAATAAAACTAATAAAACCTTAACAGCCCAGAAAAAAAATTATTGCCCAGATTACCAAAACAAGAAATAGATTACCTAAGTAACCCTATCTTAGAAAAAGAAATTGAATAAGCCATAGATGAGTTGTAGAAGAAAAAATACCCAGAACCAGACAGATTTGCAAGTTAATTCTACTAAATATTTAAAGAGGAATTATTTTTTTTGTTGTTTTTTGGGGTTTTTTTTGTTGTTTTGGAGGGCAATTGTTGTTGTTGTTGTTTTGGAGGGCAATTGGGGTTAAGTAACTTGCCTATGGTCACACAGCTAGGTTATTGTTTCTCTGTGCTTTAAGTGTCTGAGGCTGGAACCGAACTCAGGTCCTTCTGACTCCAGGGCCAGTGCTCTACTCACTGTGCCACGTAGCTGCCCCAAGGAATTAATTTCAATATTGCATAAACAGTTAGAAACAATGGGTAAAGAAGGAGTCCTACAAATTTTTTCTATGACACATATATGGTCTTGATAATTATACTAGGGAAAGTCAAAAAAGAAACCAACAGACTAATAAATATTGATGCAAAATTTTTAAATAAAATATTAGTAATGAAAGTGTAGCAATATATCCCAAATATCAGACACTATGACCAGAATGGATTTATACCAGGAATGCAGGATTAGTTCAATATTAGAAAAACTATAAACATTTACCATATTAATAACAAGAGCAACAAAAAATCACATGACTACTTCAATAGATGCAGAAGCTTTATAACAAAATACAATACTCATTTTTAAAGGAAAAAACACTAGAAAGCATGAGAATAAATGAAGCATTTCTCAAAATGATAAGCAGTATATATCTAAAAACCAAGAGCAAGCATTATCAGTAAAGGTGATAAGCTAGAAGCCTTTCAAATAGGATTGGGAACAAAGCAAGGAAGTCTGTTAGCATCTTTACTCTTCAATAATAATACTAGAAAAGCTAGCTATAGCAATAAGAGGAGAAAAAAGAAATTGAAGCAATAAGCACAGTGAAGGAAGGAAAAAAATCCTCCCTTCTGGCAGGTGATATGATAGTTTACTTAAATAAACCAAGAGGGTCAACTGAAAAACTAATTGAAACAGTAACTTCAGCTAAGGTGCTGATGGTTCATACAAATCATTAGCATTTGTATACATTACCAACAAAACCCAGCAGTTAAAGACAGAAAGAAAAATTACATTTACAATAACTGTAGGCAATATGAAATGTTTGAGACTCTACCTGCCAAGACATAACAGGAAATATACAAAGAAAATTACAAAACATTTTTCACACAAATAAATACAGATCTGAATATCTGGAGAAATATTAATCACTCGAATAAGCTGAGCCAATATAATAAAAATTGCAATCATACTTAAATTAATTTACTTAATGCCATAACAATCAAACTATCAAAGAAATACTTTATAGAGCTAGAAAAAAAACTAATAAAATTCATCTAGAGAACCAAAAAAATAAAATAAAAAACAACCCCTGTTATTATTAAGGAAATCAATGAAAAAAGAATAGAAAGGAAGGGGGTCTAGCACCCCTAGATCTTAAACTATATTACAAAGATATAATAATCAAAAGCCTTTGTTGTTGGATAAGAAACAGGATGGTTTATCTTTAGAAAAGATTAGGTAGACAATATATAGATGCAAATGATGACAGCAATCTAGTATTTTATAAATCTTAAGATCTCAGTTCTTGGGGCAAGAATTTTACTGTCAGGAAAACTGTAAAGTAGTCTTGCAGAAACTAGTCATAGACCAACATCCCCTTCCATATATCCAAGTAAGCTCAAAATGGATTCATAATTTAGACATAAAGGATAATATTATAAGCTAATTGGTAGGGCATGCAAGAAATCACCTATAAAATATATGGATAGAGGAAGAGTTCATTACCAATAAGGGATATAGAGGATCACCAGAAATAAAATGGATAATTTTGATTATATTAAATTTCAAATGTTTTACACAAACAATTCAAATACAGCTAAAATTTAAAGAAGAAATTTTCTCAGAGAAATAAAAAAAGGTTTTGCAGCAAGTATCTGTGATAAAAGTCTCATTTCTAAAATATATAGAGAACTGAGTCAATTGTATAAGAATAAGAGTCATTCCCCAAAAGATAGATGGTGAAAGGATATGAATAGGCAGTTTTTAGAGGAAAAAATCAAAGCTATAAATATCCATGTGAAAATTGTTCTAAACCATTGATAATTAGAAAAATGCAAATTAAAACAACTCTGACATACCACCACATACCTATCAGAATGGTTAAGATGAAGTAAAAAATGGAAAATAACAAATGCTATAGGGGATGTGGGAAAATAAGTATACTGATGCACTGTTGGTGGAGTTGTGAACTTGTACAACAATTCTGGAAAGAATTTGGAAATATGACCCCAAAGATTTTAAACTGGCATACATAATGACATACTAGGTCTATACCCCAAAGAGATATAAATATAGATATATTAAAAAGAGAGGGAAGGGACTCACATATACAAAAATATTCACTGCTGGTTGTGTGTGTGTGCACATGTGTGTGTGGCAAAGTTTTGGAAACTGAGGGGATATTTATTATTTGAAGAATGGTTATACAAGTTATAATACATGAATGCAATCAAATATACTATAAGAAATGAAGAGGATAGCTTCAGAAAATCCAAAGAAGATTTTTATCAACTTATGCAAAGTTAAGTGAGTAGACCAGAGGAATAATTTATGCAATTCTGTAATAACAATGTTATAAATATAATCAACTGTGGGCAGGTAGGTGGTACAGTGCATAGAACACCAGACCTGGAGTCAGGAGTATCCGAGTTCAAAACAAGCCTCAGACACTTACTAGCTATGTGACCCTGAGCAAGTCATTTAACACTGATTGCCTCAGTTTTCTCCTCTGGAAAATGAGCTGAGAAGGAAATGGCTAACCTCTCCAGTATCTTTGTCAAGAAAACCCCCAAAATGAGGTCACAAAGTTTCAGATATAACTGGAACAACTGAACAACCACAACAATCAACTAGAAAGACTTAATTACTCTGATCAACACAATAACCAAATGCAATTCCAAAGGACACGTGAAGGCATGTGTAATCGACCTTTAGATAGAGAACTGATGGGTTCTAAGTGCAGACCCAAGCATCTTCTCTTTTCTTACTTTTTCATTCCTTTTGGGACAGAGTTAATCTGAAATTTTATTTTGAATGACTATATATCTTGTGATGAGTATAAGAAATAACCCTATGGGCTATAATCAAGGCTATACTTGGGAAAATGGAGTGTTAATCAAAGTTATATCTGCTATCCAATGTGATATATGGTTTCTAGGTGAAGAGTATGTATCAAGGAAGGAAGGAAAGAAAGAAGGAAGGAAGGAGGGAGGGACGGAAGGGAGGAAGGAGGGAGGGAAGGAAGGGAGGGAGGTAAGGATGGAGGGAGGAAAGGATGGAGGGAGGGAAGGATGGAGGGAGGGAAGGAAGGGAGGGAGGGAAGGAAGGAGGAAGGAAGGCAGGAACAGAAGGAGGGAAAAGAAGATAATTCCAACTAATCATTCTTGCTAAGTAAATGTTTTATGCAAAGTGTTATCTATGTCCTATAATTTTGATACCACAGAACAAACCTCTGGTTACATGGCCCTAATCACAGGTATTCATGCAGTTGAAGAAGCTATTGGAGAAATTTACCAAATCCAAATACAGATGACAAGTCAGAGATAGTGGCAATTCTTCTCAATCAAGATAATATAATTCTTTATGATGATCATAAATCTATTTTGGCCTTTCAACAATATTCACAAAACTCTCCCATACTTTGATAAAGCATCCAGAGTAATAGTATCCAGGGAAAGAAAGCACCCTACTAAAACTCTAACATTACTTTTGGCCCCACAAATTTTTCTCAGATCTTCTCCCAATGAAATATTGACCCAGGATGAGTTTATTCATTTGGTAGAATCTGTATCTGCTCACATCTTCAGAAGGTGATAAATAAATGATAAAGGAATAAATAATTGATAAATGCATGAATAAATAAATAAAGCAGCTATCTTTGATATAGGACAATTATTTCCCTGACCTGTCATCAACAATAGAATTTGTACTTTTTATATGTATTTCTAGTCATGATAACCAACTTGCAATACTCTCACACTCTTGCTTAATGCCTCTTGTGACCAAGGATATAAATTTACAATTAGATTATCAGGGATTCAGGATACATTCTGTTAACCACAGAGCAGTGTGGCTAACTTATTTCCTGATTGGCCTTGTAACTCTGCCCAAATTTGCTAATAGGCGCGTGTGTGTGTGTGTGTGTGTGTGTGTGTGTGTGTGTGTGTGCGCATGTGTATGCACACATGCATGCAAAGGGTATTATTGGAAGATCCTTAAGGGCTACTGAATATTAAAGGGGTCATGATAGCTTCTGGGTTGGATCTCTGAGGCACAGGTTTTCTCTTCTATCATTTCTATGAGTTTAGAACGCTTATAGTCAACTCAGCTTCTAGGACATGGATTGTAGAAAAAGTAACCCCATATGCCAAAAAACAATGTAGCTAATTTGTACTTGCAAAAGCCCAGACTTGCAGATATAACTGACTCAAGAATCTAGACTGCAAATTCACAAGAGCATTTAATTCCTGGTGTGTCTGTGCCTAGAAAACCAATTTATAGTTCACAAGGGTTATAAATGAATATGAAATCAAGGTGAACAGAGCTGGATATTGTAAAGGTATATTTTCTTTAAGTTGAAGGGAAATTACTAACAAAAGTAGTGAGAGCAATGACCAAGTATCAGAGTAACCCCTTTCAGGAGAAAATGACTTATAAATGCCTCCTTTCTTTCCAATTCTACTTATTCTCAAATTCATTCTGAGTAGGATCTGCTATTAAGTCCAATATCACTCTCTAAATTATCTTGATGGGCCTAGGGATTTACTTTCATTTCACTCAAAGATTTTTTCTCCTTTTTGTCCAATTTCCATTTTATCAAGTTTGTATTAATGAGGATAAATGGAAAGAACTCAGGATATTTAGCTTGGAGAACAGTCAGGGCATATGACAGCTGTTTTCAAGGATTTGAAGGGATGAAACATGAAAGACAGATTGGATTTTTTCTGTGTAGGGAAAAGGGCAGAACCATAAGCAATGAGAAGAAATTGGACTAGATGTCAGGGGGGAAAACTTTACTAACAATTAAAGCTGTCTAAAAGTCAAATAGGCTGCCTCATGGTATTCCAGGTTCCCTTTCTCTAGAGTTCTTCAAAGTCTGAATGACCACTTGCTAGGCATATTGTGCATGGCATTCTTCTTTAAGTGAACCATAGAGATCCATTTCCTTGCTTCAGTTCTGTGATTTGTAAAACAATTGGGGAATTGAATTAGTAAGATTTTTTTAAATCAATTATTGATGAGCATTTTATTGGGCCCTCAGAACATTTACCACAATTCAACACTCTTAATGGATTTTCTTCATAGGGCTAGTTCATCATAGTGACTTTTCTTCCAAACTAGAGATTACTCTAACCCTTGGATCACTGGATATTTGTCAAAAATATTTTTAGGTACAGTTAGAAAATGAGGAGAATGTCAGATATTTTACCTTGGTAAGCCATAAATGATCAAGGTAGTGGTATTGCCAAGTATATTCCATGATAGCCAATGCTAGGGAGACTAATAGCTCATTAACAAGTCTCCACATTTCATAAGCTCATATTATGTTAAGAAGGATACCATCAATCTTAAAGCATTAATTAGGTGCTTGTTATGTGCTAGACACTATGCTAGGGACTATCCCTTTATGGTATTACTCTTTCATATGGAGAAGTTTGGAGATAAAAGAACAGAAAAAAAATCACTTTTGTGTAAAGAAAAAAATTAACCAACTGACAAGATTTTTAAGGTCTTGTTTCTTTCATAAGTCAACAATTCGGTACCTAAAAATAGTAGGAAAAAACTTTGATTTGATAAAAAAAACTGTTAAAATTGATAATTTAAAGAAACTTGTGTCAGTTTGGCTCATTTGTGTATGTCTATTAGAATAAAGAAAATGAAAATGTTCCTGCCTTCAAGGAGCTTCTATTCTACTTAGACATGTGCAAATGAGCCAAACTGACATAAGTATACATGTAGGTATATGCATATATACACACATTCATGTGCATGCATACACACATGTGCACATGCATATATATACACATTATATGTCATATATTGATACATACACAATGCATATATGTGTATTTTATATGTATATATGTTGTTTAGTCATTTATATCATGTCTTTTCATGACCCTATTTGGGATTTTCTTGGCCAAAATATTAATTTGCCATTTCTCCAGCTTCTTTTTACAGATGAAGAAACTGAGGCAAGCAGGGTGAAGTGATTTGCCCAGGGTCTTACAGCTAGTGTCTGAAGCCAGATTTAAAGTTATATAAAAGAGTCTTCTTGACTACAGATCCAGAACTCCATCTACCACATCATCTAGATGCTTTGTATGTGTGTGTTACATATATATGTATGTGTGTATGTATTCATATTATATATATATATGTATACATATATATGTATGTATATATATATATAATTTAAGATAACGTATAAGATATATGGTCATTTAAGATCAAGAAGGAAATTTATGGACAACCTACCCAATCTTTCTTTCATGAAAATATTGAGTTGTCAAAGAGACTGCCAGCAAAAGAGAAGAAAACTTCAGAACCAAATATAAGCTACAGATGTTTCATAGAATTATCAAATTATATAGGGAAGGGGGGTGGCTAGGTGGCGCAGTGAGTAAGAGCGCCGGCCTCGGAGTTGGGATGACCCGAGATCAAATCCGGCTGCAGAAAATGAGCACCCACACATAAATAATGACTAGCCGTGTAACCTTGAGCAAGTTACTTAACCCCAATTGCTTTAAAAACAAAACAAACAAACAAACAAAAAAAAAACAAAAAAAATTATATAGCGAAGAAGGTATTTATCAACAATGGGATTCTTCAAATGACTGTAATTCCACAGTATTGTTTGTTTATGGTTTGTGGATCCTATTAGATACATGATATGTCCTAAGTGTTTTACTTCAGTCACAGCTTCTGTGACCTTATGTTCTTTCACCCCTTCTTTAAAACATTTGATTTCCCATTGAAAGGGAAAACCAACTAAAAACCACATGGATGTCCTATGTACTATATATAAGATGCACTTATTGTTTCATTTATTCCTACAAAACGCCACTGCGTTTCCAAGGAGTTGTTGAATACTCGTTAAGGGGGAAGTGAGGAAAGAGAAGATATAAGGTCTTTCAACATAGGGTTAGTGAATTAATTGTTCTAACTGAGCTTACTAGTCAATATAGTCAAACTAGTTCTAACTAGATCCCCTATTTCCCAAATTAATAACTTCTTTCATAAAATTGGTCAAACCACAATCACAGTCATTTCTTCCAGGGAGTGTGAAAAGGCAAATGGGTTTAATTCAAAGTTGGATCCAAACTGGGTGGACCTTCTTGCATAGTCTTATTTCAGTACCAAAGTACAAATATATTTCTGCCTTCAATGTTTTCCCTTCTAAGTGACTAATTCAATGTCAAACGTGCTTGAGGTAAAGGCACCTTTAAATAACTTTACGGTTTTGAATATTTACCATTCTTCAGCACATTGTTCTTTAAGAAGATTGCATCATTCTCTGATCAGTTCTCTAGCTTTCAACCTTCCACAAATATCATGGGTTGGAAAGCTCTAATTATCAGCAACAAGTGGCGACCCTTGCAAATATCAAAGTTATGCCTGAGAAATGGTTGTCAAAAGCTTGACTTTTAGGGAGATGATTCTCTGGAGCTCTCCAAAGTTGTGCAAAGACAATGGTGTGAGAACACTCAAACTTTTCTCTCTTCAGAGAAAACAAAAAGAAAATTAGGAAAGAACATTCTTCTATGCAATCTCATCACTACATAAGATTCCATACTTGTTAATCCATTCTAATGGTAATTGGGTAGCAGATCATAAGACTATATGATCATGGATCTAGAAATGTCAGGTCTTAGAGATCATCCTTTTTTTTCCTTTTTGGAGGGCAACTGGGGTTAAGTGACTTGCCCAAGGTCACATGGCTAGTTTTTGTGATACGTGTCTGAGTCCAGATTTGAACTCAGGTCCTCCTGAATCCAGGGCTGGTGCTCTATTCACTGTACCACCTAGCTGCCCCCTTAGAGATCATCTTGTTAAACTTTATTTTAGAGATGAAAAAAACATGGCCCAGAAAGGTTATCTGACTTCCCCTGTATCACATAGATGATATAGAATGAGGATTCTGAACTCCAGTCCTATGACCCTAAACTCAGTATTCCCTGTACCACTCAGCCTTCTGCTGAGGTGAGAATAGTTCACTCCCATAGGAAAGAGAGCTTTGGAAATAGAACTCAGCAGACAGGACAGGCAAAAACAATGGACCCAGGAGTCAATTATGATGGTCTTTATTTAGGAACAATGATTTCCATATTGTAAGTTTTACCTGAAGGTCTAAGTTTCAGGTTCAACTGTTACCAGCCTGGGAAAATCATTTTGGCATAGTAGATAGAGTGCTAGACCCAGAGATAGGAAAACCTGAGTTCAAATTTGGCCTCAGATACTTACTAGCTGTGTGACCCTGGACAAGTCACTTAACCTTGCTTGCCTCAGTTACCTCCTCTGGAAAATGAACTGGAGAAGAAAATGGCAAACTTCTCCAGTATCTTCACCAAGGAAACCCCAAATGGGGTCACAGAAAGGTGGACAGAACTGAAACAAATAAACAAGTCACTGACTTGGGTTTCTTTCAAAGAATACGGTAATAATATCTATGCTGCCTCTTTTACAAAAAATATCATGAGGCTCGTATGGGATGAGGTACATTGAAAGCATTTTGCAAACAGCTGTATAAGTGTAAAATATTATTAACAAAAATTATAGTGAAAATGTAAAGGCATCAACATCAGCTTTATATACTAAAGATACCAACATTTTAGGGCATTTGAGTTTGACACTTCTTTGTGGCTATCCTGGGGAGTATTATAAATTGTAAGGTAACCATCCTCTCTTCTCCCTTTAAGGAAGTAGAAATTTCTTTTCTGTACAATGATTCAATCAGTGTTACATAGGGTCTAGAGCTGAAAGGAATAGAACCTAGACCTGTGATAATATTGGTAAAGAGAACTTCCAGGTGAGGAAATTCCCCAGATCAATGCAGATCAAATTTTCTGCAACTTTTCCTCTTAGAGAGTTGTCTAGAGCAGTAAGAGGGGAGGTGACTGACCCTGGGTCATACAGCAAGGATATGGAGGAAGGACTAGGCAAAGAGTTTCTGATATAGAGTCCAGATTCCTTAAAGCCTCCTAAAGGAGTGTGGCATGTTACAATGTTGTTGTAGTTATTGCCCCAAACTGTTCCAGCTTGCAGAGCTTGAGTCAAATACATAGCCTTGTCTGGTAAAGACTTATTGCTAAGACTGATGGAGCAAATGAAGGTAAATATAAATAACTGTGGACACAATAGGCAGACAAGAACTGTACATCATAAACACAAACACCCTAGAAATAAAAAAAAGTAAAAGATTTACTTTTAAATTTAAAAGATTTACAAACTTTAAAAAGGGGAAAACACCCTAATTTATGATGAAATTTTCTTTTTTTTTACTATCATCCTTAGCTTCAAGTACCCTCCCTTTGACGATGTTCCCAAGTCTGGTCTCCATTTTCACCATCAAATTAAACATCTTTACCTGCATATTTTGCTATTGCCTCAAAATGAACAATCAAAAACCAAAATTATACCCTTACCCCCAACCTCCCCATCTTCTAAGCATTAATATTTCTCTTTATGACAAGATCATCTCTCCTTTCTACTCCCCTCCCCCAATCCTTAGTCATCTACTTCTCAATCTTGGATTCACCTTGAACTCTTCTCTCTCCCTGACCCCCACATTCAATCAGCTGTCAAATCCTATCAAGTCTAATTCCTTCCATTTAGAGTTTCTTTTTGCCATCCACCTTGCCACCACTTCCACCAGACCATCAGATATGTAGAGAACATGATCTTTTAAGTTTTAGAATGGCAACCACAGAGCTCAGCTATCCTGCCAGTGAGTATATAAGCTCAAACCCGTATCAACCACTATATATAGTCATCCTATACCAGACCACCCAGACCATGTTTCACATGCCATCCGCCTTTCTCAACCATCTTTTGTTATTCATCTTGCCCCTTCTATCACACTCTTTCTTCCTCTGTGAACAGAAATGCATTCATCACTTCCATAGTTCCTGGAAAGACTGTCTCAGATAACTCCTCTAGTGGTTCCACTCACTATCCTCTATAAACATACTTCCTTGGCCACTACTCCCTTCTACTTATTATAAAATAAGCTCCGGGATAGAAAGTATGTGAATTTTATAATTTAGGTCTCTTTTATCTTTTGACATTGTTCCTGACACACAGTGGGTCTCAATTTTATTCTTTTGCTTTTTATTTCATAACATGTCACAGTGGCTGACTTCTCTCCACCAGCATGTCCCCTGTTCTATTTCAGGCTCTTCTCATTTCTTTAAATTACTGCAGTAGCCTCCTAACTAGTCTCCTTGGTTCTAATTTCGTCACTGTAAGGTTTTCTTCACACTACTGTCAAATTAATCTTCTTAATACACAGTTCTTAGGAAAATGTGAGGAGTTGGATCATAGATCCCTCAGAGGAGCCAGAGACCTTTGAGGGTAAGAATCAAGACGTCCTGGATAAAAAGTCTGTTCTCTTTCCCCCAACAACAGCATTCCAGGATAAAATCCTGCTCACCCAGCTATAGTAATAGCTCCAATGAGACCACCCAAATTGTTTTGTTGACTTCTGCATCTATATGTCAAAAATGTTTTTTTTAATCTTACCAAATTCAGGAAGTAAAAGGAGGAAAGTGTACATCATGCCCAGTCTTAATCAAATTCCTATGCTTAAATAACAATTCCATCATTTTCCTAAAGTAGTGAGTTCAGAAACCATGATTGATATTGGAAAACTATACAAAGGACTTTAGTTGTTATGCTGTGTCATCCTTCTCCTGTGAAAGTATTGCTTTAAATTGTTCTTATGCCATTTCATGAGTAAAGGCCATGGTCCCACCTAGCTCCTAAGTGGCTTTAACGTAGGAGTTAATAGTCTTTATTTATTATGCAGCATCCTTTTCTCTAGAGCATATCTAAACCTATCTGCCAAAAGACTACTATGTTGCACTGGGTACAAGAAGTATTCAATGGCATTAGTCCATCCATATCAATAGTGAAGAATAAAATGACAATTGTGAAGCTGTATGAGGCAGAAGATAGATCATTGAACTTATAGTCAGGAGAACTGCCTTCCAATTCTGCTTTATGAACTTTGAAGTTGAGGGATTATAGGTTAGTCCCCACCTTTCTGAGTACCTATTTCCTCATGTATAAAATGTAGATAATAATACATGCACTACTTATTTAACAGAGGTTGATATGATGGAAAAACTTTGAAAAACTCAAAGTATTATAGAAACATAATTCACTTTACTCATTTCAAACTTGAAATGATAGAGTTGAATGAGGTTTTTGTAAAATCCCAATTTTTGGAAAAGTTTTTATATATAACTCCCAAGGTAGTCAAGCCATCCACTTCTAATAGTGGATAGTCCCATGGCACCTACTCTGAACTCTCATTCTGACCAGTATCTTGAATAACTCAGCTGAGTCTTACAGCAGCAACCTACAAAAGGGGTCTTCCAAGATCCCATGGTATGTGTAGTTCTTTGAATGAAACATACTTCCACTGTAACAAAAAGGCCAACTATTTTTAAATTCACCTCTTTCAAATGTAGGGGCCTGCCCATCAATATTGCCTAGCCCTTATTTTAGTTTTCTGCCACAAAGGCAAAAAATAACTATAAAAGCTTTTTTTGAACTCCCTTTCAAATACCCCACCCTCCCACTGCCTCATTATGGTACCCATCAGTCATAGCCAGTAGGAGGTGATTACTGTAGTTCTATTGGATGAATCATATGACCACTTGCTGTATAGTCTGCTGGCCTGAGCCCAAATATCAAAGGAACCCTTTGGGATATGCCATCATCTGTGAATTTACAACAGATTCATTGAGAGCCATAAGGAAAAGAAATTTCATAGTCATGAGGGAGGAAAAAAAATGTTGAGAAGCTGGCATCCTGCAGAGTTTGTGACTCAAATCTCTTACTACACGACAAAGAAAGATGTTGTTTGTAAAGACCATTTTGTAATATGCATATCCCTTGGGTCATATTAAAGGAAGAAGCAAGTTTTATCCAGGCACTTTATACATTGAGATGTGAGAATGCAACTAAATGATTTGATTCTTTAACTTTCTTCAAGCAATCCTTATGGGAAGCAGAATGAAGATCACAGTTGTAATCTGACCTTTATAAAAAGGTGACAGTCACTCAGTCTCAAAGTCTAAAGTCATGTCCTTTCTGGCTTTAGAAGATATTAGAGCAGGTCATACAGGCCTTAGATTTTGCTCACATACAGATGACTTACTCAGAGCTGTCTTAAAAAGGAGTCATAGGCAAACCTATTAGATTTTTCTTCCTTCTCTTGGAGCGTTTGAGATGGGCAATTTTATAAATTCACTTTTCCATCACATTTCATAAATTTTCTGATACTTCCAATGCATCAATTTACATGAAGTCCCAATTTCATTCTTCCATAAAATTTGCACTGTGAACAACCACTCTTGCAACTCCCATTATGATTGAATTTTTTTTTAAGCCCAGCAAGACAAGAGGCTTGGGTCACGTGGAATACAATGAGAGGCTGAAGGAAATGAAACTAGGTTATAGGAAAAGAAACAAAAGAGACAAGAACCCATTGCTTATGCATTCTATAGTGCTTTCCAAGACTTTGACATAAAAGTTTTCTTAATGAGACATGGGCATACTACTTCCATTCTAGCACTAAGCAACTAAAGGAAGGATGCCCTCAAGCTAGCATTTTCTTCACTGAATTATTTCTACCCCAGATCTAGCTGAGTGCAGGCTACACAAATAGAAAAACAGGGCAAAAGTGAGGGAAATCCAACATTAATTTTAAAAAAAGAATAAGAAGAGAAAATAACGCAACTAAAAAACTGAAGAAGGGAAGGAAAATCCAAACCAATCAATTCATTGCCTCTGAAACCAACAAGCCATTAGCATCCTTGTGGGGAAATGAACCTCCTGTGATGGGAGTCATTAAGACTCAGACAGACAGATTGGAAACTGTGCAAGCTCCCTAATTTCTGTCTAGGTTGAGATGCAGATTTTTAATCAACAGTTAATAGTAGTCATCCCAAGTTACAAGTAACAAAAATAAAACCAAGTGATAGTTGGGCAGATTGGAGAATTTGAAATATTTTTTCCTCATTATTTCTGAATGCTAATGAGATCAACAGTTTCACCATCTCATTAGTATTAAGGGAGCAAAAAATGTCAGGACCAGTTAAGAGTGAAATAAAGTGGTTTTGCCATAAGAAAAGCATCTTAACAAAATCCTTTTCTTAGCCCACCCCCCACCACCTACACCAAATTCGTTTTCGTTTCCATTTTCAATATATAGTTGAAGTAGGACTTCCAGCCATCTTTTTCAAGAAAATATAATTCTACCATCTTTATCACATTAAAAAGTTATAGCTTGGCCCTAGAGAAGAGATAGGGAAACATTTCTTTCCTTTTCATGAAAAAGTGGAGGACTATGTGTATAGGATGCTACATATAGTGGCAAATATAATCTCAACTGGTTTGTCTTAACTGTCTTTGTTTATTATGAGGCAGAGGCATAATATAGACATCTAGCTGACTCAGTGGATAGAGTACTCAGCCTGGATTCAGGAATACCTGAGTTCAAATCTGGCCTCAGATACATACCCTGTTTGCCTCAGTTTCCTTATTTGTAAAAAGAGCTTGAGAAGGAAATGGCCAACCACTCCAGGGTCTTTGCCAGTGAAACCCTAAATGGGATTGTGAAGATCAGTCAGAAATGACTGACAAGTACTAAACAAAAGCAACAAGGATTTAGTCCATAAGGCGTGGCTACAGTGTTGAAGCTCAGAGGGGTGGGAAGAGGCCATGAAGTGGGGGGACACTATATCTGAAAGTTGTTGAGATGTAAAAATGGAAGAGATGTCAATAGAGCTAACTGTCCCCATAAAATTCTGCCTTACCAACCTGTTCTTGATGAAGTTTCTTTTAAATTATTCCTAAAGACAAGTCTTTAGTTTTTATTCAGAGTAAAGTAATAGCGTTTAGTCTTTTGGAGAGCTTTTAGAACTGAGGCCTTCAGATGGGTCTATGAACATGAAGCCATTATCTTCCTCACAATACTTTGGCACAGCAGGAAAGTGACAAGTATGATTATTACCACTGAAGAAAGAAAAACTTACAAAAAGCCCTGGAAGCTAGCCCAAGGTCAAAGAGAAGAGACTGATGATTCATCTAATAGCTGGTCAGTGGCACAGGGAAAGTCTGAATTTGATTCTGCTAATCTCAACCAAGAGAAGATGTATCTTGGATGTTTTAAAGAAGGAATCTACTTCAATTTTCCAAATGATATAAAATGTTTCCTTATAAGACTGACCTTCCAGGTGTGGTACAAAGTAGCTCTTCTAGGGCACACAGTGGGGCATATCATGGATGCAGGTTGACTCATCTTTGAAATATTCAAGGAGAATGGAAGGACCTTAGCCTAATTCCTCATAATGTTCTTTGCTCCATATAGCCTTCTAATACTAGCCAGAAGCTTTTATCTGTCTTCTGCTAAATCAAATACGTGTTCCTTACATTCAGTCATAGCTCATTTCACTACACCAACCTTCCACAAATTTGCCACATCATCTATTGACCTGAATTTTTAAAGCCCCTGTTCATCTAAAAATGTTTGCCATTGTGTAAAATGTTCTCCAGGTAAAGATAAACAATTTTGAAAGAATTATAAACTCTGATCAGTGCAATGACCAACTATGACTCCAAAGGACAAATAAAAAAAAAAAATATATATATATATATTTTTTTTTTGACATGGACGATGTGGGAATTTGGTTAGTTTAATTATGCATATTTTACAAGATTTTTTTTTACTTTTTATTATTTTAATGTTGGGGGGAGTGGGTAAGAAATGCAAAAAAAAAATAAATGTCTGTTAATTAAAAAAAGTTCAAGTCATTTTAAAATGAAAAAGAAAACTCATTATTTTGGGAGTAGGGAATTTGTTTACATTTTCTTGTTCATAAATGTGGCAACTAAGGTGAAGGTCAAATAGTTCTCACTAACCAATTAAAATATTGTCAAACTAAAAAGTTGCCTCCATGAAATAACTATTTAGAATATTGAGTTATAACTCTGGTGTGTCTCTCTGTTATACTGAAATGTTAAAACCTCTATCCACACATATACATAAATGTACATATATCTATACATATATAGATATATTCATTCATTCTAGACTTGTGCTTATACATATATACATATACATATATAGATATATATTCATTCATTCTAGACTTGTGTTTCTTTGGAGTTTAGAACTTCAGCAAGCAAATTTCTTCTACAGAAATAAATTTCTTCATGGAAACCTGTCTTTAATACATAGTCTTAGACAATTGCTTGGAAACTGAAGGGTTAAGTGACTTGCCCAGGAACACAACATATGCCAGAGGTAGAAATTGAACTGCAATTGTTCTGGAAGGCTGATATTACACCTAACAGCCCCAATGGTTCTTATTTTGTAGATCTTAAAGGCTAAAAATATATCATATTCAAGAAGAAATATTCAGAAGTGGAGAACAGACAATAAGTCTCATGTATATGACATTTGACTATAGATAATTTTCCTCATAACAATCTCCTTAAGAGGGTAATGCAATTATTCTCCCACTTTATACATGAGGAAATCAGAATTCTGACAGAATCACAGAATGGTGATGTTAGAAGTGACCTGTAGTTTGACTTATACCCGAACATGCCTCCTCTTTACATGCAACAGATGATCATCTAAACTTCAAATGAAGAATCTCCAGTGATGTTGAACTGTCTACCTTCCAAGACACCAGGCCCAGTACTCTATTCACTGTGCCTCCTAGCTGCCCTGACCATTCTAATCTGTTGACATGTTTTTAAGTATTTTTCCTGTTTTCCAACACGTTATTCATTTCTCTTAGTTTTATGTCACCTACAAATTGGATAAACATGCAATTTATATAGACCTTTATTCAAGCCACTAATTAAAATATTCACTAGCACAGATGCCTCAAATTCTCCACTAGAGAAATTCTTCCAAGCTAACACTGGACTATACTTGCCATGTAACCAATTCCTATTATGCCTAACTCTATTATTGTCTAGTCTACTTTTCCATCTTGTCTACAAAAAAATAGTATGAGAGATTTTGTTAAATGCTTTGCCAAAATCTAAATAAACTAGGCCCATAGCATTCCTTTCATTTACCAATCAATAGTAGGGCCAAAAAAATGAGGAAAATAACTTAATCTAGCTTGACTATTCTTAATTAAGTCATGCTGGCTTTTTGTAATTCCCACTTCCTATTCTTTGATGTACACTAACCACCCCTTTGGTTATACAACAGAGAATTTTGTCAAGAATCAAAGTTAAGCTCACTGGACTTGCATTTTGCAAATGTAACCCTCTTTCCTTTTCTGCAAATTAGAGCCTTTTTCTAATCTAGAGTCTTACGGAAACTCTTCTGTTCACTACAGCTTTTCAAAAATGACTGAGTGTATCCTAGTATCCTATTACTCATGTGTTCTGCCACTTTCTCTTCATCCCCATTTCACATGAAGAAGGGGCCCTTCTTGTCAAGGCCAGTTCCTCTATACTTGCCCTTTATCCCATTCCATCCTATCATCTTCAGCAGATTGCCCCCTATCATTCCTATTGTCTCATCAATTTCCCATCTCTCCCTGTCTACTGGCTGCTTCCCTAATGCCTACAAACATGCCTCTGCCTTCTCCATCCTTACCAGTCCCTCACACTTGCTATATTCATCCCCACTAGATCATCTTATATAGCTCCTCCCTTTTGAAACCAAACTTCTTGAGAAAGCCACTTACTATTGGTGCCTCCTTGCTCTCTTAATTCCTTACAGTATGGGTTATAGCCTCAACATTCAGCCAATACTGCCTTTTCCAAAGTTATCAATGATCTCTTAATTATCACATTTAATGACATGTTTTCGATCTTCATCATTTTAACCAGGAACCTTTGACACTGTTTATCATGCTCTTCTTTTGGACACTCTTCTTAATACAGCTCTATGATACTACTCCATCCTCCCCTTCCTCATATCTGTCTGCCCATTTCTGCCCACTCTACAGTCTGTTAGATCTGTGAAAGCTAACCACAGATATCCCACAGGATTCCATTCCAGGCCTTCTTCTATTTCACTTGCCAATCTCATCAGCTCCCTTGGACTAAATTGGCATCTTGAGCTAATTATTCTTAGTGCTACTCATCCATCCCTAACATCTCTGGTGACCCCCCAACCTCACATGTCCAACTGACTATCAAATAACTTGAACTGGATATCCACAGATATTTTAAATTAGCTCTGCAGTCTCCACTGGCCACTGTGATAACTGTACAGGCTTAATATCAATGTTTTTTGAGGTTGAAGCTGATTGTTGAATGAATGAGAAAATATTTAATGGAAGTCCCATTGCAGTTTTAGTCCTTCCATAAAACTAACCATTGTGTGGAAGGGTCTTCCAAGAACTAGGATGGTGGGGTAAGCAGTAAATCACTGTCACTCTTCCATACTGACCTCCGTAAAAACAGAAAACAGTGCCCCAGGAAAAATCCTAGAACACTGGAGCCGGTGGAAAGATGAAATGGAACAATCTTTTAGCCTGGGGTTTTAGCCTGTAGGATTGGTAAGAAAGGTCCATCTCACTCAGGTAAAGGGGGAGTGTATTCCAGCACAAAAAGTGTGCCAGCAACAAGCCCTGCCTCAGCAAACCAGTAGTAGATCTTGAACTGCAGTGTGGTGGACACCAGAAGGCAAAGGGCATGGATTACAACCAAAAATCAACTACAAAGCAAAATTAAACAAAATCTTTTAGGGAAAGAGATCAACATTCAATGAAATAGGGGACTTTCAAACTTTCCTGATGAAAAAAAAGAGCTGAACAGAAAATTCAAAAACTATCAAAAGGTAAACAAGAAAGAAAAAAAAACACGGTATTCAATAAATTTAACCTATTTATATCCCTACATGGGACAATGATGCTTGTATCTCTTGAGAACCATTAGAAGGGGGTATACATAGAGGGTATAGGTATAAGTTGACTTTCATGGGATGATAAAAATTAAGAATTAAGGGGTAGAAAAAAGGGCTGCACTGGGAGAAGAGGAGAAGAGGAGCAGAAAAGAAAATTACATCACATGAAGAGGTACAAAGAGCTATTACAAGAAAGCAAAGAAGGGAGGGAGGCAACCATTGTTTGAACCTTACTCTAATCTGACTTGGCTCAAAGAGGGAATAACATAGTTGGGTATATAAATTTGTCTTGCCCTGTAGGAAGTAGGAGGGGAAAGGGAAAAAGAAAAAAGAAGGGAGTTCACAGAAGAGAGGGCAGATTAAGGGAGGTGGTGATCAGAAGCAAAATACTGGTGAGGAGAGAAAGGGAAAAAGAAGAGAGAAAAACATAAAAGGGGGGAAATTAGATGGAAAGATATTGTTAGTAATCATAACTGTAAATGTGAATGTGATAAACTCCCCATTAAAACAGAAGTAGACAGGAGAGTGTATTAAAATCCATAATCCTACAATAAGTTGCTTACAAAAAACATAGTTGAAGCAGAGAAACACACACAGAGTAAAGGTAAAAGACTGGAGAAGAATATATTATGCTTCAGATACAGTAATAAAAAGCAGGGGTAGCAATCCTGATCTCAGACAAAGCAAAAGCAAAAATAAAAATTTTAAAAATAAGGAAGGAAACTACATCCTGCTAAAAGGTACCATAGGCAATAAAGTGATCTCAATAGTAAACATATATATATGCACCAAGTAGTATAGCATCCAAATTTTTAGAGAAGTTATGGGATTTACAGGAAGAAATAGACAGCAAAACTATACTATTGGGGGACCTCCCCCTCCTCCTCTCAGCACTAGATAAATATAACAACAAAATAAGCAAGAAAGAAGTTAAGGAGGTGAATAGAAGTTTTGAAAAGTTGGATATGGTAGACATCTGGAGAAAACTGAATCGAAGACAGAAAGGAATATATCTTTTTCTCAGTGGCACCTATACAAAAATTGACCATTTACGGGGGCGGAGCCAAGATGGCGGAGTAGAAACAGCTCTTCCAAGCCTCTCTGCCCCCAGATTCCCCACAAACTATGTAAAAAAGGACTCTGAACAACTTCTGGAGCCCCAGCACCCACAGAACGACACAGAGAAGCTAACCTCCCGCTGAGGACAGCCCAGCAGCCCTGCAGGAAGGACCAGCGCAGCAGTCTGGGAGCCGGCAGCGCGCAGAGCGCAGGAGCCGAGCCCAGCCAAGCCCAGGTCCACATGAGCCGAGGTTTTAGCCCCAGGGCGGCAGGGCCAGCAGCCGGCTGGAGGAACCCCAGAACACCAGGAGCTGTGGCGATTCCAGAATTATCAACATAGACATGCCTAGGACAAAGTAAGAGGTTAGTGTCCTATGGACTTTGGGGCCTGTATTTGGGGAATGCGTCAGCTCCCTCCCCTGGGGGCTAGAAGCCGCTGAGGAGACACGCCATTTGTAGTTTTCAGAGGCAGGTCTGGCTCCCAGCCTACAAATCGTGGGGAGATCCAGCGATCAGTCTTGGGGGGTAATCGCTCTTGCTTTAACCTCCCTGGATCTGGATTGTGATCTAGGGTGGAAGTTGTGGGTGGGTTTACAGCTTGCCAGAAACAGAAGTTGCCCCCACACGTTCGGGACGAAAATTCCTCTATCTGGCCTTAAAGCCATAGTGTGGCAACAAGCCCAAAAGTCAAGCAATTAAGTGGCAACATGCCAAGGCAAAGGAAACAGAAAAATGCAACCCTAGACTCCTATTTTGGGGGCATAGAGCAGGAAAAGGACTGTGAGGTCAGAAGTCCTGCTCCAAAAGCCCCAGGGGAAAACATGAACAGGTTGCAGGCCATAGAGGACCTTAAGAAGGACTTTAAAAATCAAATAAGAGAAGTGGAGGAAAAATTGGAAAGAGAAATGAGAAGGATGCAGGAAAAGTATGAAATGAGGGTCAACAGCCTGACTGAGGAAAACAACACCTTAAAAAATAGACTAACTCAAATGGCAAAGGAGGCCCAAAGGGCAATGAGGAGAAGAATGCCTTAAAAAGTCGAATTTGCCAGATGGAAAAAGAATCTCAAAAGTTCACTGAGGAGATTCATTCCTTCAGAGTTAGACTGGAGCAAATGGAAGCTAATGACTTTATGAGAAATCAAGATGCTGTTAAGCAGATCCAAACAAATGAAAGATTAGAAGGCAATGTGAAATATCTCATGGGAAAAACCACTGACCTGGAAAATAGATCCAGGAGAGACAATTTAAAAATTATTGGACTACCTGAAAGCCATGATCAAAGAAAGAACCTAGAAATCACCCTTCAAGAAATTCTCAAGAAAACTGCCCTGATGTTTTAGATCCAGAGGGCAAAATAGAGGTTGAAAGAATCCACAGATCACCTCCTGAAAAAGATCCCAAAAGAAAACTCCCAGGAATATTATAGCCAGGTTCCAGAATCCCCAGATCAAGGAGAAAATACTACAAGCAGCCAGGAAGAAACAATTTCAATATTGTGGAAACACAATCAGAATAGCCCAGGACCTGGCAGCTTCTACACTGAGGGATCAAGGGCATGGAATATGATATTCCAGAGGGCAAAAGAACTGGGAATGAACCCAAGGGTCACCTACCCAGCAAAACTGAGTATTTTGTTTCAGGGGAAAATATGGTCATTCAGTGGAATAGAGGACTTTCAAGCATTCTTGAGGAAAAAACCAGAATTGAATAGAAAATTTGACATCCAGACACAAGAAGGAAGAGATGCCTGAGAAGGTAATCAGGAAAAGAAATCAAAAGGAACTTATCAAAGTTGAACTATTTACATTCCTATATGGAAAAGCAATAACTGTGACTGATGATATCTTTCTCACTATGAAAATAATGGAAGAAGGGGGTGTGGTCATATGAATACATATGTGAATGTGTGTGTATATGGTTACAGTTATATATGGATAGAGGGCATAGGTTGAATTTGTTGGGAAGGGAGAATACTCAAGGGATGAAATTATGAGGTGAGAGGAAAGTGGCAAGAGGAGATGGGGAGAGACAGGGTAGGGTAAACTATCCCATGTAGAAGAAGCAAGGGGAAGTGGTTGCAAAGGAGGGAGAGAATAAGGAAGGGTAAAAAGACAAAACCACATTCCCATTGAATCTGGTTCAGGGAGAAAATGGCATACATACTAAATGGGATATCTCAAACTGCAGCAGGATAGGGGGAAGGGGGATGAGAGGAGGGATGATGGATGGGAGGGCATCCTTGGGGGGAGGGGAGGTTGGAAGTACCCACTATAGAAGAGGGACAGGATTATGTAGGGAATGGACCAGGTGGGGGGTGGGATGAGTGGGAGGGAATTATAAGCAGTCTTGTACAATATATCTACTGTGATAATGTTTTGCATAGCTAGACATGTACAACATATACTGAATTGCTTATCTCCCAAGAAGGAATGGGTGACAAGGGAGGAAGGAAATGGATCTGAAATTCGAGGTCGTAACATTTAATGTTTCAAATATATATAAATACTATTAGTAATACTCTTTCGCTTGTAATAGGGAGATAAGATGTGCAGGCATTGGGACACAAAGATTCACCTTCCTCTAATGGAAAAGTCGATGGGGTATGGGAGAAGGTATGGGAGAGAGCAGATTGGAGGAAGCGATATCTTGTGGGACTGCTATTCTGGGAGGGTGGGTAGGGGAATAATGGGGGGAAAATGATTGTAACTCAAAATCTGGCAGAAATGAATGATGTAAAACAGAAGTTAATAAAGCATTTGTTTAAAAAAAAATTGACCATTTACTAGGGCATAAAAACCTCACAACCCAATGCAGAAAGACAGAAATATTAAATGCATCTCTTCAAATAATGATTCAATAAAAATAATGTATAATAAAGGGCCTTGGAAAGATAGACTAGAAATTAATTGGAAACTAAATAATCTGATCCTAAAGAATGAGTGGGTCAAACAACAAATGATAGAAACAAGCAATAACTTAATCCAAGAGATTGACAATAATGAGACAACATACCGAAATTTATGGGATACAATCAAAGCAGTTCTTAGGAGTAATTTTATATTTCTCAATGTTTACATTAGTAAAATAGAGAAAGAAGAGTTCAATGAATAGGCCTACAACTAAAAATGCTAGAAAAAGAACAAATTAAAAACCTCAAATTAAATACCAAATTAGAAATTCTGAAAATCAAGAGAAAGATTAATAAAATTGAAATTAAGAAAATTATTCAACTAAAAAATAAAACTAAGAACTGGTTTTATGGAAAAATAATAGAATGGACAAACATTTTGGTTAATTTTATTAAAAAAAAAGAAAACCAAATTACCAGTATCAAAAATGGAAAGGGTGAATTCACTACCAATGAAGAGGAAATTAAAACAATAATCAGAAGTTATTTTGCCCAAGAGTATGCCAATAAATCTGATGATCTAAGTCAAATGATGAATATTTACATAAATATAAATTTCCCAGATTAAGAGAAGAGGAAATAAAGTACTTCAATAATCCCATTTCAGAAAAAGAAATTGAACAAACTATCAGTGAACTCCCTAAGAAAAAAATCTCCATGGCCAGACAGAATGACTAATTCACATACTATTTAAACTATTTGGAAAAATGGCAAAGAAGGAGTTCTACCAAATTATTTTTATGATACAAATATAGTGTTCCCACCTAAAGCACAGACCAATTTCCCTAATGAATCCATTCCCTAATGAATGGATGCAAAAATTTTAAATAAAATATTAGCAAAGAGATTATAGTAATTTAACATGAAGATAATATAATTTGGCCAGGTAGGATTTATACTAGGAATACAGGTCTGGTTCTATATTTGGAAAACTATCAGCATAAATTGACCATATCAACAACAAAATTGGCAGAAATCATGTCATTATCTCAATAGGTGCAGAAAAAGCTTCAGACAAAATATAACACCCATTCCTATTTAAAAAAAAAACAACAACACTAGAGAGTACAGGAATAAATGGAGTTTTCTTTGAAATGCTAAGTAGCATCTATCTAAAATCATCAGCAAGTATAATATGTAATGGGCATAAGTTAGAAGCATTTCCAGGGTGATCAGGGTGAAACACAGACACCTATTATCACCACTTGTATTCAATATTGTATTAGAAATATGTGAAATATGTGCTTTACTGATAAAAGAAGAACAAGAAATTGAAGGAATTAGAATAGGCAATGAAGAAACAAAGCTACACTCTTTGTAAATGATATGATGGTATATGCATAGAGAATCCTAAAGAATCAAGTAAAAAAATCTACTACAAATTATTGACAACTTTAGCAAAGTTGCAGGATATAAAATAAACCCACATAAATCAGTGGCATTTCTATATATTACTTACGAAGCCCAGCAGCAAGAGATAGAAAGGGAAATTCCATTTAGAATAAATGTAAACAATATAAAATATTTGGGAGTTTACCTGCCAAGACAAAGCCAGGAACTATATAAATACAATTACAAAATACTTTTCACACAAATAAAGTCATATCTAAATAATTGGAAAATTGTCAGTTGTTCAGAGGTAGGCCAAGTTAATATAATAAAAATGACAATTCTAGCTAAATTAATTTACTTATTCAGTGCCATACCAATAAAACTACCAAACATATTTTATAGATCTAGACAAATAATAACAAAATGCATCTGGAAGAACAAAATGTCTAGGATATTAATGAAAAGAAATGCAAGGGAATGTGACCTAGCCATAGTAGATCAAAAACTCTATTATAAAGCAGCAATCGCCAAAAATACTAGGTACTGACTAAGAAATAGTGATGGATCATTGGAATAGGTAAGTTACACAAGACACAATAGTCAATGCCTATAGTAATCTACTGTTTTATAAACCCCAAGACTCTGGAATAAGAACTAACCATTTTACAAAAACTGCTCAGAAAACTGGAAAATAGTGTGGCAGAAAGTAGGCATAGACCAGAATATTACACCATATACCAGAAAAAGAACAAAATATGTACATGATTTCGACATAAAGCATGATACTATAAGCAAATTATGAGTGCAAGGAATATTTTGTCTGTCAGAGCTATAAATAACAGAAGAATTGATGACCAAACAAAAGACAGAGAGCATTATGAAATGTAAAATGGATAATTTTTATTATATTAAATTTTTAAAATTTACACAAAGTCAATTCAATCAAGATTAGAAAGGAAGTAAAAAGTTGGGAAATAATTTTTACACTCAGTATCTCTGATAAAGGCCTCATTTCTAAAATATATAGAGAACTGAGTCAAATTCAGAAGAATCCAAGTCATTCCCCAACTGATAAATGGTCAAAGGACACAGACAGGCAGTTTTCAGATGAAGAAATTCCAACTATTTACAATCATATGAAAAAATGTTCTAAATTACTATTGATTAGAGAAATGCAAATCAAAACAACTCTCAGTTATGAACCATTCTGGAGAGCAATTTGGAGTTATGTCCAAAGGGGCTATAAAACTGTGCATACCTTTTGATCCAGTAATACTACTACTAAGTCTGTATCCCAAAGACAGCATAAAAAAGGGAAAAGGACCCATATGTACAATAATATTCTTTTTTTTTTTAAAGCAATTGGGGTTAAGTAACTTGCTCAAGGTTACACGGCTAGTCATTATTATTTATGCGTGGGTGCTCATTTTCTGAGGCCGGATCTAATCTCGGGTCATCCCAACTCCGAGGCCGATGCTCTTACTCACTGCACCACCTAGCCGCCCCTTTAGGGCAATTGGGGTTAAGTAACTTGCCCAAGGTTACATGGCTAGGTTTTTGTTTGTATGGATTAAGTGTCTGAGGCCGGCTCCGAACTCAGGTCCTTCTGATTCCAGGGCCGGCGCTCTATTCACTGCACCACCTAGCCGCCCCTAAAAATTCTTCATTTATTTATTTTTAGTTTTCAATATTCACTATCCACTCTTCACAAGATTTTGAGTTCCAAATTTTCTTCCCATCTCCCCCTTCCCCTGCCCCAAGTCAGTGTGCATTCTTTTTTTTTTTTGGAGGGCAATTGGGGTTAAGTAACTTGCCCAAGGTCACACGGCTAGGTTTTTGTTTGTGTGCGTTGTGTCTGAGGCCGGATCAGAACTCAGGTCCTTCTGACTCCAGGGCCGACGCTCTACTCACTGCACCACCTAGCCACCCCTACAATAATATTCTTAGCAGCTCTTTTTGTGGTAGCAAAGAATTGGAAGTTGAGGGGATGCCCACCAATTGGGAAACAGCCAAACAAGTTGTGGTATATGAATGTAATAGAATACTATTGTTCCATAAGAAATAATTAGCAGGCAGGTTTCATAAAATCTGGAAAGACTTGCATGAACTAATGCTGAGTGAAGTGAGCAGAACCAGGAAAACATTGTACATAATAACAGCAATACTGTGTGATGACAAACTTTGATAGACTTAGCTCTTCTCAGCAATGCAACGATCTAAGACAATCCCAAAAGACTCATGATGGAAAATGCTTTCCACATCCAGAGAAAGAACTATGAAGTCTGAACGCAGATCAAAGCATACTATTTTCTCTTTTTTTCTTTCTCATGTTTTTCCCTTTTGTACTGATTCTTGTTTTACAACGTGACTAATGTGGAAATATGTTTAATATAATTGTACATGTATATCTGATTTCAGATTGCATGCTATCTTAGGGAGGGAGAAGGGGAGGTGGAATTTAGAAATCAAAATCTTATAAAAGTTAATGCTGAAAACTAAAAATTAATTGAAATAAATAAGTAGATAAGTAAAAATATCCAATATATGCTTTAAGCCAATGATTTAATTACTTGGAACTTTCCCTATGCAGGTTAGAGCATAAAGCTTCTCAGCTAAGGGATTGAAATCATGCCTAATAATCCCTTTATAGTTTTCATATAATCTGTATATGGTGAGTGTTCATTACAACCATTTAATGAATAAAGCTGCAACCATAAACATGTTAGCCCTAAAGATAGAACAGGAGTTCAAGTCTGTAGTAGAAAACTATAATTGGGAAAGACATGAGTCTTGATGACATAATATCAACACAGGGAAGTATTTCTTGATCTGCAGTCTCCTTTATTTAATGCAAAACACATTAAATTTAAACAGATTTAGAAATCCTAACATTACTTTCCATTTTCCATCAGTAGCTCTACTTGGCTTTCATTCCTCAGAATACCATTTTCCCCCTCCCCAAGCTGATCAAACAAAATTTTATTACTCTGCAGACTGAAGTTTTGATACTCAACACCTTCTCAGTTCACCCTCAGTTACTTCTCCCCTCTGATTGCAGGGCTGGAGGGCAGAGCACCAAATTTCTTCCTTTATAGAAACTTTCTTCCTTTATAGAAATCTCACAACCTCCCTATTTAATTCCATTTGCCATGAGACTTTGATTCCCTGGAATGGTGTGTGTGTGTGTGTGTGTGTGTGTGTGTGTGTGTGTGTGTGTGTGATTTGTCCTTCATTCTCAAGGAGGCCCATGATAGCAGGGAGACAATGACATGACTTGCAATTGACTTTGATGAGAGAGGGAGTGCTGTGCAAAGTGACCCTATGCCAGATATCCTTTTGGTACTCCACCTTTTCCAGCTTCTTTTCTGTGTGTTCTCTTCCCCATTAAATTGTAAGCTCCTTGAGGGCAAGGACTTCTTATTTGTATCACAAGACTTAGCACAGTGACTGGTACATAGTAGGTGCTCAATAAATGTTTTCTGAATAATGATCCAAGACAATACAAAAGACCTAATGATGAAGCATATTATCTGCCTCCAGAGGAAGAGCTGATAGTTTGAGTACAGACTGAAGCACGCTATTTTTCCACTTTCTTTTATTTTTTTTATTCGTTTTCTTGTACAAAATTACTTCTGTGGAAATGTTTTACAAAATTGCACATGTGTAAGCTATATTTGATTGCTTACAATCTCAGAGGGGAGGTAGGGTAGAGAGGAAAAGAATTTGGAACTCAAAACTTTAAATAAAAGTATTTAGAGAAATAAAAAAAAAGTTTATTGAATTGAGTTGAATTGTAATGGTACTGATGGGTAGACAGTTGAAGGTTACTACCTCCACTCCAAAGATATGGCAAATGTTTCGTCTCACAAAGATACATTAGCCCCATATTTTAAAGTGCATTTGTAGTCAATTAAAGTCCTTTCTCAATGTCCTATCTTGATATGAAGCTACCTCTTGATTCCTACACATTATGCCAGAATCAAGTAATTTCTGGTTGGTCTTATGAAACTTGAAAGCCTTTGAGTTTGGGCCTAGTGATTAAAGGCATTGCTGTCATCCTAGGACCAACTTAGTTCAACACAGAAAGACCTCATCTGGTTGGCCCCAGGGAGTGATATTTTTGCATCACCAACAAAATCGAGGATTACATAATTGACAACTCTATAGACCCTCTGAAAACTAGAATATGCCTTAAAAATTATCTGCTAAATGTTAAATTCCAAACTTACTTTGCAACTTTTCTCCTGGGAGAAAATAAGTTAAAACAGCCCAAGTTCTATGTTCTATGCATTTAGCAGACCCACCAACATCAGCCTTAAATTTTTTTAAAGAGACTATCCCATTTCTTTCATTCACTCTCTTTTTTAAAATTCATTTTATTTTCAGTTCTGAATTCTCTCCTTCCTTCTCTCCTCCTCCCTCCCACTGAGAGGGCAAGAAAAATAAAACCCCTTAGAAATATGAACAGTCATGCAAAACAATTTCCTCCATTAGAAAAAAAATTTAAAGAAAAGAAAATTTCAATTTGCTCTCTGAGTCGTCTTTCCCTCTCCATTTCTTTCTATTCATCTATATGCTCTTTAGCACAATTTACCTTGACAGAGTGATTTTAGTGAAAGGAGGGAACATAATTTAAAACAGGTAGTTAGCTTCCACAGCAGATATGAATACAGGACCACTTTTTAAAAAGTTGCTAACCATGCTCACCAGTGATGGATGTTAACCAATGTTAAATCTTTAAAGATTTTTAAATAATACCTTTGTTTTCTTTCTGCTCTAGAGATACAAAGGAGCTGTCCTTGGTGTTAAAAGAAGTTGGAATTAGATTGAGAAAAAAGAACTGGAAAAAAAGATGACATTCAGCAGTCTTTCCTATATTGTTACTAGCTAACTAAAACTAGGTTGGTCCATTTCCTTCAACATTTTCCCAAAGATCCAACTTCCTAAAAGTTTTCATCTCGACTGTTATCCTCAATGCTCTCTACCTCAGAAGGTACAGAATCCAGAACTGGACCCAGTAATCTAGAAATTATTTGTTGATTGCAGAATAGAGAAAGGTTTACAAGAATGCAAGGCAGCCTAGGAAATTGCTCTGTTGGGGCAGCTAGGTGGCACAGTGAATAGAGCACCAGCCCTGGAATCCGGAGGACCTGAGTTCAAATTTGGCCTCAAACACTTAACACTTAGTAGCCATGACCTTAGGCAAGTTACTTAACCCCAACTGTCCTGTCTTCCCCCCTCCAAATAAAAGGTAAAACCCCACAAATTTCCCCCCCAAAATCTCATTTTTTAAAAAAGGAAATTGCTCTGTCATTTTAGCTGTCAGCTGCTTTATTTTGGGGGGTGAGGGGAACTGTTTCTACCCAATGTGAACCCTGCGAAGCTCACATAAACCAAGGGAGAGTATTATCAAAGTTGACCTGGTAATGCATATCATTTCTTTCTTTTTTTATTGAGCCCACGATTTTATAAATAAAGGAAATCCCCAGTGAGTCCCTCCCTCTACCAATGTGTGTTTGCATTTGTTCTGTAACATATAATCTCAGAGTGTTATTTAATGGTAATGTACATAAACATGATAAAAAATGTTCCCAGAAATAAATACCGTTTTCCATGCTAACCCTCCCATTTTTTCTCTTTTCCACTGCATAAACACTGGTTCCAATGTTTTTTTCAACTTCATGTAACCTTCTGCCAGTCTTAGCCTCAGTTTCCTCATATGTAAGAATAAGGGAGTTGGACTAAATGACCTCTAAGTATCATCTTAATTCTGCATCCACTATCAAATAGTGTCTTATCCACAATATGTAATTAAATATTTCATTTCTAATTCCCTGTAAGTCATTTTTTCTACCCCTCTGCTTATCTAAATAACATTATCATGATTAACTTCAGGAATACAAGTTATTTTATTTTCAAATTATCTTTAATATGTTACTGCTTTCAAGAATAGATTAACTTTTGGGGTTTTGTCATTTTGTCTCACAGTGTTATGAAGAAACACAAATCCTTCCAGAGTTTTCTTTTCAATAGGCACCATTTTTCCTAATGGCAATGGCTAGTGGAAATAGCATAGTTTTATATCATTCTACCATGTATACTCAAACTTCCCCTCTACCCCATTCGCAATTTCTCAGTCTTATTAGCATTTTCATTTAGTGTTGTGAAGATGAATATTTTGAATCTACAAATGGCCTTTTTTCCAAAGTCCTCAAAGCATTTGGTAGGATAAAATGTTAGAATTAAAATTTCAGAGTCCATTTAACACAGACTTTTTCAAACTTTCTCAAAACTTTGTTATATAGAATTACAAAAACCATTTATACTAGATTGGAATCACCCAAAGAACACAGCAACTCAGTCTAATTCTTAATGTATGTACTCAATAACATATTATGGTGCTTCTTAGGAACATTTGATAAATGCTTATAATCAGTTCATCCTAGGACCAAAGAAAGAACTATGCAAAAATAGTTTAAGATATTTTCAAGAGTTAAACAGATGAAACAATTGTGCAATGCTACACCAAAGATTTCTCAGGCCATCAGACAGCCCAGGGGTTCTTGAAGGCAATCCCAGCAAAGTTTGAGTTCAGGTTGTTTTACACAATACTAGAAGAGCCCTAAGTGTGGTCCAGGTGACAGAATACACTTTCAAGTACCAGCCCAACTAAATCCAGAGGGTTGTGTCACAAATTGGGCCGCCCACTATCTGAGGATAACGTATTTGGTAGAGCAACCCAGGAAACATATTAAAATACACAACAGTCCAGAAGCCTTCTACAGTAATAGTACCAGAACAGTGAACAGAGGGAGTTAAGAATCACCCAGTATTTATAAAGAAACACATATAAACATATTTTTTTCTGTTGTTACTCTAAATGTGAGAGCTTTGTCCAATGACTGATGAGTGAACATACTTCTGGAGAACCTAAATAATATCCTGATAGTCTGTCTTTAAATGTAACCAGAAGAAAGTACGAAATTATAGCTCGATGGAAGGATGGGTCAAAGGTATTATTCAATGAGACAAAGAAAGGAAATGGTGGTATTGATGTTATAGTATGCCCCAAAGCAACAAGAAATGTTTAATGTGACATTTGCTCATCATATATTGCCATACTGATGTTAAGCATTTGCAAAAAACAAACAAAAACTCTTCAACAAAATAATTGATGGGCCAGCTAGGTGGTGTAGTGAGTAGAGCGCCAGCCCTGGAGTCAGAAGGACCTGAGTTTGGATCCGGCCTCAGACACTTAACACACACAAACAAACAAACAACAACAACAAAAAAACTAGCCATGTGACCTTGGGCAAGTTACTTAACCCCAATTGCCCTCCAAAAATAACAACAACAAATAACTGAAGTTTAAGTACTAACAGTGGTTGCTGAGTATAAAAACATAGAAAAGCTCTGCAAGAACTAGATAAAATCCTCCAAATTAAATCAAAACATACTGTTACTTTTTGGAAATGTGATTATATATATATATATATATATATATATATATATATATATACACACGTGTGTATGTGTATGTATATATACATACATAAATAATATGTGTCTGTGTGTACACAGACACATATATATCACATTATATTGATATAAATAATCTTTGACTATAGTCCACATGTTTATCATTTGATAATTGACTAAAAAGTGCAATGTGGGGCCATCTCTGGTCATCCTGATCTATATCTTGCCATTGGACCCAGATGGGTCTGGAGGAGAAAGTGAGGCTGGTGTCTTTTCACAGTCCTCCCTCACTTAAATCCAATTCACTTGCAAGTCATGGCATTGCATTATTGATGTCACGGTCCTCTTTCAGCATGAAGGACAAACAACAACAAAAGATGTAAAAGTAACTAAAACTCTACTACATGAGTTGTTTAGGGTTTTTGAACTTACATAAAATAAAGTCAGAAGAATTAAGAAAACTGTGCATAATGATTTCAGCGATATAAATAAAGTGGAAATAATAATAATCAAATAATCCTATGAATCCTATGAAATTCTACTAATCAAGCTTGGCCCCTAAGCAGAGACATAAGAAGGCCAACATTCATTGTAGATTTGAGGGACTATGGATGTGAAACATTGGGGATAATCTTAGATGTATTTTAATGCACTGATTACTTTTGCTAAACTTTTTCTACTCTTTGTTCAATAGGAATAAAAGAGGTATATTAGGAAGAGAAAAGGAGGAAAGATAAATTGGCAAAAGATGGTGATGTGAAAACAAATGATATCAAAGTAATATTGTTTTTTCTTAAAAAGCAAAAGCACTAGATTCCTTTTGAACACCACTTTATAGCCCCCTTTCAACAAGTTGTCTCTTAAACATATATTAAAATAATTCAATATTACGTGAAAGACATAACAGAAAAATCCTATCCAATAGGATTGGAAAAATCCAATCATAAACATCATATGAGGTCTAAAAACATGGAAATGGGCATCTCCAAAAGCTGTTCCTAACTGTGATGAAGATCCAGAGTAGAGTCCAGGATGAATAGGATTTTTCTGTGGTTAGAAAAGATTCTCCAGGTTCTCCTACTCTGTGTTGGTTGCATTACATCCTGAAATAGGGCATTCCCTAGAAGAGACCTGTAAATACTCAAAAAAGCATCCACAGAAGAAAGACCAAGTGGAGAAAGATTATGTATTGCCCAAATTATTGGGATGGAAAATCTATAGGATTCACTTGTCAATGTCTCTCTCTCTCTCTCTCTCTCTCTCTCTCTCTCTCTCTCTCTCTCTCACTCTCTCTCTCTCTCACACACACACACACACACACACAAACACACCATAAAGATATATAATGAATTTGGTCTGGAGTTAAATTGGGGGAGGAGAATGGTATCAATTGTCTTCCAGAAATTTCTAAATTCCTTCAATTATATTAAGTTTCCCATGTAAATAAAGTCCTGTCTTTTAAATTCCAGTATCTTACTGTTGTTGCTGCATGGCAGAGAGTCATGGAATATGAGTCCCCAACTATTTTATATGAATATTACACAGAAGCCAGTAGAAAACAACAGAAGGGGGACGGCTAGGTGGTGCAGTGAATAAAGCACTGGCCCTGGAGTCAGGAGGACCTGAGTTCAAATCCGGCCTCAGACACTTAACACAAAAAATTAACCTTGGGCAAGTCATTTAACCCCAATTGCCCTCCAAAAAGGGAAAAAAGAAGAAGATAACAGAAGACAGTTTGTGAACAGGCTGTAGCATGATACCAATGAGCAATTTCAAGAACAGAACTAAAGAATGTCATCAAGGACATTAGGGGGAGAAGATGATTGGACCATGTGTTGAGGATAAGAAATAATAGATAGAGAACCAGACTACTGGTATCTTTATAGTGCCAGGAGAAAGATAGGAATGACTCTTGCACAATAAACAGGTGTCTTATGGGTACCTCACTGGGAGATGTGTACACGAGAGGACCAAACAGGCAGGCAAGGATGGTTTGTGATTGGCATCATTGGAGGGAATTCCCAAAACAATGAGAACATATATTAACTTGGTTATTTGGAATATGACTTTGTAGATATGTGGAATCAAGGAAAAATCACTGTGGGTCAAAATCAACCAGAAAGACTTTATAATTAAAATAAAATTTGAACCAGATCAATAGAATCTGAATAGGCAGAAATGAATAAGGAGAGGCCATTTCTGACAGAGGGAACTGCTTAAGATCACGATTCTCAAAATATAGTCATTAGATGCCTGAGAATTCATGGGATCCTTCAGAAGGCTTGCAAAGCCAAAACTATATTCATAATAATACTAAGATGCTATTTGACTATGAAAATATCCATTCCTTTTCTAATTACATGTCTGTATGGGGGCACATTTTCTTCATGTACTTGAAGCAAAACAAAATAATGCAACAGACTGAATGCAAAAGCAGATGTGAAAATCCAGCTGTCTTCTATTAAGTCAGGCCTTAAAAAGATGTACAAAATGTATAAAATTCGCTATTTTTTTGTTTTGGGTAATATAGCTTTTTCCTTTAAAATGTGCAACTTATGTTAAGATACAATGGGTTTTGTTATTCTTGAATTAATAAATATTTTAAAATTTTATTCATTTTAATTTTAATGTAATAAAAATGTCTAATTTGATAAATATTTTCCATTATTCTTCTTTGTAAGATTTTACAAAAGTGTTTATATTTTAAGCCAATGTTATCTTTGATGACCTTTTCACTTTTCTTGGCAAGAAATAAAATGTTTTCTGATCAAGGAGCTTTCAGGGATTTTTTTTTTTGGTCTTTCTGTCATATTAAGAAAATGGTTAAACTATTTTATAAAGTCATTGCAAATGTTACTGTAATATTTATTTATGTCATCAATATTGCAAATGTTGATGTAATTTTTTTTAAAATGTAGCTTTTTTATAAAAATGTATTTATGTTAACATGAAATAGGTTTTAATTGTTATTCTTACATAAATTAATAAATACTTTTAAATTTTATCAGTTTTAATTTCTAATGTGGTAGGATTTAGTTTCAATTATTTTGTTGTCATTCTTTCCATTCCATTTACATTGTTGTAGTTATAGAAATATAAACATAAGTTCTTTGGGATCCTCAATAATTTTAAGAGTGTAAAGTGGTCCTGAAACCAAAATTCTTTAGAACTTGTAGCATAAGCCATAGAAATAAGACTAAAGTTGCTGTGGACATAGGGAAAAGGAAAAAGGTTGTAGAGAAAATAATGGGAATATACTAAGATGGGAGATGTGTACACAAGAGGACCAAACAACAGGCAGGCAAGGATGGTTTGTGATTGGCATCACTGGAGGGAATTCCCAAAATAATGAGAACATATATTAACTTGGTTATTTAAGAAGTAAGAAGTAATAAGAGATCATAGATCTAGATCATAAATCTAGAATCACCTCAGGGGCCATGCAACCTTACCTACTGTTTTTACAGACGTAGAAGCATAGGCCCTGAAAACAGAAGTCAATTGCTAAGGTCCCACAAATAGGATTGGAGTTGATATTTGAATCCAGGTATGACTTCAAAGTCAGTGTTCTTTCCACTGGGAATAGAAGTAGAAGATTTGTGGAACAAAATTCACTTTTAGAAGAAATCTATGAAATAGAATCTAATTTCAAAGCTACTCCCTAACAAATCCATCCCATTCAAAGGAAGATCGACTATTCCCTTCTATGTCCCTCCTTCTTCTGACTGACTACCTAGGAAATTTTTGCTTGAACTGATCAGCTGACATTGCTTAAGACAGGACCTCTTACATTAGTTCTCCACAAGAGAAAGTGTTTCTTCTAACTTTACTGATAGATCGGCAGATAATCATACCTTATCTTCTCATGTCCAAGCATTGCTATTTCTTAAATATCCTTTCAGAATATTTCAAAATGATATAAAATCCTCCCATTTCCCACAGGAAGTGAAAAAATAATAGCCAAGCTATAACATTTAAAAACAGTGGTAAGATTTTTTTTCTCTTTCTAAATAACAATGGGGATTTTAGCAAATTTTCCAATGATAGATTTTGGCATGTGTCCCAAAAAGTACCAGAATCCATCAGTTCTGCAGTCAAGCGTCAAGCAAAACCCCCATGTCTCAGCAAGCAAGGTGCCAAATGCAGCTAGGAATGGGCCTGGGACCATTTATCTGTAAATTATTTTCCCTTCCTTCTTGCAATCAAGAAATTTTTTCCTATTACATAATCTATATGAAGCAATCATTTCATCAGATATGTTCAATATGCTCATATAGATGAAGGAAAGAGTGGCAGAGAGAATAGAGAAGAAAGGCAGAGACACAAGACGAGAAAGACAAAAACAAGTCAGGAGTTGGTTGGCAATATTTAATTTTTTTATTATTATTTGGAACCTAAGGAACCAAGTGCTTGTTTTCCTGAGCTGGGGCTTCACTGACATGATAATCGAGGTGAGAAATTTAATTAACATGTTTCCCCAAAATAATTTAAAAAAGAACTTTGCTAAGCAAATAAACTCTTCTTATTTGCAGGGTAATCATTGTTCTACATCTGAGACTATAAAGTCAAATGTTCTGACAAGAAGAAAGGAAGAAAGAAAAGAAAGGAGGAAGGAAGGAAGAAGAAAGGAAGGAAGGAAGCAAAGAAGGAAGGAAAGGAAGGAGGAAGAGGTGGAGAGAAATGATAGAAAAGAAAGAAAATTCACATAATTTATTTCTTCCTCTACCTAACCTGAAATTTTACATTTCTTTTTACTCATACTTCATCAGACCCTACAACTTTCCAACGAATTTCTCATTATTAGAGATAATTGTGATTTCAATGGGATAGGAAACTCCATCTATGAAAGTCAATCAGCAATTTTCCCCAGCACATTACACTCTTGAGATATTTACATAAAGTACTTGGAGATTGCCTGACTTGCTCAGGGTCATCTAGCCAGTGTCAGAGGCAGAGTATGATATTAGCTCCAATGGCTATCTAGCCATTCTATATGCTGCCTCTCTTTCTTATTACTAAGAATAATAATAATAATTCATACTTATGTAATGCTCTACAACTTACAAATCACTTTCCTGACAACAATCAAATAAGATTGTTTTCCAAATAACTATTTTCATTTCACAGATGTGGAAATTTCATTTCAGACTGGTCAACTGACCTTCCAGCATTATACAGCTGGCAAATGAGGGAGCCAAAACACAACCCTGGCTTCTGTCTTCAGTGTTTGTTCCATTTCACCATGCTACCTTTCCATAAGTAAACAACATGTATGTGAATGTGTGTGTACACACACATACACACACACACAAACACAACCGTTTTCCATAGCTACTAATAGACAGCTTAAACCCCATGTATAATTAGCAGTAGGTTTTCATGTAATTTATTATATTTTACCTGTTCCCAGATTTCTCCAATTCTCTAATAATGAAAACAGGAGGATTTCTAAGAAAAAAATATAACTCCTTCAAAACTTTTCTTTACCCTATAAATACGATTTTTTGTTATGAAATTAATTCTAAGAAATCAAAATCCCAATTCATAAGCTTAAAATCATAAACCAAACATCACACTTTACATAAAACATTCAAAGACATTAATTGCTTACCACAGGACTGGGTAAACTGCACATCATTGAGGAACAAATTAAATTAGATTGCTAATAGTCCTTCCATCTATATAGCAACAGGCAAAGAGCAATCATCTAGTTGGAATGATTTGTCCCATCAGATACTTTCCTTGCATTTGAATAGAAAGTTAAAAAAGTAGCAAAGGAGAAACTGAACAGTTTTTACCTAGAAGCTGCTGGCAAGAGTTTAAGAGGTGAAGTGGACAATTTTGAATGGCATTCTAAACCTCATTGCTTCAGCAAACACTTGTTGTCACAGTCCATTATTATAGGGCTTTGAAAAGGAGAAAGTAGATCATTTATGCACATGCTTCTGGGGAATAGACATGTCCAGAAGAATTACAGGGCAAATCAGGACTGAGCTACAGTCCCAGTCACAAAGTATAAGTTTCCTTTGGTTGGCTGTTTTGATCTGTTATGTTTTTTTTTTTAAACAAATGCTTTATTAACTTCTGTTTTACATCATTCATTTCCGCCAGATTTTGAGTTACAATCATTTTCCCCCCATTATTCCCCTACCCAACCTCCCTGAATAGCAGTCCCACAAGATATCGCTTCCTCCAATCTGCTCTCTCCCATACCTTCTCCCATACCCCCATCGACTTTTCCATTAGAGGAAGGTGAATCTTTGTGTCCCAATGCCTGCACATCTTATCTCCCAATTATAAGCAAAAGAGTATTAATAATAGTATTTATATATATTTGAAACATTTAATGTTACGACCTCGAATTTCAGATCCATTTCCTTCCTCCCTTGTCACCCATTCCCTCTTGGGAGATAAGTAATTCAGTATATGTTGTACATGTCTAGCTATGCAAAACATTATCATAGTAGATATATTGTACAAGGCTGCTTATAATTCCCTCCCACTCATCCCACCCCCCACCTGGTCCATTCCCTACATGATCCTGTCCCTCTTCTATAGTGGGTACTTCCAACCTCCCCTCACCCCAAGGATGCCCTCCCTTCCATCATCCCTCCTCTCATCCCCCTTCCCCCTATCCTGCTGCAGGTTGAGATATCCCATTTAGTATGTATGTCATTTTCTCCCTGAACCAAATTCAATGTGAATGTGGTTTTGCCTTTTTAGCCTTCCTTATTCTCCCCCTCCTTTGCAACCACTTCCCCTACATGAGATAGTTTACCCTACCCTGTCTCTCCCCATCTCCTCTTGCCACTTTCCTCTCTCACCTCATAATTTCATCCCTTGAGTATTCTCCCTTCCCAACAAATTCAACCTATGCCCTCTATCCATATATAACTGTAACCATATACACACACATTCACATATGTATTCATATGACCACACCCCCTTCTTCCATTATTTTCATAGTGAGAAAGATATCATCAGTCACAGTTATTGCTTTTCCATATAGGAATGTAAATAGTTCAACTTTGATAAGTTCCTTTTGATTTCTTTTCCCTGATTACCTTCTCAGGCATCTCTTCCTTCTTGTGTCTGGATGTCAAATTTTCTATTCAATTCTGTTTTTTTCCTCAAGAATGCTTGAAAGTCCTCTATTCCACTAAATGACCATATTTTCCCCTGAAACAAAATACTCAGTTTTGCTGGGTAGGTGACCCTTGGGTTCATTCCCAGTTCTTTTGCCCTCTGGAATATCATATTCCATGCCCTTCGATCCCTCAGTGTAGAAGCTGCCAGGTCCTGGGCTATTCTGATTGTGTTTCCACAATATTGAAATTGTTTCTTCCTGGCTGCTTGTAGTATTTTCTCCTTGATCTGGGGATTCTGGAACCTGGCTATAATATTTCTGGGAGTTTTCTTTTTGGGATCTTTTTCAGGAGGTGATCTGTGGATTCTTTCAACCTCTATTTTGCCCTCTGGATCTAAAACATCAGGGCAGTTTTCCTTGAGAATTTCTTGAAGGGTGATTTCTAGGTTCTTTCCTTGATCATGGCTTTCAGGTAGTCCAATAATTTTTAAATTGTCTCTCCTGGATCTATTTTCCAGGTCAGTGGTTTTTCCCCTGAGATATTTCACATTGCCTTCTAATCTTTCGTTTGTTTGGATCTGCTTAACAGCATCTTGATTTCTCATAAAGTCACTAGCTTCCATTTGCTCCAGTCTAACTCTGAAGGAATGAATCTCCTCAGTGAACTTTTGAGATTCTTTTTCCATCTGGCAAATTCGACTTTTTAAGGCATTCTTCTCCTCATTGCCCTTTTGGGCCTCCTTTGCCATTTGAGCTAGTCTATTTTTTAAGGTGTTGTTTTCCTCAGTCAGGCTGTTGACCCTCATTTCATACTTTTCCTGCATCCTTCTCATTTCTCTTTCCAATTTTTCCTCCACTTCTCTTATTTGATTTTTAAAGTCCTTCTTAAGGTCCTCTATGGCCTGCAACCCGCTCATGTTTTCCCCTGGGGCTTTTGGAGCAGGACTTCTGACCTCACAGTCCTTTTCCCGATCTATGCCCCCAAAACAGGAGTCTAGGGTTGCATTTTTCTGTTTCCTTTGCCTTGGCATGTTGCCACTTAATTGCTTGACTTTTGGGCTTGTTGCCACACTATGGCTTTAAGGCCAGCTAGAGGAATTTTCGTCCCAAACGTGTGGGGGGCAACTTCCGTTTCTGGCAAGCTGTAAACCCACCCACAACTTCCACCCTAGATCACAATCCAGATCCAGGGAGGTTAAAGCAAGAGCGATTACCCCCCAAGACTGATCGCTGGATCTCCCCATGGTTTGTAGGCTGGGAGCCGGAAATGCCTATGAAAACTACAAAATGGCGTGTCTCCTCAGCGGCTTCTAGCTCCCAGGGGAGGGAGCTGACGCATTCCCCAAATACAGGTCCCAAAGTCCATAGGACACTAACCTCTTACTTTGTCCTAGGCATGTCTATGTTGATAATTCTGGAGTTGCCACAGCTCCTGGTGTTCTGGGGTTCCTCCAGCTGGCTGCTGGCCCTGCCGCCCTGGGGCTAAAACCTCGGCTCAGGAGGACCTGGGCTAGGCTCAGCTGGGCTCCTGTGCTCTGCGCTCTGCTCGTTGCCGGCTCCCAGACTGCTGCGCTGGTCCTTCCTGCAGGGCTGCTGGGCTGTCCTCAGCGGGAGGTTAGCTTCTCTGTGTCGTTCTGTGGGTGCTGGGGTTCCAGAAGTTGTTCAGAGTCCTTTTTTACATAGTTTGTGGGGAATCTGGGGGCAGAGAGGCTTGGACGAGCTGTTTCTGTTTCTACTCCGCCATCTTGGCTCCGCCCCCCGATCTGTTATGTTTTATTGTCAAAGAAAAGATGTTTCCTCACAAATAGGTTAGTCACTGCCATTTCAAGTCATCAAAGAAAAAGGGAGGAGAAAGCATTTGTCACTGGCAGCAAGTGAGGTGCTCAACTGGACTGATGAAGTGGGGAAAAGGTAAAACAAAGGCATAGTAGGCAACATGAATCCATGGGACAGGTCATCATTTTATTTTGTGGTCCTCTTACAGAAAACCAACAGAATTTCTTTCTCTCATCTCCCAACAGAGTCTCTGAAATCCTTTCAAAATTGTCTTTTAAATACTCCTAAGAAACATTCAAGGTTTAAAAGGTAGGAGGGAAGGAAGGAAAGAAGGAAGGAAGGAAGGAGGAAAGGAAGGAGGGAAGGAAGGAAGGAAGGAAAGAGAAGGAAGGGAGAAAGGAAGGAGGGAAGGAAAATACATTGATTAAGCACTTACTATGTATAAAACACTGTACTAAGGGTTGGGGATACACATAGAAAAGTATGACTGCCTCTGTTCTATTGAGAAATACTAAGGATAAAGGAGGTTTCAGCAGAAAGACTCTATGGTCCTTAAGGTATAGCAGTAAAGCAAATGACAATGTATTTTTTCCTCATATTTCCACAGACAAAACCACATCCAGTTCTGATGTTGGACTATTTGAGAGGGCAAGGGGCAAGGACTTTCTTTCCTGGGTATTCAGTAGCTGTGGCCACAGAGAAGGCAAGGACTGGAGGCCCTGCAGTTAACTTCTGGGTCCCATCTCCATAGGATAATGATGATGACCGTGACGATTTAGGGGGTGCTGTCATTCGGCTTAAGGATCTAAATAGTCTCTACTGTGGTCTGGGGAGAAGTGGTGGTTGAGGCAGTATGGGTAGTGGTTTTGACTAACTTAGTACTTATCACTTCCTGTCTCCACTTCAATGCACCATCTATGACAATATTCTGCACACAATGGAAGCCTGTTGTATGGGGATTGGAGTCAGAGGACCTGCCATTTAGCATCTAGGTGACTTCATATGTGTCACAATCTTTCTGAGTCCAGTTTCATCTATAAAATGAGGGGATTGGACAAGATGACTTCCCAGGTCCCTTTTAGATCTGAATCTATGATTCCATATATAGCACTGACTAACCAACTGGCATTTTCCTTTTGTAGGTTCAGAGGACTGTAGATGGGCCATCTGCTTCATCATGATTTTATCTTCATGAAGAAGATGAGTACTGCAAGCTCTATTTTATAAACAAGGGAACTCGGATACAGAGCTGTCTCAAATTACACAGAAGTGAATCTGTGTCTCTGTACTCACAAATGCATCTCTTCTCACACAAGAGAGGGCTGAGTTTAAACTTCCCTGAAGAAAAGGGCACGCCCTTCCATACATCTTTATGGTACCACGCCATGTGGCTTTCCTGAATTGGACAGGTACCAAAACTATTTGGGAAAAATTCAGCTTTTGTTTAGGAAGAAAGCAGAGATGGAGAGAAAAAGGAAGGAAGGAAAGAAAAAAGGAAGGGAGGGAGGAAGGAAGGAAGGAAGGAAGGTGGGAGGAAGAAAGGAAGGAAGGAAAGAAGAAGGGAGGGAGGGAGGAAGGAAGGAAGGAAGGTGGGAGGAAGAAAGGAAGGAAGGAAAGAAGAAGGGAGGGAGGAAGGAAGGAAGGAAGAAAATAAGGAAAAGAGTACACATATGTGTGCATACATATATACACACATATGTATGTATGTATGTAGAGACAGAGATAGAGACACACAGAGAGCATTTTGCTAATTCCCAAAGACTAGTCTCTCTGAAGGTACTATACCTCTATAATATGCTGGGTGTCATCTAGCAAATCTTGTATACTTAATACATTTGATATAGTTGATACAGTGTGGCCAGAGTACTCTAAAGCTCTGGATGGAGAAACTGGGGAAAAGGATAAAGAAATAATCATTTATAGCTCCTACTCTGTGCTAGGTACTATGCTAAGTATTTTTCAAATATCTCATCTGAGCCTCAAACACTGAAAGGTAGGAGCTATTATTATTCGCATTCTATGGTTTAGAAAACCAGGGCAAATAGAGGTTGGGATTTGTCTAGGGTCACATAGCGAATAAATGTCTGAGATCAAAAGTGTACTCAAGTCGGCCTTATTCCAGGGTCTTCCACTGTACTACAAGGCTGCTTCTATTAAATTAGACTCATCTCAGAAACATGGCTTTGAGTCCCACCATAACAAGACTAGGAGTCTGATATGGTTATTTTTTTAATGGGAAGTTGGAAGTCATACATGGAATCATGAAGGAGGAGAGAATATCTTCCCCTACTCATGGGAAGGGGGTCAGTTTGATTTGGGAGCATTGGAGTAGGGGTATAGACTGGATCTATAGGTTAAACGGCATGCATATTGGCAATTGTTTTTCAACTTAAAATCTCACAGGACTGTATGGGGGCTCTGAGAGTTTAAGTGACCTGGGTTCATATACCATCCCTGACACTTAACAGGTCTTCCTGACTCTAACGGTATTATTCTCTTGCCACCATTCCTTGATGTCTCTCAGGGGTATAATTGTTAATTTATGACAAGAACAGATAAAGGGATAGACATTGACCTACTATGCACATGAACATCACAGAGTTTCTGTTTTTCCACTGATTCCTTAAACCTTGTTAGTTATTTTTTTCCATGTATATGGGCATCTCATTTATTTTCCCAGTTTAGATTAGTACTCAGGAGATGGCAGCTCTTCACAGAGATGGGAGCGCATCCTAGACTGCTGCCATCTGATAAGCTTAAAAATGAAATTCAGGGGGGCAGAGCTACAGATGGCTCAGTAGAAGCACAAACTTGGGGTGGGTTCCCACTCCAACCACTTCCAATACATGTAAAAAAATGACTCTAAACAAACTTTAGAGCTACAGAACCCACAAAGTGACAGGGAGAAACAAACCTCCCACTGAAGGCAGCCTGGAGGCTGACGGGAAAGGTCTACCCAACAAAGGTAGAAGCCTAGCACAGTCCTGCAGGAGCTGTGTCGTTCTCCCCTCAGGGTGGCCCAACTGGCAGAGGCCAGAGCAGACTTCAGGAAAGTGAACCACCAGTAGCTATGACAGTTTCCAGACTTGTCAAACCATAAACCCCAAAGACAAAGTAAAAGGTCAGTGTGGAACTCTGTTGGAATGGAGGTAGTGGGGGTGAAGAGCACAGTCTGGCCCCTGCCTTCAGGGTGAGAAGCAGTGGAGGTGCAGTCGCCACAGTGTGGCTGCCTCAGGAGCTCCTGGACTGAAGATCATAGGAGGACCAAACAACCATTCAGGAGGTAATGTCTTTTCCTTTAACCTGCTTGGATCTGGATCACCATCTTGGGTGGTGGTCCTGGTATGTGACCAGTGAGTCAGAGCTTGTGGGGGCTATAGAGATGGCACCATTCTAATAGCTCCGGCAGCTGCAAAAAATCCAGTGATTTGGGACATAGCTCTCTACAATCTGGAAGCAGAGTTCTACTGTGGCAAAGAGCTCAAAAGTCAAGTAATTGGCTGGCAAGATGAGTAAGCCTAGGAAGTACAAACAGACCTTTTAGAATACTTTTTTGGGGACAAAAGGATCAAGGCATGGAGTGGGAGGAAGACAGTGAAATTAGAACTCCTGCATCAAAAGCCTCCAAAAAAAATATGAACTATTTACAGGTCATGGAGGAGCTCAAGAAGGATTTTGAAAATCAAATAAGAGAAATGGAGGAAAAACTGGGAAGAGAAATGAGAACGATGCAAGAAAATCATGAAAAGCAAGTCAACAGCCTGCTAAAAGAGTCCCAAAAATACACTGAAGAAAATAACACCTTAAAAATTAGACTAACCCAAATGGCAAAAGAGGCCCAAAAAGCCAATGAGGAGAGGAATGCCTTAAAAAGCTGAATTTGCCAGATGGAAAAGGAATTTCAAAAACTTCCTGAAGAGAATAACTCTTTCAAAATTAGATTGGAGCAATTGGAAGCTAATGACTTTATGAGAAATCAAGATTCTATAAAACAGATCCAAACAAATGAAAAAATAGAAGGCAATGTGAAATATCACACTGGAAAAACCACTGACCTGGAAAATGGATCCAAGAGAGATAATTTAAAAATTATTGGACTACCTGAAAGCCATTATCAAAAAAAGAGCCTACACAACATCTTCTAAGAAATTATCAAGCAAAATTTCCCTGGTATTCTAGATTACACTTTAATCTGGTTGGGCTAACTTCAGGAAGGCTGCAGGCCGCAGCCTGTGTGTTTGACAACTCTGGTCTAGCCCAACTCCCTCCCTTAACAGAAGAGAAAACTGAGTGCCCAGAGAGGTTGTGATTTGCCTCAAGGTGAAGAGGTGATAAATAGAAAAGTAAAGATTCAAATTCAGGCCCCTACTTCCAGAGCAGGAGCTTTTTTCCCTCTGAAATGTCCCCTCTAGGATATTTCTTTTAAAACTGACTTAAATCTCAAAATCTCCAGACTATGAAAATGCCTCAGGGGTCAAGTGACCTAGGAGCAGAGGTACCTCTTTCATGTCGGAGAGTAGCTAAGCTTCCATTCTCCAAAAGGCACCGAATGCACAGAGACCCCAAAGGCCATCTGTTCTCTGTTTAGGCCCTTTCTCCTAGAGCCACTTCATCCACAGCCTGTCAATACAGAGCAAACACTGCCCTGAGTGTGCCTGCTTAAGCTCTTCATTTTCAAAACAGGAGAACTCTATTTCCTCAGTTGTGACTGATGGGAGAGCAGCATGGCTCAGTTTCCTGACATGGTTTGCATGATTCATCTGGTGACCAAGGCTGCAAGTGGCAGACTTTCATGTCAGCCCTTTTCATCTCATTTGGAAATACGTTTGGGGGATATTTGGCTCTTGGTACAAGCACATCAAGAAAATACAAAGAAAAAAACAAACAAGAAATCTCTATTAGTCTGCTCTGTTACTTGCTAAATGATACATTAGTGGGAAAAAGATTCCCTCCTTCCTCTTCTTCTTTCTTCCTTTCTTCTTTCTAGTCTTCTTTCCTTTCCCCCTCCTTCCTTTCCTTTCCCTTTCCTCACCTTCCATTGAATTCCTTTCCTTTTCCTTTCTTTCCTCCTTTTCTTTCCTTTCTTCCAAAATTAATAAGTGCTTGTTAGTTACAAGGTGCTGATTTAAGAGCTGAAGGATTTAAAAGATAAATGGTAGATTTCCTACTTTCAAAATTTTACAATTTAATACGGGTGATAAGACATGAATACAGATAAATAAAACAAATTACAATATTAAAAGTTTTTAGGAATAGTACAAAGTGTTATGAGATTGATTAGAATAGGAAGTATTATCTATATTATAAGGAGGTAAGAGGAAAGCTAATTACCTCTGGAATCTGAGAACCTGGATTCAAACCCACTGTTCTAATATTTACTTCTTGTGTAATCTTGGGTAAGTTACTTATCCAACTTCAGGCTCAGTTTCCTTGTCTATAAAATGAGGGCATTGGGCTAGATAGGCACTGAGGGCTCTTTCTGCCTTAGATCTATGATCCCATGACTTCTCCCCCCACCCCCATCTATTCTCAGTATGAGAAGAAGGGTAGAGTAGTGTAATGGAAATGCAAATTTAAAGATCTTCCCTGCCCCTAGCTTAAGTGCACCTGGAGCCTGTGGTGGGAGGCTTGTTTTTCAGGGAAGCCCATACCTTGATACTTTGTGATTGGGCAGTGGGTCCAGAAGGTTGTTACATTCTCTGAGCCAGGAGAAGGCTATATAAACCCTGAGGAGAGGCTCTGCTTTGGGGCTCACTTTGAGAAGTGTTGTGTGATTTGACCAGATGAGACTCTGGGAAGCCGTTGTTGAGAGCCCCCCGGCTTTGAAAACCCAGATGTTGATGCTTCCCTCTCTGGTAACTGTGATTTGGTATTGATATAATGGTAGGACAGTTTGGAAGCCTGTCTGTTTGATCTGTAAGTTCTGTAACTCTGAAGTTTGGGGTGCTGACCTTTTTCCCCTGAACTAGGTAATGTGTGTTTGTTTGATTAAAGTAAGCTTGTTACCCCATTTTGAGTTGCTTTCCTTTTGAGAAGCAGATCTAGGAACCTGTGTTGGCAGCTACCCTGGGGATATTGGGGTGCTTGCCGCTACAAGTAGAAAATAGAGTTCTTGAGTGGGAATGTTCTTGAGAATCATATCTAACTTTTAGTAGCTATGTAACCTTAGGCATGTCCTTTTATTTTTGTAAGTCTCAGGTAATTCCCAAGACTCATCTATAAAGTAGTTTGCAGTGGGGAAGGGATTAAGGAAGGGGAATGATAGAGAAGGACTTTTCATACTGAGAAAGTCACAGATTTTCCAACAGGTTATTAACCTCCATCCCTCCATCCATACCTTTCATTTGTTGTCTCAATTTTCCCACTTCAGTGTCTCTCTCTCTCTCTCTCTCTCTCTCTCTCTCTCTCTCTCTCTCTCTCTCTCTCTCTCTCTCTCTCTCTCTCTCTCTCTCTCTCTCTCTCTCTCTGCACTCTCTCTGTCTCTCTCTCTCTCTGTCTCTCTCTCTCTCTCTCTCTCTCTCTGTTTCTCTCTCTCTCTCTCTCTCTCTCTGTCTCTCTCTCTCTCTCTGTCTCTCTCTCTGTCTCTCTCTCTCTCCCTCTCTCTCTCTCTCTCTCTGTCTCTCTCTC
>WOXC01005966.1:0-84703 GCA_011680675.1 Gymnobelideus leadbeateri | reverse complement strand
AAAACCAGAGTTCAGCCAAACCAATGGACATATTGACCAGTCTACCACTGATCTGCGGTGTTCCCATCTCTGCAGGGAAGAAGGAAGGGGAAGTGCCCTTCTACCATTGGAGCAGATAGCAGTCCCTCATCATACAGTAAATAGTCAGCATCCATATAGTGCAGTCAGGGTTTGCTAAGCACTTTATAGATATCTTATCTGATAATACAACTCAGGCAGTAGGTGCTTGCATTCTCCCCATTCTACAGATAAGGAAATAGAGGCATTAACATTCTCTGTTGGCCTCTCACTTCTCTGGCTTCCTTCAAGTCTCAGCTAAAATCTCCTCATCTACAAGAAAGCTTTCCCAATTCCCGTTAATGTCTCTGTCTTCTCTCTGTTTATTATTTGCTATTTATTTTGTGTCTATTTCATTTGAACATAGTTGTTTGCCTGTTGCAGGGTACAACCCCATTAGAAGATGGGCTCCTTGAGGGCAAGGACTGTCTTTTCCCTTCCTTTGTATCCCCTGTTAAAGTGTCTTGCACATAATAGGTGCTTAATAAATGCTAGTAAACGGACTGAGGCAAAGAGAGGTGAAGTGTTTTGTCCAGGGTCTGTAATGGAAACGCAAATTTAAAGATCTTCCCTGCCCCTAGGCCCTTTGTTAGGCTTAAGAGACTCTGAGAACCTTCCTTGTTTTGAAAATATACTCTGTACCTTAATAGACTGAAGGTGGTCACATGGAGCCTGTGGTGGGAGGCTTGGTTTTCAGGAATGCCTACACCTGTGTGATTGGAATGCCTACATGCTGTGTGATTGGGCAGTGGGTCAAGAGGGTTGTTACATTCTCTGAGCCAGGAGAAAGCTATATATTCCCTGATGTGAGGCTTTGCTTTGGGGCTCACTTTGAGAAGTATTGTGTGATTTGACCAGATGAGACTCTGGGCAGCCGTTGAGAGCCCCCCAGCTTTGAAAACACAGATGTTGATGCTTCCCTTTCTGGTAACTGTGATTTGGTATTGATGTAATGGTTGGACAGATTGGAAGCCTGTCTGCTTGATCTGTTTGTTTCTCTGTCTTGTAAGTTCTGTCTGTGTACTTTGAAGTTCGGGGTGCTAACCTTTTTCCCCTGAACTAGGTAAATGATATACTGTTTGATTGATTGATTAAAGTAAGCTTGTTAACCCATTTTGAGTTGCTTTCCTTTAGAAAAGCAGATATAAGAACCTGTGTTGGCAGCCACCCTGCGGATGTTGGGGTGCTTGGTGCTACAGGGTCCCACAGCTAAATTGTGTCTAAGGCAGAATTTGAACTCAGGTCTTCCGAACTCCAGGTCCTGGCTCCTTCCACTGGGCCACTCAGCCCAGGTTTAGACTTCGGCCCTCCTCTTGGTAAGGAGGAAGAAAAGTAAACCCAGGAGAGTGAAGCAGTTTGCCTAAGGGCAGGTAGTTAGGCCAGAAGTAGCAGAGTCAGAATTGTAATCCAGGTCTCTTGACTCCAAATGTTCTTCACTGCTCTAGCCCTGAGCTCCAGCCTGGGGTTAGAGGTACCTCTCCCTGCCCTGGTTATGGCACCAACAGAAAGTACCTGCTTAGTCAGCATGTATTCTGGCCTCTGTGGAGTCTGAAATATCCCAGCTTGGGTTTTGCTTAGAAATGTCAACAAGGGGGCGGCTAGGTGGCGCGGTGAGTAAAGCAATCGGCTCTGGAGTCAGAAGGACCTGAGTTCGGATCAGACCTCAGACAATGCACACACAAACAAAAAACCTAGCCTCGTGACCTTGGGCAAGTTACTTAAGCCCATCTGCCCTCCAAAAAGCAAAAAAAAAAAGTCAACAAGGAATGAATCCCTTGCTAAAAGGGCCCCTGGGGAAAAAAATAATGTGGTTTTAGCAACTTGTAGGAGCTAGAGGGCAATGTGCCTACATTGTCTGCTGCTTGTCTGTCACCACCCCCCCAGGCTGGTAGGCTGAATGACCCCCTCAGCTCCACCAACCCCCCCCCCCCCCAGGTAGGCTGAAATGTCCTCCTCTGAGAGGCGAGGAGCTCCTTCCCCACCTTGACCTTCCCCAGGTCAAGCTTTCCTGGTCACCACTGGAAAGCCCTTTAGGAAAGCAAGGTAAGCAGTGAGGAAGATCAGAGCAGCCTAATGAAGTGAGAGCTCAGCCTGGTCTGGAGACACAGACCATTCCTCAGGATTTACAGCAACAGCCAGATGAGAGCTACAGCATGTACAGATAGATTCTATTTTCAGTGGGCACATGTGTGCAGAAGGTGGCACATGCCTCACTTTAAAAAAAAGTTATTTACTTACTTTTGGTTTATAACATTAGGTTCCACAATCTTTGATTTCCAGATTCTCCCCCACCTCCTCCTCTCTTCCCACCCCATGGCACATACAGTCCCTTAGAGGTTCTATAAATACCTTCAAGTTGTGAAGGATTATGACTAATTGACATTCCTCACTTTCATCCATGATAGCCAAGAATTGGGCTTTGACACAGGTCACAGGTCCCATGTTGTGGTTTTACTCATGCACCTTCCTTGGAGGAGCCCTGGAAGGGACCAAAGGTAGCCCAACTATCTGAGGAAGTCAAGGCAGAGGGCTTCCATGCCATCCTCCTCCCCATGATGGCAGGCCCTGAGACAGTGCAGTCCCTGGTGGATACCCTGAACCATAGGCAGAGATACCTAAGGGAACCCAAGTCTCAGGGATTGGACACTCGAGGGAGTGGGGTCACAGATGTGGAGCAGGCAAGAGAAATAGTAACAGAAGAAACAGGACCAGGGGCCCCAGTACCAAACTGAGCCTGGCAGTAGGTGCACAGGAGCTCCTCAAGATAGAAGAAGAGATAGAGGACAGATGGATCAGTGTCAGTCAGTGCAAGGCCCCCTGTACTGGAGAGCAAGGGATCCAGGCAGCCCTCACTGGGCAGTCTCAGGCTGTAGTCCCCAAGGGATCTGGGCATCCCTCACTGGGCAGTCTCAGACCATAGCCCTCAAATAGTTCAGACCCCTTTAACTGCACTGCAAGAGAAAAGAGCATGGCAGTTTTGCCACCCATGCCACTAAGTCCTTAGACCTCTGTGTCTGACAGAGCCCCTGAAGGACCCCAGCATTCCTAAGAATATTGGGTCCCCTTGGGACAATTGCCTCTTCACAGCACTTATAGTACTATGGGGCCCCAGAAAGGAGCAGCATTGAAGTATGCTGCCAAACACCAAGTCTCTAGTCCCAGTGTTGTGATATACTCTGGGGTCCCACCCATCCCACACAGGAAGTAAAAGGTGCCATTAGCCAAAGCACCCAGACCCCTGAGGATCTCACTGTGGGAGCAGAGTCCTCTGAGTCCCGATACTTATAGTCCCTGAGCACTCCATCCCCTTCCCCATAATTGGCATGGATTAGCTGCTAGCTACCTGGACCAAACCCAAGGTATTAGAGTTGGCCATGGCTAAGGCCCTGTGGGAGTCAGTGTCATTGCCTTTCCCCATGAGAATTGCTCAGACCCCACAGTATAATTGTAGGCAGGGGACAGAATGCCTGCATCCATCCCATTATAAAAGACTTGCTGATTTTCCCCATAGTCTCCCCATTTAGCTCACAAATCTGGCCTGTCTAGAAAGCAGCCAAGGATGAATGAAGAAGCACTGTGGGCTCTAGGAATCTGAATCAGGTTGTTCCTCCAGTGGAAGCCCCATGATCTGGTATCATAAAAGGTGATGGAGGGCGCTCAATCCCTTGGCTGCTCTTGGTTTGTGGTACTTGATTTAGCTAATATGGTTTATTCCGTGCCCATCCTCCTCAGACTCCCCACCCCAGTTTGCTTTTACATTTGAGGGGGCACAATATACTTTCCCCAGGCTACCCATGGGCTGTGCTCACGGACTGTGCCACCAGCACAGGACCTCTGGGTACCAGAGGGACCCCCTAGATGGCACTTGGTGGCTGACACGATTGGAAGCTCTGACCCCTGGCATCTGTGCAAGCCAACCCCACAGCTACAGTTGGACATCTGACCCTTCATAGTAGGGCAATAGCCCTCCCCCCATAAAATACAAGCCTCCGCAGTGTGTGAAATTCTTAGGATACCTATGGACCCATAAAACCAGAAGCAGCCCTGCCCCAGTCCCAGATAAGCTACTCTCTCATGGCCCCCACAAATGTGAAGACAGCATGCCATCTAGTGGCCATGTTTGGATTTTGGAGACTGCCTATTCCCCACCGCACAACCCTACTTGTCCCCATCTATGCACCATTAGAAGTCTTCCACTTTACAGTGGGATACAGAGCAACAGAAACTTCTGATTGCAATCAAACATTGCTCTTAGGTGATGGCTTTAAGAGGTCTCAGCTTAATCCACCCAGACTTCTGGAGTCTACAGACCTACCATAGTGGCAAGAGAATGCCAATGGGGTCCTGGAGCAGGAAGCTCCCAGAAATTGCCACCAGGTGCTGGCTGCCTACTGGGCTCTGATGGCCATAGAGCCCTGGACACAGGGCATGTCATTGTAAGACCCAAATTACCCATAGTGCCCTGGGTTGGGGAACACTCCCAAGAAGCTGGGGTCAGTCACTGATGTGTCCCTGTTTAAGTGGAAATGGTACCTGCAGGACAGGGCTAGACTGGGAGTCAGCAATCTGCATGAGCAGTTGGCACAAGTCCACGAGACTCTCTCCTCCCTCATTACCTGATTTTTTTGGAGGGGGGAAGGTAAGGCAGTTGGGGTTAACTGACTTGCCCAAGGTCACACAGCTAGTAAGTGTCAAGTGTTTGAGGCCAGATCTGAACTCAGGCCCTCTTGATTCTAGGGCTGGCACTCTATTCACTGTGCCACCTAGCTGCTCCCTGATCCATTTGCTAAGTGAGGCCCACAGTGGCATCAGCTGGCAAATAATTATTTCACAGATGGAAGTGTCTCTAGTTCTAGTGAGTATCTCCACTGGGTAACTATAGCCTTTCACCCTCCAAATGCCACCTCTTTGAAGACTGATGGCAGAGGTATGGTACCTTGTGGGCATAACCATGAGGGATTCACTGAAGCAAGAAAGGGGCTCCCTCCAGATCCATACTGATTCCTAGGCAGATGCCAGTGGACTTGTAGTCTGGTCTGGCAAGTGGGCCTATCATGATTGACAGATCCAAAATAAGCTACTGTACTTTGGAAGGACATTGCACTATGCCCACAAACCTACCCAATCCAGGTGTTCCCATCCCCCACAGAAAGGGCTACAGAGGAAGCAGACCTCAACCAGGTGGTTGACAACCTCATAGGACCAACAGCCCAGACTGCCCCGTTACTGAATAGGAGGTGCTTCAGATGGAACTTGGTTTATGAAGTGGGCATATGAATGTTGTGGAATTTAGGGTCCACTGGCCTTACAGGCTGACTGAGGAAGCAAGGTATGACAGCCTCCATAGCACTGAGGGAATTGAAGGGACTGGGAGAGCAAATGGTTAATTGTAGGGATTGGGTGAACCACACTGACTCTGGCTGGTGACAGTTCTGTATCTAGCATATTTCCCTTTCTATTCAATTATAGGTCTAGTCCAATGTCTGTTTTGTGAGAAAACTTGATTCAGTTATGGGAACTGGGAGAAGACTTTATGGCATTGTTTGAACCTAGCCCTGCTTGACTGTGAAGCTGAACCAGCTCTCCCTGCAGCTTAGAGATCCTTAACTAAGTACCTGGCTTATGCTGCCCAGAAACCTGGTCAGATCCAAAGACTGAGGGAAGAAGTTTCCTTACAATTGTACATTTCAAGCTGCCCACCTGTCTTTCCTGAAAAGCGGTCCTGTACTGGTCAGTTACTGCTTCCACCTTCCTTTGATTGTTTACAGGCACTGGCAAGAGAGAGAGTGTTTTGTCTGATTTCAGGAATTGCACCCGTTTGCTCTAATTCTCCCAACTTGGACATCCCCTAATATTTCCTCCAATTAGAAATCAGATTACCTAATGTATATTGGTTAATTATTCCCTTGTAATTAATTGGTTTTATTCAATTGTTTTTAATATATAAAAATCTGTCTCTGCCTGTGTTCTAGGTTCAGTGCTTAAGCTGAGGAAGGCTACTAGTCTTGATTTGTCAGGAAATTGGCAAGCATTGTTTAATAACTCAATATGCTTGGAAGCTCAAACCTTTGCTTCCTCCATCATTTCATCTTTCACCCACCACAGCACTCAGTGACCAGGTCATCAGGGAATTCAAGATATGAACTGCATTCTGCCCCTGGAAATATGAACTTCAGGGCAGCATTCTTAAGTGGCAGGCCCCTCACACAACACCGAGGTGACAATTTCAGTTCCAACTGGGGACACTGAGACTGAGTTAGAAGGAAATCCAAGTGTGGTCCCTACCCTGGAGAAGGCTGCAGGCACCTTGGAGAGCACCACAGGACCTACTCACTGCTGGTCATATTACATCTCACTCTTCCTACAAGACTTCCTCTCTGCCACCTTCCTGGAGCTAGCTATTTCTATACTGGACTCCTCCACAGAGTCATGGCTATCACCTCTTCAACTGCCTCCTGGCCTTCAGCACCAGCTAGAAAGGCAACCTAGAGTAATGCCTCATCCCTGTGCCCAACTGCAATCCCTTCCTCACCATGCCTCATGCAGAAGCATGAACAGTGACATTAGTGGAAGCTCCTTAAATGGGATCATACTTATTACTAGTCTCTTTGGGGCATTTGTGGGAGGCACAGGCATCCTAACAAGAATTGGAGCTTCAACAGCAGGGGCAGGAGCAGAAGGGCAGCAGCTAGAGGTATAGCAACTGAGGATGCAGCACCAGGAAGTTCATTCACTGGGCAGACAAACAGGAAAATTCTGCAAGAGGGCCCCCTGGCGATCCCAGGGACCCCAACCAGCCCAGAAGTCTTCCAGGTGAAGGGCCAAGGGACCAGCTAGAGCCCAGAGTCAGGGCCCAAGATCCACCAGACCCTAAGGCTGCAGGCCCAGTGCTCTCTTTCCAAGACCCCAACCCCTGATAACTACAGGCCTACCAGCTGTGTCCATTCCTTAGGCATCTCAACCTTGGGAACATGAGGACAGTCAGTGAGGCCCACTAGGACTGTTCTGCTCAAACTGTCCTCTTTTAAACAATTAGCTCAATACTCTATCCAGACCCAATGTGGAGGCCATCCTGACCCTGGCCACTTTCACATGCACAGGAGAATTTCATGAGCACACCACGGTGCTAGCCAAGGTATGTAAAGCCCCAAACTGTCAATTTATTGCAATTTGCTGAACTTGTCTTATAATATATCCTGAAAAGGCTGGATGGGCCCCTGAGGTTGGCTTGCTATAGGCACTCCCTATCAAAGAGCAGTCTCCACATGGCAATGGCAAATGCAGATGCCTATGTATATAACTTCATCCAGTGCTGGGTATGCTATAACCCACCAGAACTGGGGAGTAGGGAATTCACCACCCTTCCTGACTCCTACACACCTAAATTCACTGAAGCTTTACAACCAGATGGGGGAAAATCGAAACACCCTTTCTTTCTAGTCAGCCATTGCCCATGAACTAACTACCTCAGTCCAATGGCAGCAGATTGTGTCACATTCCTGACCCCACCAGTGGGTGTCACAAACACTGCCCCCACAACGTATCTCCAGCTAGAATTTTACCTCCAATGGTCAAACTTGAACTGAATGGGCAGACTTCAAGGGAGATTTTGTGTTTCAAACATCCTGACATGGGGGCTTGTACTTCTAATCCTTTCTTCACAGATACTATGCCGTTTGGTTCACATATACCAAATATTCACATTATTTCATGATCCATCATAGCTGTAAGCATAAGGTAATGTCTTAAGAAGATCCCTTCCAGTCTTATTTTCTGTTGTAGTATCTGAGATTATCTCATGAAAGTCAACGTCATTTTTTTCTACTTACCTGAGGCATAAGAGATTTTGTTTTGGCCTATTACTTTTTTTGGACAGTCATTACTTACTTTTTTAAATAATTTATCTTTAAATTGTGCCCTGCTCAGTAAAATAAAAATAAAATCCTTGTAATAAAATTTTTTTTAAAGCCTGGTGTTTTCTATGTCTGAAAATATATATCTCATATAGGAACTTGAATCCATCATCCTTGTTTTTAGATTTTTCTTCTTTCTTTCTTTTTCTTCCTTCCTTCCTTCCTTCCTTCCTTCCTTCCTTCCTTTCTTTCTTTCTTTCTTTCTTTCTTTCTTTCTTTCTTTCTTTCTTTCTTTCTTTCTTTCTTTTTCTTTTGCTTTTTGGAGGGGGGAAGGTAGGGCAATTGGAGTTAAGTGACTTGCCCAAGGCCACATGGCTAGTTTTGTGTTAAGTGTCTGAGGCTGGATTTGTACTCAGGTCCTCCTGATTCCAGGGCCGGTGCTCTATTCGTGTGCCACCTAGCCACCCCACCATCATCCTTTTGTAAGGAAGTATACAGCATGCTGAACTATTAGTCCTTTCATGGCCCTTCCCCTTTAGTCATTCACAAACCCCTTGGAGCTTTGAGACAATAGTGTAAGGGATAGGAGCTAAAATTTTGTTAATGGCACATTAGGTAGTAAATAATGGCCCAATTTGGTTACAAAGATATTTTCCGTCTGGGACAGCAAGCTTGTGCATGTTTCAACCAGGAAAGGTTCTTTCTTCAGTGATTCCAAGCCATCATAATCAGGAATATAATACTTTTGGGGATCATGCAGTGACTGTTTCTGACTGAGTACAACATATTCTTTCAGTTTCCCAACTTAACATCAAATCGTTTCCAAACTCTCAGGAAGGTTGGACATTCATGTGCAAATGGTCACAGGCATGCACAGACCCTCGCTGGCTGACTGTCACTGCACCAGAGCAGTCTTCTCATTCTTGAGTTACCTTCTAATCACTTCTCATGAAAGCTATAATTACCAGGTCAAAATGTTCCTTGGATTTGCATTCTTGCAGCAGAGACAACAGGTACTTTGGACCCATGATTGCTCTGCATGCACAGGAGAGGCCACAATGAAACCATCATGGACTCCCCCAACAAACCCTTTTTAACAAAAGTAGACCTCATTACAATGCTAAGGTGGTTTTCTGATTTGAACCTATCCTCCTCTTATATTACTATTCTTCTATTTGGGAATTTTTAAAAGGATTTGGTGAGTAACACAGCTTGATCATTCAGTAGAGTTTCAGAGAGACTATAGCCAGTTTGCCAGTGGTAGAAAAAAGCAAGTTATTTCTGCAGAAATTCTTTCCTTGGGGGGTGGAGCCAAGATGGAGTAGAAACATCACTTCCTCAGCACTCTGGCCCACACCACTTCCAAATTTATATAAAACAGGACTGAACAACCTTTCGAGCTACAGAACCTACAAAATGACACAGAGAAGCTAACCTCCCACTGAGGACAGCCTAGCAGCCTGGCAGGGAGTGGCCAGCGCTGTGCTCTGGGAGCCAAGCCCAGGACTGCTTGAGTTGGAGGTTTTAGCCCCAGGGTGGCCCAGACCAGCAGCCAGCTGGAGGGACCCCAGAACACCAGCAGCTGTGGTTTCCAGAATTACCAACAAATAGATGCCACCCCCCAAGGACAAAGAGAGAGCTTAGTGCAGTATGGACTTTGGGGCTCATTAGTGGGGAGACTGTGTCAGCATCTTTCCCTGGGGGTGAGAAGCTACTGAGAAGCTTCAGCATAGCTGTGGACACACACTTCAGCTTCAGTTCTTGGCCTGTGGACTGTAGGGGGATCTGGCTATCAGTCTGGGGGGGGGGGTAATCACTCTTGCTTTGCCCTTCTTGGATCTGGATTGCAGTATGGGATGGAGGTCTTGGGGTGTGTGACCAGCTTGCCAGAGTGTGTGGAGGCTTAGGAGAGGCCACCTAACTAATACCTCTGGCAGTTGAGAAAATCCCAGCGTTTGGGAAGGAAGCTCCCCTGGCTGGTGGCAGAATCCTATTGTGGGAACAAGCCCAAAATCAAGCAATTGAGTGGCAACATGCCTAGGCAAAGGAAGTAAAATAAAAAGAAAAATTCAACATTAGACTCCTATTTTGGGAGCAAAGAAGATCAAAGCATGGAACAGGAGGAGGACTGTGAGGTCAGAAATCCTGCACCAAAATCCCCAAATGAAAATACCAGCTGGTTACAGGCCATAGAGGACCTTAAGAAGCAGATAAGAAAAGTGGGGGTAAAACTGGGAAGAGAAATGATAAAGATGCAAGAAAAGTATGAAATGACAGTCAACAGCCTGACTGAGGAAAATAACACCTTAAAAAATAGACTAACTCAAATGGCAAAAGAGGCTCAGAAAGGCAATGAGGAGAAGAATGCCTTAAAAAGCCAAATTTGCCGGATGGAAAATGAATCTCAAAAGCTCACTGAGGAGATTCATTCCCTCAGAGTTAGACTGGAGGAAATGGAAGCTAGTGACTTTATGAGAAATCAAGATGCTGTTAAACAGATCCAAAGAAATGAAAGAAGGCAATGTGAAATATCTCAGGGGGAAAACCACTGACCTGGAAAATAGATTCAAGAGAGATAATTTAAAAATTATTGGACTACCTGAAAGCCATGATCAAAGAAAGAACCTAGAAATCATCCTTAAAGAAATTCTCAAGGAAAATTGCCCTGATGTGTTAGACCCAGAGGTGGAAATGGAGGTTGAAAGAATCCACCAATCGCCTCCTGAAAAAGATCCCAAAAAGAAAACTCCTAGGAATATTATAGCCAGGTTCCAGAATTTCCAGATCAAGGAGAAAATACTCCAAGCAGCCAGGAAGAAACAATTTCAATACTGTGGAAACACAATCAGAATAGCCCAGGACCTGGCAGCTTCTACACTGAGGGATTGAAGGGCATGGAATATGATATTCCAGAGGGCAAAAGAGCTGGGATTGAAGCCAAGGGTCACCTACCCAGCACAACTGAGTATCTTTTTTTCAGGGGAAAATATGGTCATTCAGTGGGATAGAGGACTTTCAAGCATTCTTGAGGAAAAAACCAGAGCTGAATAGAATATTTGACATTCAGACACAAGAAGCAAGAGATGCTTGAGAAGGTAATCAAGGAAAAGAAATCAAAAGGAACTTATCAAAGTTGAAGTATTTGCATTCCTACATGGAAAAACAATAACTGTGTCTGATGAAACCTTTCACATTATGAAAATAATTGAAGAAGGGTATATGGGCATATGTTTACAGGTATACATGGATAGAGGGCACAGGTTGAATTTGAGGGGTAGGGATGATTCTTAAGGTGTGAAGTCAAGAGGTGAGAGAGGAAAGTGACAAGAGGAGATGGGGAGAGACAGGGTAGGGTAAAGTATCTCATGTAGAAGAGGCAAGGGGAAGTAGTTGCAGGGGAGGGGTAGAACAGGAAGGCAAAAAGGCAAAACCATATTCTCATTGAAGTTGGCTCAAGGAGAGAATCACATACATACTAAATGGGATATCTCACCCTATAGGAGGGTAGGGGAAAGGGGGATGAGAGGGGGAAGGATGGAGGGGAGGGCATTCTGGGGGGAGGGGAGGTTGTAAGTACCCACTATCAAAGAGGGACAGGATCAAAGTAGGGAATGGATCAGGTGGGGGGTGGGATGGGTGTGAGGGAATGATAAGCAGCCTTTTACAATATATCTACTATGGCAATGTTTTGCATAGCTATACATGTATAACACATACTGAATTGCTTATCTTCTCAGAGGGAGTGGGTGACAAGGGAGGAAGGGAATGGATCTGAAAATAGAAGCTTTAAAATTAAATGTTTCATAAGATGTCCAGGCATTGGGCCTCAGAGATTCACTTTGCCCTAATGGCAACGTTGATGGGGGTATGGGAGAAGATATGGGAGAGAGCAGATTGGATGAGGGGATATCTAGTGGGACTGCTATTCTGGGGTGGTGGGTAGGGGAAAATGGGGGAAAATTGTAACTCAAAATTTGGTGGAAATGAATTATGTAAACCAGAAGTTAATAAAACATTTGTTTAATAAAAAAATAAAGTACAGGTTGGAGCCAAGATGGCGGCATAGAAGCAGAATTCTGTGAGCTCCCCTCACAACCACCTTAAATACCTATAAAATATGACTCTAAACAAACTTTAGAGCTACAGAACCCACAAAGTGACAGAGAGAAACAAATATCCCATTGAATGTAGCCCAGCAGGCCTATAGGAAGGGTCCATTGCAGCATCCTGAGAGGAGAGTACAGCCCTGTGAGGTATGCAGTTTTGACCTTAGGGTGGCCCAACCAGTGGCGGCTAGAGCAGACTTCAGGAGAGTGAATCACCAGCAGCTGCTTTGTGCTAATAGTGACTATCCAAAGCACTTTTATGATGCCCTGGAAGTTATTTATGGGCCAAAGATCTATAGCGTATCACAACTACTCAGTGCTTATGAAGACATAGTGATTAGTGATAGAGATGGGCTGAATACTTCCATCATGTTCTCAGCAGACCATCATCAATCAGTGCTGAGGCCACTGAAAGATTACCTCAAGTTGAATTCAAACCTTCTCTAACCAAACTTCTGAATAAAGACAAGCTTTATAAAAAATTAATTTGATTTTTTTCAATTTATTTATTTGTTGTTTTTAATATTCATTTCCACAAGATTTTGAGTTACAAATTGTTGTCCCCATCTCTCCCCTACCCCCACTCCAAAATAGCAAGCCCACTGAATATCCCTTCCCTCAATCTATTCTCTCTTATACCCCATGAACCCACCCCCCCATAACTTTCTAGTAGGGCAAGATGGATTTCTATACCTCAGTGCCTGTATATCTTATTTCCCAGTTGCATGTAACATGCATTAACATTTGCTTTTTGAAATTTTGAGTTCCAAAGTCCTTCCCTTCTTCCCTTCTTACCCACCCCCACTGAGAAGACAAGCAATTCAACATAGGTTATACATGTGTAGATGCAAAACATTTTCATAGTAGTTATATTGTGAAAGATGACTATAATTCCCTCCATCCTATCCTGCCTTCCACTTATTCTATTTTCTCCTTTGACCTTGTCCCTATTCAAAAGTGTTTGCTTCTAACTATCCTCTCCCCCAGTCTGCCCTCCCTTCTATCACCTCCCTCCTCTTTTCCCCTTCCCCCCTGCTTTTTCATAGGGTAAGATGCCCACTTAAGTGTGTATGTTATTCCCTCCTTAAGCCAAATTCAATGAGAGTAAGGTTGACCCCATTCCCTTTCACGTTCCAGCTCTTCCCTTCCATTGCAAGAGTATTCTTTTGCCTCTTTTATGTGAGATACTTTACCCTAATCTATCTCTCCCTTTCTCCTTCTCCCAATATATTCCTCTCTCACTTTTTAATTTTAGTTTTTAGACATCATCCCTTTATATTCAACCCATTCTGTGCCCTCTGTCTATGTATACATGTACACACATATGCACATACTTACATAAATATTTATACACACACACCCTCCTATACATACATATATATGTATATACATATATATACCCTTCAACTATCCTCATATTGAGAAAAATCTCATGAGTTATAATTATCATTTTTCCATGTAGGAATGTAAATAGTTCAACTTTAAAAAGTTCCTTATGATTTCTTTTTCCTGTTTACCCTCTTATGCTTCTCTTGCTTCCTGCATTTGAAAGTCAAATTTTCTGTTTAGCTCTGGTTTTTTCATCAAGAATGCCTGAAAATCCTCCATTTCACTGAATGACCATTTTTCCCCCTGAAGCATTGTACTCAGTTTTGCTGGGTAGGTGATTCTTGGTTTTAATCCTAGCTCCTTTGACCTTGAGAATATCATATTCCAAGCCCTTCAGACTCTTAATGTAAAAGCTGTTGTCTTGTGTTATTCTGACTGTGTTTCCATAACATTAAAATTCTTTCTTCCTGACTGCTTGCAGTATTTTCTCCTTGACCTGGGAACTCTGGAATTTGGCTATAATATTCCTAGGGGGTTTCTTTTTGGGATCTTTTTCAAGAGGCAATTTGTGAATTCTTTCAGTTTCTATTTTGCCCACTAGAATATCAGGGCAATTTTGCTGGATAATTTCTTGAAAGATGGTATCTAAGCTCTTTTTTTGATCATGACTCTCAGGCAGTCCAATAATTTTTAAATTCTCTCTCCTGTATCTATTTTTCAGGTCAGTGGTTTTTCCAATGAGATATTTCACGTTGCCTTCTATTTTTTTTTCATTTGTTTGGATCTGTTTTATAGTATCTTGATTTCTCATAAAGTCATTAGCTTCCAATTGCTCCACTCTAATTTTGAAGGAATTATTCTCTTCAGTGAGTTTTTGAACTTTCTTTTCCATCTGGCCAGTTCTACTTTTTAAGGCATTCTTTTCCTCATTGGCTTTTCCTACCTCTTTTGCCATTTGAGTTAGCCTACTTTTTAAGGTGTTATTTTCTTCAGAATTTTTTTGGGTCTCCTTTAGCAGGCTACTGACTCACTTTTCATGATTTTCTTGCATTATTCTTATTTCTCTTCCCAGTTTTTCCTCCACATCTCTTACTTGATTTTCAAAATCCTTCTTGAGCTCCTCCATGGTCTGTGGCCAATTCATATTTTTCTTGGAAGCTTTTGATGCAGGAGTTTTGACTTCATTGTCCTCCTCCTGCTCCATGCCTTGATCCTTTTTGCCCCCCCCCCCCCCAAAAGACTGTATGGTCTGATTTTGCTTCCTCATCTTGCCCATTACTTGACTTTTGAGTTCTTTGCCATGGTAAAATTCTCCTTCTGGAATGGAGAGAGCTTTGTCCCAAATTTCTGTGTTTTTTTCAGCTGCTGGAGCTATTAGTTGGGTGCCCTCTCTACAGCCTGCACAAGCTCTGGCTCACTGACCACACACCCCAGAACTACCAACCCAAGACAAAGATCCAGATCCAGGCTGGTCAAAGCAAGTGATTACCCTCTGAATGGTTGCTTGGTCCCCCTACAACCAGCAGGCCAGGAGTTCTAAAAGCAGCTACATGGCACTGCTGCACCTCCCACCACTTCTTGCCCCAGGCACAGGGGTGGGACCAAGTTGTTCCTTCATTCTGACAACAGAGTTCAGAGTGACATTTTATTTTGTCTTTGGCATTTCTGGCTTAAGGAGTCTGGAAACCACCACAGATGCTGGTGATTCATTCTCACGAAGTCTGCTCGGACTGGTCTGGGAGCTGGTCAGGGGTTCCCTGGAGCTAGAAGGGGAATGCACTAGGTTCCCAGCATGCTGTGATAGACCTTTCCTGTCGGCCTGCCAGGCTGCCTTCAGTGGGGAATTTGTTTCTCTCTTTTCTTGGGTTCTATAGCTTTAAAATTTGTCATTTTTTACAGGTATTAGAGATGGTTGAAGTCAGAACCCATGCCAAGTGTGTACTTTTACTCCTCCATCTTGACTCCATCTTCCAAGGTCTAAAGATGAAGTTTTGAATTCCATTAGGCTCCTTTTGTGTGGAAAAGCACCTGGTGCTGATTCTATTCCAGTTGAGATTTACAAGGTATGGGGTCCTTTGCTCACACAAAAGCTGACTGAAATTTTCCAGATTGTAAGGCAAGAGAAGTTCAGGATGCCTCTATTGTCTATCTCTCTAAAGGTAGAGAAAATAGATTTTCCTGCAACAATCACAGGGAATTCTCTCTCTTAGTGATTGCTGATGAGATTCTTGCCAGAATCCTCCTTAATAAGCTGATCCTTCACCTGGAAGATGGTCCTCTACCTGAGATCCAGTGTGGCTTCAGAAAGGGCTGAAGAACAGTCAATATCATTTGCTGACTGACAACTCTAGGAGAAATGTCAGCAGCAAAACAGAGGTCTATACACAATGTTTGTAGACCTGTCAGTCACAAGCACATATGGAACATCATGTTATAACTTGGTTGCCTGGGAAAGTTCAACAGCATTGTATGTCAGTTCCATGACATCATGCTCACCCGGGTTCAAGATAATGCACAATGCTCTCATGCCTTCCCAGTCACCAATGGAGTGAAACAAGGCTGTGTGCTTGCTCCCATGCTTTCTAGCATGATGTTTTCAGCCATGTTGTCAAAGGCCATCACTGAAGACAAACATGGCATCCAGGTCAGCTGCCCCACTGATGGCAAACTAATTTTTTTGCCTTTCAGAGGGGGGAAGGAAGGGCAATTTGGGTTAAGTGACTTGCCCAAGGTCACTCAGCTAGTAAGTGGTAAGTGTCTGAGTCCAGATTTGAACTCAGGTCCTCCTGACTCCAAGGCCTGTGCTCTATTCACCACCCCATCTAGCCACTGCAGACGGTAAACTATTTAATGTGAGAAGGCTACAAGCCAAGATTAAAGTGGAGGGAGAGTAAGTGCATGATGTTTTTATTGACAGATGATTGTATACTAAATTTAGCCTTTGAAACTGAGAAGTAATAAAGTACAAATCAATTCTCTGTTCCTTGTGCTAATTTTGGCCTAACAATTAACACCAAGAAAACACAGGTGCTCCATCATCTAGCACCACGCTATCCGTTTATGAAACCATTGGCTATGGCAAGTGAAGAACTTTTGAATTCTGTGGATAAATTCACTTACCTTGGTAGTGTACTTTCCAGGGATGTACACATATTGATAATGAGGTTGATGCACACATTGCCAGAGCTAGCTCAGTGTTTGAGAGCCTCCAAAGGAAGGTGTGGGAGAGAAGAGGTATTAGACTGACTACCAAACTGAAGGCCTACAGAGCCATTGTGCTGACCTCATTGTTTTATGCCTGTGAATACTGCACAATCTATCAGTGCCATTCCAGGAAACTAAACTGCTTCCATTTGAATTGTCTTAGGAAGATTCTGAAGATCACCTGGCAGGATAAGGTACCAGACACTGAGATCCTTACTCAACTAAACTGTCAAGTATTCAGACCCTTCTTCAGAGAATGCAACTATGATGGGCTGGCCACACTGTTCAAATGCCAAATATATGTGCACCTAAAAGACTATTTTATAGAGAACTCACACAGGGCAAGCATTCACATGGAGGTCAGAAGAAGCCAGACAAGGACACTCTCAAGGTTCCTCTCAAGAACTTTGGAATTGATTGTGTGACACAGGAGACAGTGGTACAGGACCATCCATCATGGTGTGCCCACATCAGAGAACGTGTTGTGCTCTATGAGCAAAACAGAATTGAAACAGCTCAAAAGAAAAGTGAGATGTGCAAATTTAGAGAATCCATCCCAAATATTCACAGGGACTATTTGTGCCTGGCCTGGGGTAGAGCATTCCAAACTAATATTCATCTGATCAGCCACAGTTTGACACACTGTAACTTGGCTCTAGCATAGGGATGTTATCTGGTCCTCTTCTGGAACAAAGGACAATAACCATAATATACACTGTATATGGTGCTGCTCATTTCTTTCTGCATCAGTTCATGCAAGAAACAGGGGTACAAACTAGATAAAAAAAAACCAAAGCAATTGAAGGAAGTGATCCAGGATTGGATACCTCAAGAACACAAACAGGCAGGTGAAGGTTTCCCCTTTTCCACAAGAACTGAAAAGGAAACTGGAAAACAGCTTGGGATAAGTCAGGTTTAGACTCCCAGCTTCTACCTCTTACTACATTGCACTCAAAATGGAGACTGTACCTGACCATAAAAAGTCACTGATTAAAAAACTTACACAGGAAGATGGAGGAGGAGAAGGAAAGAGAAACCCCAACTTGGCACCTCCAACACCTCTAAAAGCAGATAGAGAACACAGCCCAGCCTGAATCCTGTGTGGGAATTCCAAGGAACCTCATAGAGAGGCATCATTCCAAAGAGAGAATTCTGTGGACATCGGAAAAGGTGTCCAGTCAGGAAAAGCATTGCTGAGCATTCCACCTCAGGGAGAGGCTGTTCATCATGCCAAGAAAAGATCCCAGACCCAGCATAAAGGAGTATAACAGGTGTGCCTGGAAGCCCTATCTCTTATTGCCCAACTCGAAGTTGGATGTTTAGGGCAGACTGAGGACATCTTTCCCTAGAAGTGGCAGATCCAAGGTCAGGGTCAGGTTTGGGCCCCAGGCTGGGTTTTAAACAGGAAACACATTCAAGGCAAGCAGCAGCTTGTGGTTCCAATCCTAGAAGCATACTGGGGTCTCAGGTCCAGCTTCCAGCCCAGTCTGAAGCCTACAGAAGAATAGCCAGGGAAGGACTCTTAGATGAGAGGAGACTCTGAAGTTCTGTCCCTTTCTACTAGCATAGCTTTCCAGTTGGCTTAGTGACTGAATCCATCAGTAATCTCCACATGGGGCCAGCCCCAGATGGATTCCCCAGACTCAAACAGAGTTCAGGAATTTGCAGATCTATGATGCAGGTGGGGGGAAGGAGTAGGATATGGAATCAGACCATTTGGGAACCCTGAAAATGTACAGGTCCCTGGAGTGAGCTTTCCCTGAGATCCTGGAATAACATACAACTCAAGAAAGCAGCAACATGATTATCCTGGGCATTCCCTTCAGAATGTGGAGAGAGCCTGGCCCTAATATCAGGTCCATGGTCAGGAAGGAGACTGAAAGAATAAGCAAACAATAAAGGATCCCACCACAAATCTTACCTTGGGGACATCCAGACACAAGAAGCAAGAGATGCTTGAGAAGGTTAACAGGGAAAAGAAATCAAGAGGAACTTATCAAAGTTGAACTATTTACATTCCTATATGGAAAAACAATAACTGTGACTGATGAAACCTTTCTCAGTATGAAAATAATGGAACAAGGGTATATGGGCATATGAATACATATGTGAATGTGTGTATATATGTTTACAGTTATACATGGATAGAGGGCATAGGTTGAATTTGTTGGGAAGGGAGGATACTCAAGGGGTGAAATTATGAGGTGAGAGAGGAAAGTGGCAAGAGGAGATGGGGAGAGACAGGGTAGGGCAAACTATCTCATGTAGAAGAAGCAAGGGGAAGTGGCTGCAAGGGAGGGGTAGAACAGGAAGGCAAAAAGGCAAAACCATATTCTCATTGAGTTTGGTTCAGGGAGAGAATGACATACAAACTAAATGGGATATCTCACCATGCAGCAGAGTAGGGGGAAGGGGGGTGAGAGGGGGGATGATGGAGGGGAGGGCATTCTGGGGGGAGGGGGGTTGGAAGTACCCACTATCGAAGAGGGACAGGATCAAAGTAGGGAATGTACCAGGTGGGGGGTGAGATGGGTGTGAGGAAATGATAAGCAGCCTTTTACAATATATCTACTATGGTAATGTTTTGTATAGCTATACATGTACAACACATACTGAATTATTTATCTTCCCAGAGGGAATGGGGGACAAGGGAGGAAGGGAATGGATCTGAAATTCGAGGTTTTAAAATTAAATGTTTCAAATATATATAAATACTATTATTAGGGAAAAAAGGCCAATTGTACTAGATGGAATGAAAAATGATAAAGAGGAAATAAAACCAAACAATGAAAAGAAAAAAAAAACTACTGGATGTCTTTAGAACTGGACATCAAAATGGAAATAAATGGTCATCTCTGGGAAAGAAATCCCCAGATAAAAACTCACAGGAACATCCTCAACAAACTCTAGACTTTAATGTCAAAGAAAAAAATACTGCAAGTATACAGGAAGGACTTCAAACAAGGAGGAGCCACAGACACGATCCGGTAGGATTTACCAGCCACAATTATCAAGGAGCAGAGAGCTTAGAGCATTCCAGAAGACAAAGACTTCTGAGGAGGGGGAAGGTGAGGGACAATGATCTCACACAATCCAGATGTAAGCAGAAGTCTGTACAAGAGAGGGGGGTCTGGTGGGGGAAGAATCTGCCATAGAACATCAGTCTTATTTGAAATGGTCAAAGGAGGGACTCCAGAGGGCGTGTGATGAAAGATGCTCCCCACTTCCTGATGGAGACAGAAGATGCAGAGTGTAGAATGTTATACATGTATACATACATTGGGCGGGGGGTGGGGATAGCATACAAGTTTATAAGAAGCCTTGTTTTCCTTTATCTCTCAATTTAAGAAGGCTGAGCAGGGTAAGTGGGGTTTTTGCTGAGTGAAAAAAATAGTCTGAAAAAAATGAGAATAAAATGCATTCATACACCTTCCACAACTGTGTCAAGGTGCATTCTTTTTTTTTTTTTTTTGCTTTTATTTTTTTTGGAGGGCAATTGGGGTTAAGTGACTTGCTCAAAGTTACACGGCTAGTAAGTGTGTCAAGTGTCTAAGGCTGAATTTGAATTCAGGTCCTCCTGACTCCAGGGCTGGGGCTCTATTCACCCCAAGGAGCATTCTTAATCCAAGATATGGAAACTTTTGAAAAAACAGATAATTCTAACTACATAAATAAATGAAGAGCAAATATAAGAAGAAATTGTTGAGTAATGTCGACCTGAAAGTTTGATTAAAGGACGTAAACAGGCTGGGTGATGTATATTTATATCCTTTATTCCTTCAGAGCTAGCAGATACATGCCGCACAGAGCCAAAATCTAACTTTTGACTGTCTAATACAAGAATGACAAAATTTTTATGTTTTAGGACAATCCCAGGAGGTCTGTGCCCCTCAGATTTATGGTCTCCATAGGTTTACAAGACAGTTGACAAAGTAGTGTCAGCTGGATCTCAGGATACCTGTGCCTCCCCACATAGCACTCATCTCTAGGAAAGATAAGAGTAGACCCCTATTCAGCCTTGTCTGGTCTTTGAAGTTGCTGACACAGGAAAGGGCATTTTTAGAGCAAAGCAAAGCAGTCTGATTGATCAGTTCAGGTTTTGGCCCTTATTGGGGTTTAAATATTGTCATTTCCCCCTTTTGGTCAAAGGCAAGCTGAAGGCTTCATCTTTAGACCAAGGAAGGTAAGGAAAAACCTCTCTCTTCCAGGGGAAAGGGAGGGGAAGGAAGTTCTAAAAATCCTTATCTAGGTGGATTCAGGTTTTTCCCAACTGCTTTCTGAAATAGGGGCTGCTAAAGATAAGGTCAAATTCTTTGTCAGACTGAGTCTGCCTCAGGAGGTGAGTGGGCAGATGGGAGAAGGAGTTGGTCTCCCCTGTGTATGGACATCCCCAGAGCTGGGTAGCCACTGCAGGGCAATTGCAAATAAGCAAAGGAACAGGATGCCAAGGGATCAAAGTAGGGAGCATGGGGCATAGAGCAATAAGAAGAAATAAGCTAAAGCTACCAAAGATAGAGGTGACCAGCCTTGGGTGTGTAAGGGGCTCAGGTTGGGAGGGAGTTGTTCTTCATGCAGGCCTAGCCCAGACTCTTGGGAAAGCTATCTGGACATGATAATGTGAGTTTCAAGAGCTTCTTGTCCAACAGGAAATCAGGAACTGCCTTGGGGCCTCTTGGTTCCAAGGCCACTCTGTGCTCATGGGAGATGGGGAGGTGCTGAGAGGCCACAGTCCAGTTGCCACAAGACTGCTCACTTGATGAGCAGCAGCTGATGTGACTGGTTCAGCCCCCCTCCATTGATTCATACCCCTGTGGATGAGGAGATCATGCTTGAATAGTGCTCCCTCTAAAGGTATATAAGGAGCTGGATTTTTTCCTCCCCTATCCCTCCCCCATCTTAGAATAAACTACAAGTCGTTTCTCTCCCTCCTCTCTGGTCTCTTCAGTCCCTCCTGAGAACACAACCTAAGACTGGTCCTTAGGTTAGTAAAGTTAGTGGCCACTTACACTGTCTGCCTCTGATGTTGTCTTTTTTGGGCCCCTTGGAAACCAGAGGGCAAGGTCTCCTATGGACTCAGATGGCCACTCAGGAGCAGGAGCAATCTTTAGATGTGACAGATGGATCTGAGTCCATATCCGAAAAATGGAAGCTGTAGTAGTAGTCAGACAAACCTGACAGGGCTCTCAGATAACATGTGATTTGATATTAAAGGCACATAGAAATGGTTCAGTTTTCCAGCCATGTGGGGCTAGGTTCAAACAATACAATAAAGTTTTTCTTACAGATTACAAAATTGCATAATTACATTGTCAGGTAGAGATTAAACTACTTATTTGGTTCACAATAGACTAGTTTTGACAAGAAACACTTACATATCACCAAGATAACCAAAAAATCTTAAACATGAACCATACAAATCAACACAGTCATTATCCCCAATGTTAACTAACATCAAATTCCTTGTATCCCAGAATGTCCAATTCTTAGGACAGTTCAAAAAGGGAGTTCTGCTTCTCTGGTCCAGATCTAGAAGTTCCCAGATAATTCTGACTTAGTATAAGCACAATCAGTTACATTTGATTCTCCATTTTTGACACTTCAAAGAATTTCAGTTTATATATCATCTGCTGCTTCTGTCCTTACTTAAAACTTGTACCTGGTGTGTGTGATGTCTTGCAGTGAAGTTCCCCATTCTGAATATCATATATACATTCTTATTACTTCCTTTTATTTTGTAACTAAATTCAGTGCACCCCCCAGGTGTTTCTGACTTTCCATAATCTTGAGAAGGGTCCTACATTCAGCTTTCCAACTACCTGGCTTCTTTTTTTTTTTTTTAATTAATTTATTAGTTCAGCTTCAGTTAACAAAATTCAATTCCATAGTTCCTTGATTTTCAAATTTCTTTTAATTCCCTCCCCCTACCCCCCAGGACTGCATATAGTCCAGTATAAGATCTATAGATACATTCATATTAGACATTAGTCCAATTTCAAAGGTGTATTGAACTAGGTGGGATGGAAGATGGTAAAGAAGAAATAAAACCAAACAATGAAAAGAAAAAGATCAATTAGTTTGCTTCCATCGGGATTCAGGCTCAGTTCTTTCTAGTTATATCTCTGGATGTCGCATTTCTCTCTTTCTTGAGTCTTTCAGGATTTACTTACATCACTGCATTGCTGAAAAGAGTCCAGTCTGTGACACATATGATGTGTCTGTGATTGTATACAAATTTCTTCTGATTCTACTCTTCTCGTTCAGCATCAGTTTGTATAAGTCTCTCCAGGTAAATATGAAATCCGTCACCTCCTCATTTCTTATAGCACAATAATATTTTAATGCATTCATATACCACAACTTGTTTAGCCATTCCCCAATTGATGGGCACCCCTTTAGTTTCCAATTCTTTGCAACCACAAAAAGGGCTGCTATAAATATTTTTGTACCTATGGGTCTTCCTCCCACTTCTATGATCTCTTTGGGAAATAACCCTATAAGTGGTATTGTTGGGTCAAAGGGTATGAAATTATTTATAGTTCTTTGGGCATAATTCCAGATTGCTCTCCAGAATGGTTGGATAAGTTCACAACTCCACCAGCAATGTATTAGTGTTCCAATTTTTCCACATCCTCTCCAGCATTTGTCATTTTCTTGTTTTGTCATCTTAGCCAATCTGACTGGAGAGATGTGGTATCTCAGAGTTGTTTTGATTTGCATTTCTATAATCAATAGTGATTTAGAGCATTTCTTCATATGCTTATAGATATCTTTAATTTCTTTCTCTGAAAACTGTTCATATCCTTTGACCATTTATCAATTGGGGAATGACTTGTATTCATATAGATTTGACTCAATTCTCTATAAATTTTAGAAATGAGTCCTTTAACAGAGACATAAGTTGAAAAATTCTTTCCCAATTTCCCACCTCCCTCTTGATCTTGGTTACATTGGCTTTGTTTGTACAGAAGCTTTTCAATTTAATGTAATCAAAATTATCCATTTTGCATTTTATGATGCTCTCTAATTCTTGTTTGGTCCTAAAGTCTTCCCCTCTCCACAGATCTGTCAGGTAAACTATTCCATGCTTTCCCAGACTGCTTACAGTATCATCCTTTACACCTAGATCATGCACCCATTTAGACTTGATTTTGGTATATGGTGTTAGATAATGATCTATGCCCAATTTCTGCCATACTGTATTCCAGTTTTCCCAGCAGTTTTTGTCAAATAGTACATTCTTATCCTAAAAACTGGGGTCTTTGGGTTTATCAAACAATAGATTACTATATTCATTAACTACTAGGTCTCCAGCACCCAATCTATTCCATTGATCCACTACTCTACACCTCTTCCAGTACTAAGCAGTTTTGATGACTGCTGCTGTATAATACAGATTAAGATCTGGCATAGCTAGTCCATATTCCCTAGCATTTATTTTCATTAATTCCCTTGATATTCTAGACCGTTTGTTTTTCAAATAAATTTTGTTATTATTTTGTCTAACTCTAAAAAGTAGTATGGCACTAAATATATAGTTTAGTTTTGGTAAAATTGTCATTTTTATTATATTAGCTCGACACAGCCACCAGCAATTGATATCTTTCCAACTATTTAGATCTAATTTTATTTGTGTGAGAAGTGTTTTGTAGTTGTGATCATATAGGTTCTGGGTTTGTTTTGGCAGGTAGATTCCCAAATATTTTATAATGTCTACAGTGACTTTAAAAGGGATTTCTCTTTCTATCTCTTGCTGTTGAATTTCATTAGAGATGTACAGGAATGCCGAGGATTTATGTGGGTTTATTTTATATCCTGCAACTTTGCCAAATTTATTTATTGTCTCAAGTAGTTTTTTACTTGATTCTCTAGGATCCTCTAAGTATATCATCATATCATATGCAAAGAATGATAGCTTGATCACTTCTTTGAATAATTTGAATCGTTTGATTTCTTTTTCTTCTCTAATTGCTACTGTTAATGTTTCTAGTACCAGATTCAATAAAAGGGGTGATAGTGGGCACCCTTGTTTCACTCCTGATCTTATTGGAAAAGCTTCTAGTTTATCCCCATTGCATATAATACTTGCTGATGGTTTTAAATAGATGCTATCAACTATTTTAAGGAAGGCTCCATTTATTCCTATACTTTCTAGTGTTTTTAATAGGAATGGATGTTGTAATTTGTCAAAAGCCTTTTCTGCATCTATTGAGATGATCATGTGGTTTCTGCTAGTTTTATTGTTGAAATGCTCAATTATGCTGATGGTTTTCCTAATATTAAACCATCCTTGCATTCCTGGAATGAATCCTACTAATCATAGTGTATTATTTTTGTGAAAAGTTGTTGGAATCTTTTGGCTAATATTTTATTTAAAATTCTTGTATCTAAATTCATGACGGAAATTGGTCTATAATTTTCTTTCTCTGTTTTATCTCTTCCTGATTTAGGAATCAGTACCATATTTGTGTCATAGAAAGAATTTGGTAGGACTCCTTCTTCACTAATTTTCCCAAATAGTATGTAGAGTATTGGAATCAATTGTTCTTTAAATGTTTGATAGAATTCACTAGTAAACCTATCTGGCCCTGGAGATTTTTTCCTAGGGAGTTCATTGATGGCTTGTTTGATTTCTTTTTCTGAGATGGGGTTATTTAGGTAATTCACTTCCTCTTCAGTTAATCTGGGCAACCTGTAATTTTGTAAATATTCATCCATTTCACTAAGATTGTCATATTTATGTGCATACAATTGGGAAAAACAATTCCTCATTATTTTTTTGACTTCCTCTTCATTGGAGGTAGATTCACCCTTTTAATTTTTGATGCTCATAATTTGGTTTTCTTCTTTCTTTTTTTTTCATATTGACTAAGGGTCTATCAATTTTGTTGATTTTTTCATAAAACCAGCTCTTAGTTTTATTTATTAATTCAATAGTTTTCTTAATTTCAATTTTATTAATCTCTCCCTTGGTTTTCAATATTTCTAATTTAGTACTAAATTGGGGATTTTCAGTTTGTTCTTTTTCTAGCTTTTTCAATTGCATGTCCAATTCATTGACCTCCCTTCTCTCTGCTTTAATTAGGTATGCACTCAGGGATATAAAACTTCCCCTAAGAACTGCCTTTAGTGTATCCCACAAATTTTGGTATGTTGTCACATTATTATCATTCTCCTGAATGAAATTATTGATTGTTTCTATAATTTCTTGTTTGACCCACCCATTCTTTAGGATTAAATTGTTTAATTTCCAATTACTTTTTAGTCTATCTTTCCATGGCCATCTTTTGCATATGATTTTTATTGCATCATGATCTGAGAATGATGCCTTTAATATTTCTGCCTTTCTGCACTGGATTGTGAGATTTTTATGCTGTTGTACATGGTCTATTTTTGAGTATGTACCATGCACTGCTGAGAAGAAAGTAAATTCCCTTTTATCCCCATTCAGTTTTCTCCAGAGATCCATCATATCTAGTTTCTCTAAGATTCTATTCACCTCCTTAACTTCTTTCTTATTTATTTTGAAGTTAGATTTATCAAGTTCAGAGAGGGGGAGATTAAGGTCCCCCACTAGTATAATTTTGCTATCTATTTCTTCCTCTAATTCCTTTAACTTCTCCTCTAGGAATTTGGATGCTATACCACTTGGTGCATATGTATTAAGTAATGATATTGCTTCATTTTCAATGGTGCCTTTTAGCAGGATATAGTTTCCTTCCTTATCTCTTTTAATTAGATCTATTTTTGCTTTTGCTTTATCTGAAATCAGTTTTGCTACCCTTGCTTTTTTTACTTTAGCTGAGGCATAATAAATTCTACTCCAACCTTTTACCTTTACCCTGTGGGTATCACTTTGTTTCAAATGTGTTTCTTGTAGACAGCATATTGTAGGATTATGGTTTTTAATCCATTCTGCTATCCACCTCTGTTTTATGGGAGAGTTCATCCCATTCACATTCACAGTAATGATGACTATCTGTCTCTTCCCCTCCATCCTATTCCCTCCCCTGTTTGTGTTTTTTCCTTCTCCCTTCCCCTCCTTGAAGTTTTCCCTTTGGACCACCCCCTCCCTCAGTGTTCCCACCCAGTGACCCCCCTTCTTCACCTACTCTCTCCCCTCACTACTATTCCCCTCCCCTCTAATCCCCCCCTTTAGTCTCCTCCTTTTCAACACCCCCCTTACCCTTCCACTACCTATAGGACACAACAAATTTTTTATACTTATCAGAGTATGTTACTCCCCATTTGACTCCAAACCAATGAGAGTAAATTTCAAACAGTGCTCCTCTCCCTCCCTCCTTTTCCTCTGTTCAATGAATTTATGTGTCTATTCATATTAGAATCTTAAACTTCACTGATTAAGTTGATCCCTCTTTGAACCAGAACCAGTGAGAATAGTGTTTAAATGATGTTCCTCTCCCTCTTTCTTTCCCCTCTTCTATAGTGTGTTTTGATGCCTCTTCAGATGGTATATTTTCCCTTTTCCTATCTCATCCTTTCCTTTCACCCATTATAGTCCCTTTGATCCCCTTAATAGTTTTTTTTAAAGTCTTCAGTTTAGTGCATTCATATCCACATTCTCTATCTAAATATAACCCTTTTGAAGGTCATGATAATCATCAAAATTTCGAATATTGACAGTTATCAGCTCCACATATAGGGATGGGAACATTTTGCTCTTGATGCATCTCAAGTAATGAGCATGTGTGTGTGAGTGTGAGTGTGTGCACTTATGCATGTGTGAGTCTGTTTTCCCTTGTTTACCTTTCTATGTCTTTCTTGAGTCTTGTAATTGGAGACCAAATTTTCCATCGAGCTCTGACTTTTTCATCAGGACAGACTGGAAGTCCCTTATTTCATTAAACAACCATCTTCTTGCCTGAAAGATTATGCTCAGTTTTGCCTCGTAGTTAATCCTTGGTTGTAGTCCTAGCTCTCTTGCTCTACGAAATATCAAATTCCAGTCCCTCCTATCTTTTAATGTAGACGCTGCTAGATTCTGTGTGATCCTAACTGTAGTTCTTCGATATTTGAATTGTTTCTTTTTGGCTGCTTGTAGAATTTTTTCCTTAATCTTGTAATTCTGGAATTTGTCTACTATATTTCTCAGAGTTTCCAATTTGGGATCTCTTTCAGGAGGAATCTGGTGAATTCTTTTGATAACTATTTTGCCTTCTTTTTTTTAAAGGAATGCTTTATTAACTCCTGTTTGACATCATTCATTTCCACCAGATTTTGAGTTACAATTTTTTCCCCATTTTTCCCCTACCCACCACCCCAGGATAGCAGTCCCACAAGATATAGCTTCCTCCATCCTGCTCTCTCCCATATCTTCTCCCTTACCCCCTTCGACTTTTCCATTAGAGCAAGGTGAATCTCTGTGCCCCGATGCCTGTACATCTTATCTCCCAATTACATGCAAAAGAGTATTGATAATAGTATTTATATATATTTGAAACATTTAATTTTAAGACCTTGAATTTCAGATCCATTCCCTTCCTCCCTTGTCACCCATTCCCTTTGGGAAGATAAATAATTCAGTATGTGTTGTACATGTATAGCTATGCAAAATATTACCATAGTAGATATATTGTACAAGGCTGCTTATAATTCCCTCCTACCCATCCCACCCCCCACCTGGTCCATTCCCTACTTGATCCTGTCCCTCTTCTATAATGGGTACTTCCAACCTCCCCTCCCCCCAAGAATGACCTCCCATCCATCATCCCTCCTCTCATTCCCCTTCCCCCTATTCTGCTGCAGGTTGAGATATCCCATTTAGTATATATGTCATTCTCTCGCTGAACCAAATTCAATGAGAATGTGGTTTTGCCTTTTTGCCTTCCTATTCTTCTCCTCTGCAGCCACTTCCTCTTGCTTCTTCTACTTGAGATAGTTTACCCTACCCTGTCTCTCCCCATCTCCTCTTGCCACTTTCCTCTCTCACCTCATAATTTCACCCCTTAGATATCATCCCTTCCCAACAAATTCAACCTATGCCCTCTATTCATGTATAACTGTAAACATATATACACACATTCACATATGTATTCATGTGACCATATACCCTTGTTCCATTATTTTCATACTGAGAAAGGTTTCATCAGTCACAGTTATTGTTTTTCCACGTAGGAACATAAATAGGTCAACTCTGATAAGTTCCTTTTGATTTCTTTTCCCTGATTACCTTCTCAAGCATCTCTTGCTTCTTGTGTCTGGATGTGTAATGGAAATGCAGATTTAAAGATCTTCCCTGCCCCTAGCTTAAGTGCACCTGGAGCTTGTGGTGGGAGGCTTGTTTTTCAGGAAAGCCCACACCTTGACACTTTGTGATTGAGCAGTGGGTCAAGGAGGTTGTTACAATCTTTGAGCCAGGAGAAGGCTATATAAACTCTGATGAGGGGGCTTTGCTTTGGGGCTCACTTTGAGAAGTGTTGTGTGATTTGACCAGATGAGACTCTGGGAAGCTGTTGTTGAGAGCCCCCCGGCTTTGAAAACCCAGATGTTGATGCTTCCCTCTCTGGTAACTGTGATTTGGTATTGATATAATGGTGGGACAATTTGGAAGCCTGTCTGTTTGATCTGTAAGTTCTGTAACTCTGAAGTTTGGGGTGCTGACCTTTTTCCCCTGAACTAGGTAATATATGTTTGTTTGATTAAAGTAAGCTTGTTAACCCATTTTGAGTTGCTTTCCTTTTGAAAAGCAGATCTAAGAACCTATATTGGCAGCTACCCTGGGGATATTGGGGTGCTTGCTGCTACAGGATGTCAAATTTTCTATTCATCTCTGGTTTTTTCCTCAAGAATGCTTGAATGTCCTCTATTCCACTGAATGACCATATTTTCCCCTGAAACAAAATACTCAGTTTTGCTGGGTAGGTGACCCTTGGGTTCAGTCCCAGCTCTTTTGCCCTCTGAAATATCATATTCCATGCCCTTCAATCCCTCAGTGTAGAAGCTGCCAGGTCCTGTGCTATTCTGATTGTGTTTCCACAATATTGAAATTGTTTCTTCCTGGCTGCTTGGAGTATTTTCTCCTTGATCTGGGGATTCTGGAACCTGGCTATAATATTCCTGGGAGTTTTCTTTTTGGGATCTTTTTCAGGATGTGATCGGTAGATTCTTTCAACCTCTATTTTGCCCTCTGGGTTTAAAACATCAGGGTAGGGGCGGCTAGGTGGCGCAGTGAGTAGAGTGCTGGCCCTGGAGTCTGAAGGACCTGAGTTCAGATCCAGCCTCAGACACTTAACCCACACTAATAAAAACCTTGCCATGTGACCTTGGGCAAGTTACTTAACCCCAATTGCCCTAAAGGGGCGGCTAGGTGGTGCAGTGAGTGAGAGCTCCAGCCTTGGAGTTGGGATGATCTGAGATCAAATCTGGCCTCAGAAAATGAGCACCCATACATAAATAATGACTAGCCATGTAACCTTGAGCAAGTTACTTAACCCCAGTTGCTTTAAAAAAAAAACATCAGGGCAATTTTCCTTGAGAATCTCTTGAAGGGTGATTTCTAGGTTCTTTTTTTGATCATGGCTTTCAGGTAGTCCAATAATTTTTAAATTATCCCTCCTGGATCTATTTTCCAGGTCAGTGGTTTTTCCCATGAGATATTTCACATTGCCTTCTATTCTTTCATTTGTTTGGATCTGCTTAACAGCATCTTGATTTCTCATAAAGTCATTAGCTTCCATTTGCTCTACTCTAACTCTGAAAGAATGAATCTCCTCAGTGAGCTTTTGAGATTCTTTTTCCATCTGGCAAATTCGGCTTTTTAATTTTTAATTCTCCTCATTGTCCCTTTGGGCCTCCTTTGCCATTTGAGTTAGTCAATTTTTTAAGGTGTTGTTTTCCTCAATCAGGCTGTTGACCCTCATTTCATACTTTTCCTGCATCCTTCTCATTTCTCTTCCCAATTTTTCCCCCACTTCTCTTATTTGATTTTTAAAGTCCTTCTTAAGGTCCTCTATGGTCTGTAACCCGCTCGTATTTTCATTTTGGGCTTTTGGTGCAGGATTTCTGACATCACAGTCCTCCTCCCGTTACATGCTTTGATTCTCTTTGCCCCCAAAATAGGGGTCTCATATTGCACTTCTCTGTTTATTTTGTTTCCTTTGCCTAGTCATGTTGCCACTCAATTACTTGACTTTTGTGTTTGTTTCCATAGCAGGACTCTGCCACCAGGCAGGGGAGCTTCCATCCCAAACGTTGAGGTTTTCTCAACTTCCTGATATATTAGTTGGGTGGCCTCTCTGAAGCCTCTACACACTTTGGCCTCTCTGAAGCCTCTACACACTGTTCTTTCCCATATCTTCCCCCATACCCCTCCAACTTTCCAGTAGGGCAGAGTAGATCTCCATGCCCCAGTGGCTGTATATCTCCTTTCCTAGTTACACGTAAAAAACAATAAAATAATAATAATAATAATAATATATGTATATATATATATTAAACATTTTATTTTAAAACTTTGGATTCCAGATTCTTTCCCTTCCTCCCTCTTCACTCACCCTCACTGGGAAGATAAGCAATTCAATATAGGTTGCACATGTATAGCTATGCAAAAATATATCCATAGTGGATATATTGTGAAAGACTGACTATATTTTCCTCCATCCTATCCCACCCCCACTTGTTTTATTCTTTACTTTGATCCTGTTCCTTTTCAAAAGTGGGTGCTTCCAACTTTCCTCACCCCCCCAGACTGCCCTCCCTTCCATTATCCCTCCTCTCTTCCCCTTCCCCTCTACTGTCCTGTAGAGTGAGATACCCTACTTAGTGTGTTTGTCATTCCCTCCCTAGGCCAAATTCAATGAGAATAAGGTTGACTCATTCCCTTTTGCCTTCCTGTTCTTCCCTTCCATTGTAACAGTTTTCCCTTGCCTCTTCTATATGAGATAATTTGCCCCATTCTGCCTCTCCCCATCTCCTCTCATTATATTCCTCTCTCACCTCTTAATTTCACCTTTTAAGTATCATCCTTCCTATTCAAATGGTCCTGTGCTCTCTGTCTGAGTATACCTGTAGACATATATATATATATATATATATATATATATATATATATATATATACACACCCTCACATATTTATTCATACACCTATATACTCTCCCATATTGATATTTATATGAATGTATGCACACACACACACACACACACACACACACACACACACAAACACACACATTTCTATTCCCTTCAACTATTCTCAAGCTGAGAAACATTACATAAGTTACAATTATCGTTTTACCATGTAGGAATATAAGTATTTCGGCTTTGATAGGTTCCTTATGATTTCTTTTCCCTGTTTACCTTCTCATGCTTTTCTTGCTTCTTCTATTTGAATGTCCAATTTTCTAGTCAACTCCCTTTTCTTTATCTAGAATGCTTAAAAGTCCTCCATTTCATTGAATGACCATATTTTCCCCTAAAACATGATACTCATTTTTGCTGGGTAGATTATTCTTGGTTTTAACCCCAGCTCCTTTGACCTCTGGAATATCATATTCTAAGCCCTCAGTGTAGAAGCTTCCACATCCTGAATTATACTGATTGTGTTTCCACAATATTGAAATTGTTTCTTCCTAGCTGCCTGTAATATTTTCTCCTTGATCTGGGAACTCCAGAACCTGGCTATAATATTTCTAGGAATTTTCTTTTGGGGATCCTTTTCAGGAGGTGATTGGTGGATTCTTTCAACCTCTATTTTGCCCTCTATTTCTTTTTATTTTTAATTTTTTATTTTATTTTATTTGTTTTTTATTTTAGTTATTTTTTTAAACAAATGCTTTATTAACTTCTGTTTTACATCATTCATTTCCGCCAGATTTTGAGTTACAATCATTTTCGCCCCATTATTCCCCTACCCAACCTCCCAGAATAGTAATCCCACAAGATATCGCTTCCTCCAATCTGCTCTCTCCCATACCTTCTCCCATACCCCCATTGACTTTTCCATTAGAGGAAGGTGAGTCTTTGCATCCCAATGCCTGCACATCTTATCTCCCTATTACAAGCAAAAGAGTATTAATAATAGTATTTATATATATTTGAAACATTTAATGTTACAACCTCAAATTACAGATCCATTTCCTTCCTCCCTTGTCGACCATTCCCTCTTGGGAGATAAGTAATTCAGTATATGTTGTACATGTCTAGCTATGCAAAACATTATCATAGTAGATATATTGTACAAGGCTGCTTATAATTCCCTCCCACTCATCCCAACCCCCACTTGGTCCATTCCCTACTTTGATCCTGTCCCTATTTTATAGTGGGTACCTCCAACCTCCCCTCACCCCAAGGATGCCCTCCCATCCATCATCCCTCCTCTCATTCCCCTTCCCCCTATCCTGCTGCAGGTTGAGATATCCCATTTAGTATGTATGTCATTTTCTCCCTGAACCAAATTCAATGTGAATGTGGTTTTGCCTTTTTAGCCTTCCTTATTCTCCCCCTCTTTTGCAACCACTTCCCCTTGCTTCTTCTGCATGGGATAGTTTACACTACCCTGTCTCTCCCCATCTCCTCTTGCCACTTTCCTCTCTCACCTCATAATTTCATCCCTTGAGTATTCTCCCTTCCCAACAAATTCAACTTATGCCCTCTAACCATATATAACTGTAACCATATACACACACATTCACATATGTATTCATATGGCCACACCCCCTTCTTCCATTATTTTCATAGTGAGTAAGATATCATCAGTCATAGTTATTGCTTTTCCATATAGGAATGCAAATAGTTCAACTTTGATAAGTTCCCTTTGATTTCTTTTCCCTGATTACCTTCTCAGGCATCTCTTCCTTCTTGTGTCTGGGTGTAAAATTTTCTATTCAATTCTGGTTTTTTCCTCAAGAATGCTTGAAAGTCCTCTATTCCACTGAATGACCATATTTTCCCCTGAAACAAAACACTCAGTTTTGCTGGGTAGGCGACCCGTGGGTTCATTCCCAGTTCTTTTGCTCTCTGGAATATCATATTCCATGCCCTTCGATCCCTCAGTGTAGAAGCTGCCAGGTCCTGGGCTATTCTGATTGTGTTTCCACAATATTGAAATTGTTTCTTCCTGGCTGCTTGGAGTATTTTCTCCTTGATCTGGGGATTCTGGAACCTGGCTATAATATTCCTGGGAGTTTTCTTTTTGGGATCTTTTTCAGGATGTGATCGGTGGATTCTTTCAACCTCTATTTTGCCCTCTGGATCTAAAACATCAGGGCAGTTTTCCTTGAGAATTTCTTGAAGGGTGATTTCTAGGTTCTTTCCTTGATCACGGCTTTCAGGTAGTCCAATAATTTTTAAATTGTCTCTCCTGGATCTATTTTCCAGGTCAGTGGTTTTTCCCATGAGATATTTCACATTGCCTTCTAATCTTTCATTTGTTTGGATCTGCTTAACAGCATCTTGATTTCTCATAAAGTCATTAGCTTCCATTTGCTCCAGTCTAACTCTGAAGGAATGAATCTCCTCAGTGAACTTTTGAGATTCTTTTTCCATCTGGCAAATTCGACTTTTTAAGGCATTCTTCTCCTCATTGCCCTTTTGGGCCTCCTTTGCCATTTGAGTTAGTCTATTTTTTAAGGTGTTGTTTTCCTCAGTCAGGCTGTTGACCCTCATTTCATACTTTTCCTTCATCCTTCTCATTTCTCTTTCCAATTTTTCCTCCACTTCTCTTATTTGATTTTTAAAGTCCTTCTTAAGGTCCTCTATGGCCTGCAACCCACTTATGTTTTCCCCTGGGGCTTTTGGAGCAGGACTTCTGACCTCACAGTCCTTTTCCTGCTCTATGCCCCCAAAATAGGAGTCTAGGGTTGCATTTTTCTGTGTCCTTTGCTTTAGCATGTTGCCACTTAATTACTTGACTTTTGGGCTTGTTGCCACACTATGGCTTTAAGGCCAGATAGAGGAATTTTCGTCCCGAACGTGTGGGGGGCAACTTCCGTTTCTGGCAAGCTGTAAACATACCCATGACTTCCAACCTAGATCACAATCCAGATCCAGGGAGGTTAAAGCAAGAGTGATTACCCCCCAAGACTGATCACTGGATCTCCCTACAAATTTGCAGGCTGGGAGTGGGAGCTGCCTCTGAAAACTACAAAATGTCCTCAGCGGCTTCTAGCCCCCAGGGGAGGGAGCTGACACATTCCCTAATACCAGTCCTGAAGTCCATAGGACACTAACCTCTTACTTTGTCCTAGGCAAGTCTATGTTTATAATTCTGGAGTCACCACAGTTCCTGGTGTTCTTGGGTTCCTCCAGCTGGCTGCTGGCCCTGCCGCCCTGGGGCTAAAACCTTGGCTCATGCGGACCTGGGTTTGGCTCGGCTCCTGCGCTCTGCGCTGCACGCTGCCAGGTCCCAGACCCTTGTGCTGGTCCTTCCTGCAGGGCTGCTTGGCTGTCCTCAGCAGGAGGTTAGCTTCTCTGTGTCGTTCTGTGGGTGCTGGGGCTCCAGAAGTTGTTCAGAGTCCCCTTTTACATAGTTTGGGGGGAATCTGGGGGCAGAGTGGCTTGGATGAGCTGTTTCTACTCCGCCATCTTGGCTCCGCCCTAGCCCTCTATTTCTAAAACATCAGGGCAATTTTCCTTGAGAATTTCTTTCTTTCTTTTTTTTTTTTTTTTTGTGGGATGCACTAAAGGCAGTTCTCAGGGGAAGTTTTATTTTTTATTTATTTTTTATTTTTTTTTATTCTTTTTTTTTCTTTCCTCTCTCTCCTCTTGACTTCACACCTTAAGAATCATCCCTTCCTTGGGGCGGCTAGGTGGCGCAGTGAGTAGAGCACCGGCCCCAGAACCAGAAGGTCACGAGCTCGGATCCGGCCCCAGACACCCAACACACAAACAAAAACCCAGCCACGTGAACCTGGGCAAGTCACCCAACCCCAATTGCCCTCCAAAAAAAAAAATCATCCCTTCCCATCAAATTCAACCTGTGCCCTCTATCCATGTATACCTGTGAACATATGCCATGTACCCTTCTTCAATTATTTTCATAATGAGAGAGGTTTCATCAAACACAGTTATTGTTTTTCCATGTAGGAATGTAAATAATCCAACTTTGATAAGATCCTTTTGATTTCATTGATTACCTTCTCAAGCATCTCTTGCTTCCTGTGTCTGAATGTCAAATTTTCTATTCAACTCTGGTTTTTTCATCAAAAGTCCTTGAAAGTCCTCTATTCCACTGAATGACTATATTTTCCCCTGAAACAAGATACTCAGTTTTGCTGGGTAGGTGACCCTTGGCTTCAATCCCAGCTCTTTTGCCCTCTGGAATATCATATTCCATGCTCTCTGATCCCTCAGTGTAGAAGCTGTCAGGTCCTGGGCTATTCTGATTGTGTTTCCACAATATTGAAATTGCTTCTTCCTGGCTGCTTGTAGTATTTTCTCCTTGATCTGGGAGTTCTGGAGTCTGGCTATAATATTCCTAGGATTTTTCTTTTTGGGATCTTTTTCAGGAGGCGATCTGTGGATTCTTTCAACCTCTATTTCCCCCACTGGGTCTAAAACATCGAGGCAATTTTCCTTGAGAATTTCTTTAAGGATGATTTCTAGGTTTTCTTTGATGGTGGCTTTCAGGTAGTCCAGTAATTTTTAAATTATCTCTCCTGGATCTATTTTCCAGGTCAATGGATTTTTTTCCCATGAGATATTTCACATTGCCTTCTATTCTTTCATTTGTTTGGATCTGTTTAATAGTATCTTGATTTCTCATAAAGTCACTAGCTTCCATTTGCTCCACTCTAACTCTGAAGGAATGAATCTCCTTAGTGAGCTTTTGAGATCCTTTTTCCATCTGGCAAATTTGGCTTTTTAAGGCATTCTTTTCCTCATTGCCTTTCTGAGCCTCTTTTGCCATTTGAGTTAGTCTATTTTTTAAGGTGTTATTTTCCTCAGTCAGGCTGTTGACTGTCATTTCATAGTTTTCTTGCATCTTTTTCATTTCTCTTCCCAAATTTTCCCCCACTTCTCTTATCTGCTTCTTAAGGTCCTCTATGGCCTGTAGCCAGCTTGTATTTTCATTTGGGGCTTTTGGTGCAGGAGTTCTGACCTCACAGTCCTCCTCCATGCTTTGAGCCTCTTTGCCCCTAAAATAGGAGTCCAATGTTGAACTTTTCTGTTTATTTTATTTCATTTGCCTAGGCATGTTGCCACTTAATTACTTGATTTTGGGGGCTTTTTGCCACAGTAGGACTCTGCCACCAGACAGGGGAGCTTCCGCCCAAACGTGGGGTCTTCACAACTTCTGCCAGTTGGGTGGCCTCTGTAAAGCCTCTACCCACTCTGGCAAGTTGGATACCCACCCCAAACTTCCCCCCAGACCACAATCCAGATCCAGGCAGTTTAAAGCAAGAGCTATTAACCCCAGACTGATTGCTGGATCTCCCTACAGTTTGCAGGAGCTAGAGCCACTACTGATGCTGCAAAATGGCTTCTGTGCTGCGATTCTTCAGCAGCTTTTCGCCCCCAGGGGAGGCAGCCGCCTGTTCCCCAAATACTGGTCCCAAAGTCCATAGGGCACTAACCTCTCACTTTGTCCTAGGCATATCTGTGCTGAAAATTCTGGGATCGCCACAATTGCTGGTGTTCTGGGGTCCCTGCAGCCGGCTGAAGGTCTGGCCGCCCTGGGGCTAAAACCGAGGACCTGGGCTCGGCTCTGCATGCTGCGCTGTCGGTCGGTTCCCAGCATGCTGTGCTGCCTGCTCTCAGAGCACTGCACTGGCCCGCTTCCTGCAGGGCTGCTGGGCTGTCCTCAGCAGGAGGTTAGCTTCTCTGCACCGTTCTGTGGGTGCTGTAGCTCCAGAAGTTGTTTGGAGTCCCCTTTCACATTATTTGAAATTTGTGTCTGGAGAATTTCTTGAAGGATGATTTCTAGGTTCTTTTTTGATCATGGCTTTCAGGTAGTCTCATATTTTTAAAATTATTTCTCCTGGATTTTTTCCCAGGTCAGTGGTTTTCTCAATGAGATATTTCACAATGCCTTCCATTTTTTCATTTGTTTGGATCTGTTTAATAGTATCTTGGTTTCTCATGTCACTAGCTCCCACTTGCTCCAATATAATTCTGAAGGAATGATCCTCTTCAGTGAGCTTTTGAGATTCTTTTCCCATCTGGAAAATTCAGCTTTTTAAGACATTCTTCCCCTCTTTGGCTTTTTGATCCTCTTTTGCCATTTGAGTTAGTCTATTTTTAAGGCGTTATTTTATTCAGTCAGATTTTTTACTCTATTTTCATGATTTTTTTCTATCATTCTCATTTCTCTTCCCAATTTTTCCTCTACTTCTCTTACTTGATTTTCAAAATTCTTCTTGAGCTTCTTCTCAGCCTATAACCAGTTCATATATTTCTTGGGAGCTTTTGATGCAGGAGTTCTGATTTTGTTGTCTTCCTCCCATTCTGTGCTTTGATCCTTTTTGTTCCTAAAAAAGGAATCTATGGTCTCATTGTGTTTTCTGTGCTTGCTCATCTTGCCACTCAATTACTTGACTTTTGAGCTCTTTGCCATGGTAGAACTCTGCTCCCAGAATGGAGAGAGCTATGTTCCAAATTTCTGGGGGTTTTGCAGCTGCTGGAGCTAAAAGGAGGGTGCCCTCTCTGCAGCCCTTACAAGCTCTGTCACACTGGCCGCATATCCCAGGATCACCACCCAAGACTGAAATCCAGATCCAAGGAGGTGAAAGCAAGAGTGATTAACCTCTGAATGGTTGCTTGATTCCCTTACAAACTGCAGGCCAGGGGCTCTGGAGGCAGCCATGGGGCAACAGCTGCACAGCTGCTGCACCTCTACTGATTCTTGCCCTGGAGGCAGCAGCTGGACCAAACTCTTCCATTCCACCTTGTTCCAACAGAGTTCCACAATGACCTTTTACTTTGTCTTTGGCATTTATGGGTTGAGAAGTCTGAAAACTACCACAGCTGCTAGTAATTCACTCTCCTGAAATATGCTATGGCCACCAGTGGTAGGGGCTGCCCTGGGGCTAGAACCTAGGGACTCACAGGGAACTGTGATTGGCTCCCAACTCAGTGTGATCAACCCTTCCTGTTGGCCTGCCAAGCTGCCCTCAGTGGGAGATTTGTTTCTGTCACTTTGTGGGCTCTGACCAAAACAAGTCATTTATATCCAAAGAAAGAGAGAGAATTGACGCCACCGTGAACCAAGAGTGATTGCCATTAGATGAGAGCTGAAAGGATGTGAAAGTTTCTAAAGTCCTGCCAACTATAAATGACCTCATTGAAACAGGTCTCCAAGCAACAATATGAGAAAGTCATGTGAAAGTAATCTTGTCAGGGGTGGCTAGGTGGCGCAGTGAGTAAAGCATTGGTCCTGGAGTCAGAAGGACCTGAGTTCGGATCTGGCCTCAGACACTTAACACACACAGACAAAAACCTAGCCATGTGACCTCGGGCAAGTTACTTAACCCCAATTGCCCTCCAAAAAGCAAAAAGAAAAAAAAAGAAAAAAGAAAGTAATCTTGTCATTTCTTGTGAAAGGTTAAATTTTGTGTATGACAATAACAGAGCTGAAATAAGAGGAAACAGTTCTTCTGACCCATAAGGCTTCCCAACAGAAAAAGGAGGCACTGGAGTTGTGGACAAACGGCATGAAAGGAGACTCTGGATGTTCTCAAAAATAGGATAAGGATAAGGACTAGAGTCAATGTTCTGTTATCTAGGGAGCAATGTTTGGCAAGGAGAAGAAACAAAGAGAAGAGTTGTTTGCCCAAGAGTATATAAGAGTGGATGGTTGGTCTTAAGTTTCCAAATTTGTAAGATAAAGATTATCTCCAAGATCCTCTGGAGGGGTAACTTTGTGTTCTCCATGAAATTTGAAGTTTCATGGTTTCCCAGTTTGGGTGATGAGACAAAAGAAAGGGAACATTTTACCAATGGTGCCCAGGTTCATTGCTTCTGGGGAAAAAAAAAGATAGTAGGAATTCACACCTTTATATCTCAGGCAGTTCAGAAACAAGCTTAGGTTGAAATTGTACTCTGCCCCATTTTAAGAATTAAGCTCTTTCCTTTTGTTGTTATTGAGTTGTGTCTGACTTGTTATGACTCTATTTGGGGTTTTCTTATCAAAAAAATTGGAGTGGTTTGCCATTTTCTTCTCCAGTTCATTTTTTCTGAGGAGGAAACTGAGGCAAACAGGGTTAAGTGATTTGCCCAGGCTCAAACATCTGGTAAATGTCTGAGGCCTGGATTGGAATCAGGTCTTCCTGACTCCAGGCTCTAAGCTCTAACCACTGGGGGACCCAGATGCCCCTTTTATGGTGAGACAAAGCCTTCTACTCTCATTCCAGAATTCATTTACTGGACTCTAATTTACTCTTTCTTCTTGGGTTCCTGGCTTGCTTATCTACACGGCCAGGGGAAGTTACCAGACTTGCCTGAGTCATAGCTGAGATGGGTGACATTAAAACGGAGGTGGCCACCCAGCCCTCCACAAACCAGCCTGCAGATTTCTTCCTCAGAGGCCCTTGGTTTTGGGTGGGGACGTTTTCTTCCTAACTTTTAACCCTTCTTTTTCTCTGGTTTAGGCTGGGAGCACAACAGCCTTGAGCTCCTGGAGTGATGCTGGGAGGGTTAGAGTTCGCGTTAGTGCAACAGCCAGGATTTCCTTTACATCAGTTTCAGTTTTGGTCTCCTAACCTGTCCCGGCTCATTCTGCCCAGTTACCAATGACGCCTGTTGTTTTCCGTTTGCTATTGGCCGGCAAGGCCTCTGTGAAGCCAATCAGAAGTGAAGGATTCGTCCCTTTATAAATGCTGAGTTATGACAGGTCTCGGCCCTGGGCTCCTCTGCCTGGGTACCATGGGGCTCCTTGTGCACTCTCTTCTCCTGTTGGGGACCTTGGCCCTGCCCGGGATCTGGGCAGGTGAGTGCGGCACCCGGGGCGGACGGGAGGGTGGGACGGAGCTTCCTACAGAGAGCTTCCGGACCCCAGCCCGGGGGGACCCGTGTGTGACTTCTGGACAAGCGGGGGAGTGGGGTGGGGTGGGGTGTCGGGTCTCGGTGTCGGCTCCTTACTGGGAGGGGCGGTGAGTGGGTTGTTGGGGAAGGGGGCGGGGGGATGTGACCCAGGATGGAACCTGGGACAGTTTCGTTAAAAAGGCTCATGCAGGACTTTGGCGGGGAAGGAGGGGGCAGGGGCGGGGGTAGGCGAGGACCCAAGGTGGGGGGCCGAGGGTGAGAAGTGGGAGAGACCCGGGACCGAAGGTCAAAACGAGGGGCTCTAGGACCTGTCCATGAGGTCCGTGAAGGCGTTCCGCTGATCTCAAAGCGCTGGAGTCTGGTAGTGGGACCCGGGAGCTATCTTGGGACACCCTCGGCCCCCGCCCTGACCCCTGCTCCCCTGTCCCAGGCTCTCACTCCCTGCGGTATTTCCTCACCGCCGTGACCCGGCCCGGGCTCGGTGAGCCGCGCTTCCTCACTGTGGGCTACCTGAAAGATCAGCAGTTCGTGTGCTTCGACAGCCACAGCGGGAGTGGGAGGCTAGAGCCGCGCGCGGCGTGGATGGAGGGGATGGGGCAGGAGGACCCCGAGTACTGGGAGCGGAACACGTTGAGGGTCCGGAGGAACGCGCTGGTACACGGAAGGAACCTGGAGAACCTGCGGGGCTACTTCAACCAGAGCGTGGGCGGTGCGTTGTGGGGTGGGGAGGGGAGCGTCGCAGAGGACGGGGATCGGTCCAGGGGTCCTTAGAGCCCGCACTGACCCCCCCCCCCCGCCCCGGCCCCGCAGGTATCCACACCTTCCAGACCATGTACGGCTGCGAGCTGTCCCCCGAGCTCCTTTTCAGGCGAGGGTTTCGACAATACGCCTACGACGGGAGCGACTACCTGGCCCTGGACACGGAGACCTACACGTGGACCGCGGCCGTGCCGCCCGCGGTGAACTCCAAGCGCAAGTTGGAGGAAGAAAGGAGCATAGCGGAGCGAGAGAAAGTCTATCTGGAGGAGGAGTGTGTGACATGGCTGAAGAAGTACCTGGAGATGGGCAAGGAGATGCTCCTGAGGGCATGTACGCCCCTGCCCCTTGTGCTCGGCACTCAAGGCCCCGGCCCAGACCCCAGCCTTTCTTACACTCCTGGAGGGGAGGCAGAGGGGAGACTGGAACTGCCTCTGACCTTTGTTTCACACCTGCCTGAGTGTGCTCAGCACTCAAGGCCCCCAGCCCTGCCCCCTTGTACCCCAGGCCAGGATTGTGGGTGTCCCCCTCCTTGTGCCCCGAGAGGGGAAGGGGAGCCTGGAAATGCCTCTGATCTTTGTCCCCAGACCCGCCCTCTGTCCGAGTGACCCGCCATGCTGCCCCCCATGGGGAGGTGACCCTGCGCTGCCTGGCCCAGGACTTTTACCCCTCGGATATCTCCCTGACCTGGCTGAGGGATGGGCAGGAGCTGCTCCAGGACACCAGGTTCATCGAGACCAGGCCTGAGGGGCACGGCACTTTCCAGAAGTGGGCAGCTGTGGATGTGACCCCGGGCCTGGAAGGGGAATACACCTGCCGAGTTCAGCACGAGGGGCTGCCTAAGCCCCTCACCCTGAAGTGGGGTGAGGGCGGGGAGGGGGGAGAGAAAGGAGAAGGGGCTCTGGGGGGAGGAGAGGGAGGGGAAGGGCAGTGAGGATGGGGAAGGGCAGTGAGGAGGGGGTGGGGGTGGGGTAAGAAAGGCCATCCCTGCCACAGGACCAGAGGGAGGGTTAGTGAGTCTCAGGCCACAGGGATCAGGGTCTCTCACTCCCCTTTTCCATTTCAGAGCCACCCTCCCCACCCATCAGGCTAATTGTTGGGGGCATTGCTGCTGGCCTCCTCATTGCAGTCATTGCTGGATTTGTGATGTGCAGGAGGAATTCAGGTGGGCAGGCCTGGGAGGGTCCTCAGGGAGCAGGCACCAAGGAGATCCGGGCTTTCCCTGATCCCCAGCTTGTTTTTCTGTCCCCAAGTCCTCTCCCTCCCATTTGAGGGAATGTCAGACAGGCCCTAAGACTCTAGATGAACAAATCCCTAATTGGAAACCATTTCTCTGAGAATGCCTGGCAGGGGTGTGACAGGCTGGCCAAGGGGGAGAATCTTCTTCAGACTCAGATCAGAGATGAATATGGGGGTCTCTGCCCCAGGACCTGGTGTCCCCCCAGCTGGGGGCTGTTGCCCAGCCTTGGGATCCCCTGGAGGAAGGCCTGGAGTGGGGAAGGGCCCCTTTGGGGGCCTCTTTTCTCTCTTCCCCTTGGATCTAGGGGGAGGGGATGCAGTCACAGTGATTTGTTGTGTCTCTGAGACAGACCAGTGAGCTTCTGAGACCTTGGTGTGGTCTCCTCTCCTGGGTTCCTCAATGGGATTTTTTTTTTTCCTTTTCTAGGTGGAAATGGAGGTGACTATGTTCCAGCTGCAGGTAAATGAAGGGCAGATATGGAGGGTAGAAAGAAGGGGCCAGGCCATGGTGTCTCTGGGACTTGAATAATGAGAAGGCAGAGGAGAGGCTTAGTGTCCCCTTCCCTTCCCACACTGTGGTCCTGGGATGTATGTCTCTGACTGGGTTTTTTCCCTCTTTTGTCTCCAGGCAGTGACAGTGCCCAGGGATCAGATGTCTCTCTCACAGCCACAGGAGACTCTGGCAGCCTGGAAGGAGAGAGGGGCTGGGGTAAAGGGGGCCAAGAAAAGAGGAGGCTATGTGGGAAGTTGGGCTGAGGGTTGGATGGGGAGTGACCTTGGGCCAGGAAGGGTAATACAACTGCCGAGTCCAGCATAAAAAGCTACCTGAGCCCCTCACCCTGCAGTGGGGTAACAGTGAAGAGGAGGAGGAGGAGGGGAGGGCAGTGAGGAGGGAATGGGGGCAGGCCTTCAGAATGATGAGAGGCTGGAGGCCAGAGGGGCCTTGGAGGATCCCCCTGAATCTGTCTGTCCTTCTTCAGCTTGAGAAAATTGCTTGGTATGGACCTGAGAAAGGAAACCAGTCTGAAGTCCCTGTGTTGTTCCTGTTGCCCTCTGGTTTCTCTCTCCAGCATTGGCCCCTGGGATCATCACCGGACTCTACTGGCCCAGGTCCAGGGCAACATCCTCAGGTCCCTCACCCTTTTCCCTAAGGCCTCCCTCCCTGCCTCCTTTCTTTTTGCCATTCTCACTCTGCAGGGAAATAGCCAGCAGTCAGGGCTAGAGGATTTGGGGAATGAGCCCTCCTTAACCCCTGATGCTGCCCTGACCTCTGAATCTCTGTCTGACTGCCAGAACTGCCTAATGAATTTCTGTTCTGGGGTCTTCAGCTTTTCTCCATGATCTCAGCAGAGCTTCCTATTGGGTGGGGGATTGTGGGGGCAGGATGCCAATGTGGAGATATTCTGGCCATATGAAGGGGAAAATAAAAGAAAGTTTGGAAGGATCTTAGCATGTTTTTATTTGCTCTGCTGAGTTGGTAAGTGCTGGCAGGGCTAGGGCCAAGGGAAGGAGCCTGGGGGAGGGCCAGTGTATTGTACAACATGAGGGGGCAGGTGTTTGTCTTTGATTTGTTCTGCTCAGATGGCACCTGTGGGCATGGTCTGTTGGGACTTGTTCCAGAGCCTCAGAGGGAGCCCAGGCTGCCTCCAGGGACAAACGTGCCCAGACAGGCCTGGGGGACTGAGTCCATAGTTTGCCCTTAGGACACACTTTCAAAGAGTTCCAATTCTCTCTGTTTTTGGTCATTCTCCTCCCACCTTGCATATGTCCCTGCTTTTCTTTCATTACAGGTGCCTCCCTAAGGGCTTCTGTGGTCTCTTCTCAGGGCTCAGTCCAGGACCTTCAGACTCTATCTCTGTTAGTGACAGCCACTGCACTGAGTGACTGCCTTGTCCCCTCTTTAGACTGCCCCAGAGTGGGGCCTCTTCTTCCCTCTGAAGAAGGGAAGAGTTAGAACCCTAACCCTTTGGAATTAATGAAGGGGGAATATCTGGTTTCTAAATAGAAAGCACCTGTCCCTTCCTGCCTCTCTGGAGTTCTGACCCTGTTCATGATTAGGGCCAGCTGATGGCTCTCACCTATGGCTTCCCTCCCCACCCCCCCACCGCCATCCCTTTCCTTTCCCCTTTGGAATGATCCAGGTTGCTGGGAATACCTGCCTTTTCCTCTTTTGTTCTATCCTAATGTTTCTTACCAAAAAACGAGGAATGTTTTGATTATTTCTATTTGTCTCCCATCTTATATTATGTACCTTCCTTCTAGAGCCCCATATAAGTGTGCTGGGTTGGGTCTGGCAAACCAAGGCCTTCCCATCCTGAACCTTAGCTTGCCCTACAAAGACCTTGGCTCTGTCTTCTTCCTTTCCTAACAGTCTACCTGAGCTCATAGGTTCAAAGCAGGAGATATGGTTTTACTAGCCTCAGTATCACTGAAAATGCAAATGTTATTCCCATTTTACTGATGAAGAAACCAAGGCACAGAGTCTCAGTGAGGGGCTCAGAGCTGCACACCCAGTGATAGGCAGAGTTAGGCCTGGCCTGGGGTCTTCCCTCCCCCAGGTGCCTCCCAAGCCCAACACTTCCCATCTTGGCAGCAGCCCTGGGGGAAGCCTATCCTGGACAGACCTATGGAGGTCTGCCTCTGAAACCTGCCTCCTGTGTCTGCACTGAATCCCTTTAATGTCCCCGCCTCATTTTGCAGCTCTCCTGCTGAGTGCCTTGTGTGTAGCAGGGATCTTCCCTGGAATCTGGAATCCTCTGACAAAGAATTATATATATGTTATGTTATGTTATGTTATGTTATGTTATGTTATGTTATGTTATGTTATGTTATAATATTATAATTATAGCAGAGTGGGAAGGGAGAGAAGGCATCCTTGTGTCCCAGCCAAGTGCTTCCAGTTCCTGTGTTTGCAGCCTCTGAGCCACAATGGAGAGTCTGAAACCAACCCCCTGGCCCTGACCAAAGTTAGGGGAATATTAAACCAGCAGATGAAAGTCATTTTCACAGACATCCATATGAGATGAAACCGGGGCTCATGTAGTCAGTGGAGCCTCTGACAGAGTCAGGAAGACCTGAGTTCAAATCCCACATCAGACACTTAATAGCTTTGTCATCCTAAGCAGGTCAATTAACCTCTCCTGGGTGTGAAGGGTACATGAGATTGTATTTAGAAAGTGCTTTGCTTGTTACAGAAATGTGCTGCTGTTAATGCTTTGCAGCCCTAATTCCCATGGATCTGCCAATTCCAAACAGCCATTCGATCACGATATCCATCACAATACTCACTAAAATGAGGACTTTCATCCCATCCCTTCAGAACCCTAAGAATTCCTCCCAGTGTGAAGGAGCCATCTATCTCCTAAGCAGGGACCCTCCTTCCACCCAGTGGACATTCATGGTATTACAGGATTTAGGATTACAGAGTCATCCCTCCCGAAAGGATGAGTGTGAAGAGGGGTGGTGAGGGTGCAGGCCTCTAACAAACCATCACCTGAAGCCTTCAGACTTCCTGGGGAGCTTGGGGACTTCACAGGAACATCAGTCTAGAGTCTGAAGGGGCCTCCGAGGCCCTCTGGTCCAGCTGCTTAGAACAGTGCCTGGTCCATAACCGACTAAGTAGATGCTGTTGACCTGACTGACTCGGGCCCCAAACCCATTCTTCTGATCTCTAGGACTTTTCTATGAAAGTAAAATCTGCTTGGTAACTACTAAAAACTTGATTATTCAGAAGAACAATGATAGATAACAAGTTATTGAAGGAAGATTCTGGAACCAGAAGGCTCTTCAGCTGTTTTCTGGGTCACTGAGGAATAAATTGCACACATATGGAATGATAGTAACCAACACAGGGTCGTGATTATCTGCAGCTCCTGACGTCCAGGCCAGGTCAGTTATGGGCACCCTCTGGGGGCCCAAAAGTGACAGGGTCACCATGTTCAAGAAGCCATGGGTGCTCAGAGAAGCTAGTCTGGGATACCCAGGAAAGGCTTCCCAGTGAGAAGGGGGCTTCAGCCTCAACGTAGAAGTTATATTTATCTACATCAGGGGCTATTCAACTGAGGTACACTGACTCCTGACAAATTTGAAGAGAGTTTCAGGGGGTCTGTGAACTTGGATGGGAAAAATACATCTTTATTTCACCAAACTTCTAATTGAAATGTAATCATTCCTTGACTATTAAAATTTCAAAAACCATGGTAGCATTCTGGGAAGGCATTTAAGCTTCACCAGATGCTCTGATCTAGGTTATACATGGCTCAGCAATAGAAGTGGTCAGGGAACATGCCATTAGGTAAATGTAGGTGGATTAAGTTTTAGTCAAGTTGACCATGCCAGTATCACCACATTGGTAAAAGTCTTTTTAGACAAACTGTATCAGCATTTAACACAGAGAAGCATGAATCCTTAAGACCATAACAATATCGAGAACTAGACTTCTTTCCTTGTATCAGAACCATGAGGGAAATACAACTGTATTTTAGGTGCCCTTAGGCACTTTTCACATATATGGGTGTGTGTATACATACACCCATACCTCTGTATGCATATATATGTATGAGAGACAATAACTACTAACCAATCCGTTCATCCATAAGAGTTATGAAACTGCCTGTACTCTTTGACCCTTAAATACCACTACTTGTGCTTCCTTATGCTAAATTTGCTTCCTTTGCAAACCTTAGAGCTCTCGATAAATGCTGGCTATGACATGACTTACCCAGGGCCACACAGTATGTGTCAGAGGTGGATGCTGACACCAGAGAGATTAGGAAAGGCTTTCTGGAGGTGGTGGTATTTGAATTGTTTTTTAAAGGATGGTCAGAATTATAGCAGGTAAAGAGAAGGATAGAGGTTTTGGACCACGAATTAATCAATAATAATTTTATGTTATTAAATTCAGTTCATTCTCTTCACTGAGTTTGGTCTTTAGGGGTTCTAGTCCTGTTCTTGGACATGTGCAGTGGACTAGCGCATGGTAGGCACTTAGTAAATGCTTGCTGACTAGCTATTGTTCTGAGCTTCAGGTCATCCACAGATGGGATACAAAGGCAACTTGGGTCTTTATTTAAGTCACTGATTAAAAATGGTGGACACTCACTGTCTTCCTCCTACACCTGCATCTTTCCCCATCTCCCTATTTTTGTTGAGGACACCACCAACCTACTTAATTGCTCATTTTCTGTCAACCTCCATTTCCTATTAGGTGCCAGCTTTCATTGGTTCTACCTTCCCAATATTCCTGATATCTGTTCTCCTCTCTCCAGACACACACACACACACACACACGTCCATTCAGCTGCCAAAAATCTTCCTAAATAAAATGTAGGTTTGGCCACATCACAACCTTGCTTCAGAATCTTCAGCAAGTCCCAAATGCCTCTAAGATAAAATAAAAAATGATTGTCCTGCTGCTTGACTCCATAATCTGGCCCCAGCTGAATTTTCCAGGTCTATCTCCCATCGTTCCTTCCATATACATAGTGCTCTGGCTGAACTGGTCTATGTGCTATTTCCTAAGATCACCATTCAATTTCCTTTTGTATCTTTGGGGCCTTCGGGACGCCACCACGTGGCGGGGAGCGCCGAGCAGAACAAAGCACACTTACACAGCAACTCAGGGGGCAACTCCAACTTTATTTCCTGCTCTTCTACATATATAGCCTATCCTATGCAAGCACTTTCCATTTTGGCTCTTGGCCAATTAAAACACCTTTTGCCTTTTAAGGTCAAGCACACCTTAACCCCTGGGACTCTTATCTCGCGATTTCTACCTGGAGCAAGGATATATTCCTTGTGGGCCCAGATGTGCATCGCTCCTTAGAACAAGGCAGGGTCAGCTGGGGGCCTAGCAGTCCCTCAAGTGCCTAGAGGGTTAATGGGGGCGAGAGTCTTTGCCATCATTGCCTAATCCCGGAGGCAGTGCCATCACGGGTCCAGGGACCTCTCAAGGGCACTGAGGTAAATCCTCGTTGTCTCTCCCACATATCCCCCTTCCTTTTTAATAGAAGCGGAAAGGGCCTTTACCACCAACAAGGTGTCTTGGCAGGTATGCACAAGCTTACAGCTTAGGGCCCTAAATGCCCAAGAGTCCTAGGGTGAGGTGAGGGAGGGAAAACCATGAAGTGAACTTATGGAAGAGATCATTAAAAAAGGAACTGGAGAGAGTAGGGGCATAGTGTGTTTCATTAAGGCGCACGATAGCAAAGGTAAAATTGGCCAATTCTTCACTCAGCCGGGCATCCCAGGGCCTGGAGATCCATTCACTGAGTTGCTTAATGGCAAGCGAAACATTTGCCTAAGCTAAAAATGTTTATAGATAGTTTTGTGAAGGATTCATAAGTAGTTTATTGTTTCAAGCAGAGATAAACAGTTCATGAGTTGTTGCTGGGCAGAGTGCTGGCAGGGGGAAGGGGCAGAGTCAATGCCCTGAGGTTGGGGGGGGGGGTGGAAATGTGATTGTACAGACTGGTTTTACAAATTGATTTTACAGACATAGATCCTAAAGTACCCCGTTTACAAACTGATGTTACAGATTGATACTACAGACATATACATCCCAAGGACCCCATCATTCCCCCCTTAAACAGATGGCACCCAAAATCGTTTGGGGACAAGGGGTGATGGTCTCAGCTTCCCGAACTGCTTCTCGCTGGGAAGGGGTGTAGAGCTGTCCCTGCCTCACAGGGTTCCATCATTCAAGGGGTGGGGTCCATGGCCAATGTCCAGAATCTGGCCGATGCTAGATCCAAGGGGTGATGAGTAGCAGCTTTGGGCAACTGTTGGTACTCAGTCTGAGCAGTCATCTGCAGATGGAAAGCACTGAGCCTAGAAGAGATAAACCTATCAAGGAGGTTAAGCAGGCAAGAGCCAAAAATAAGTAAGAGAAAATTGACCAGAAGTGGGGTGAGGATGGGCTAGCATAAGCCATTACTCAGACTATTTCACTTTCCTTCATATTTCTACATACTACATAGACAAGATACCTCATAAGTCTTTATTCTTTTACTAACATAACTGTACTGCCTTTAACAAAAGAGGCTTCTGACTTGAACCTCACAGCTAAATGGTAGACATACATCCTTGTTTCACAAAGCTTGTTTATCCTCTGATTATATTCACTCTGGGAGAAAGAGACACTTCAGAAAGTGAATCTTTTACTTGTACATTCAGTTACAAATGTTAACTTTTGCTTAGATAATGGAATAACTGCAAATTCAGATCAAAACAGCAAGATCTCTTCTGATTCACAACTCATTACATTAGTTTAGCAATAAATTTATCTTGCAAATGAAAGTTTTAGTAGGCCTCCTAAAATTACACTAGAGATTTGAAAATTTCTTCTGAAAGTATTTTCCCTTCTTTTAAAACAGTTTCAAGATTTATAATTGATCACTAAACTTTTATGAAGAAAGTTAGTTGAAAACTTTTAAAATGATCTTAAGTAATTTGCATACTTTCTGCACATGTTCCAATTCCAAATGAAAAATAATATTAGATTTTCCAGTAAGCTTACTGACTACTTGCTCTGATCATGGAAACTTGCTATAGAAGGTAAAAAGCAGGGACATGTGACATTCCAAATATGACAGGATAAAACATCCTTGACTCTTTTTAAATTCAGGTAAAGTCACAGATATCCAACCATGCAGTATCTGTTCCATCTTATAGCTAGACTCAGGAATAGGTGGGAAACATTCCTTTTCAAAGGAATCCCATGGGTTAACTGAGCCAGGAGGGATCCCATCCCAGACAGAGGCTAAGATTGTCCCTTCAGCCTTTACCAAATGTAGACTTCCACCTATCAGCAGTACAGGATCACATTCCCTCTGAGTAGCTTGTGGCATTTTCTCTGAGACACTGATTTAATGCAGACAACTATACCCAAATTCAAACTCAAAATAAAATTTAGTTCTGGTCCCAAGTGCCTTTTACCTTAAACAACAAGCTTCATCGATCACAGCTTAGAGCTAGTTATTTTTATTTTCATGGAGCTGCACTAAGCAATGAAGATTTATCAGGTCTCACAAATGTAAAGAATTCCATTTACCATCTTTCCTTCTGAAATCTAAATGCTAATTGATAGAAATCCTTCTAATCTTTGCAACTTCTTATCAAGTTAGGTTCATTTAAAACTACACTTAAGTAAGTTCCTTTCACAGGCTGAAAGACCTTGCCTAATAGAGATAGGTTTTTTGGGAATTTGGCAGTTTTACAACATAAGGAAAATTTATATGAATTCTAAGGAGGAGAGACTGGGGGAAGGGCTAATAATGATGCCCCTGCTTAGCCAATTCTCATACATGCAGGAGGACTGTTCTGAATGGGTAGAACTAGTCAGAATAAAGTTTTCATCCAATCTCCTCCTTTCCACATACAGTAATCAATTGACAATTTTAGATTTTAACATTAAAACAGTAGCCAAAATAACTTAGTTAACAATCTTACACGTTTTAAATAGTCTTAACTGAAATTTCCTTTTAAACAAAGACAGACTTGGAAGCTTATGATTTCCCAAATTACAATACTCCAAGACTTTAAGAAAACTGCTTCTTATACAGCATAGATAATACAACTTTTTACCAGTAACAATATCATAAACAATTATCATGTTCTTAAATTTGAACTTTGAAATAAAAACAAATGAATTACCAATCTGGTGACTTTAAAAATCAAGTTTTTGAAGTTACACAGAACTAAAATTTTCTTGATGCCACACACCCAATCAACTTATCAGTAGAAATCAATTCTTATCTTTAGCATCAAATTAGGAGTGACACTTTTTACCTCTCATTTGAATTTAATTGACTTATAGTTTTATTCTAATACACAGATTTTTCTTCTTTTAGGTGAGGCAGGAAATAGTTACATTTTTATCTGCCTGCCTCTTTGATTTGAGGGGAGAAGATTCCCTCATTATTTCTTATCACCTTCTCCTCACTCTACTTGGCCAGAGTGGAATGAAGAGGAGGAGATTTTCAAACTTTTAAAGATCTTAAAACTTCTGTTCACACTTCTCAATACCAAATACCATCTCTATCTTAACTTCCTACCCATGCTTCTTTCTTTGCTACATGTTTAAACTTTCTTGCTTTTCCTATAGTCTTAGACTTGCATTTTATCATAAACCTTACATGATGTTAGATTACACACTCACTCATTCACACAGACACACACAAAAAAACAGAACAGAGAGAAACTGACAGGAACGTTCCAAAAGCTCACAGAGGATTGTTAGAAATCCTCAGGCACAAATCATGTTTGCTTGGCTTCCAGATAGATGCTAATGGAGGCCAGGTACAATTTGCTTGGCCTCCAGATAGATGATAATGGAGGCCAGGTAAGACTTGCTTTAAGATAATCTAGGCTCAGATCTCCAAATGTAGGGGGAAACACTGGCCCATCCTTCCTTCTTGGGGTCGTGAAGACTGAGTTGTTTTTTTTTTTTCAACTGCTCAAGAGACATCCCAGGGGGGGAGTCTCGGGGTATGGAGACAGAATGTCAGGCTTGAAAAGATAGATGTTGGGAACCAAGGCCATCAGAGACACAGTGTGGGTATAATTGGCTAAGGAGTTACCCTATAGATAGGGTACTGGAGAGAAAGGGGGCAAAAGCGGGGGAAGGCGATATACGACCTGCTAATGAGGGGGGGCTCCAACAGCGACCATCGCTGTGCAGAGTCCCAGGTTTCGGCACCATTTGTTGTCAGATCCTTTCGCGGGGCCTTCTGGACGCCACCACGTGGCGGGGAGCGCCGAGCAGAACAAAGCACACTTACACAGCAACTCAGGGGGCAACTCCAACTTTATTTCCTGCTCTTCTACATATATAGCCTATCCTACGCAAGCACTTTCCATTTTGGCTCTTGGCCAATTAAAACACCTTTTGCCTTTTAAGGTCAAGCACACCTTAACCCCTGGGACTCTTATCTCGCGATTTCTACCTGGAGCAAGGATATTCCTTGTGGACCCGGTTGAGTGTCGCTCCTTAGAACAAGGCAGGGTCAGCTGTGGGCCTAGCAGTACCTCAAGTGCCTAGGGGGTTAATGGGGGCGAGAGTCTTTGCCATCATCACCTAAGCCCGGAGGCAGTGCCGTCACGGGTCCAGGGACCTCTCAAGGGCACTGAGGTAAATCCTCGTTGGCTCTCCTACATATCTTCACATCATCTGTCCCCCATATCTGCAATGCTCTGTCCCTCCTTAACACAAGCTCTGAGAATCCCTAGATTTCTTGGTTCTACTCAGATGTCACCCCCTATATAAGGTCTTTGCTGGTGTCCCCAAGTTGTCAAAGGTTCTCCCTTCTCAAATTACCTCAAATTACCTTGTTTTTGCTTATCCCAGTAGAAGTGGATTGTAGGCTCCTTGAGGGCAGGGACTGTTTAGTTGGTCTGTTTCTTTTTTCTCTGGATGGGGATATCTCTTATGATTATGAGTCTTTTGGAGTTGTCTTATAACCTTACATTGCTGAAAGGAGCCCAGTCTATTGAAGTTAGTCATCACACATACATTGTGTCTGTGATCATGTACAGATTTCTCCTGGTTCTGCTCTTCTCACTCAGCATCAGTTTATATAATTCTCTCCAGGTTATTATGAAGTCCGTCTGTTCCTCATTTCTTATAGCACAGTAATATTCCATTGCATTCATATACCACAACTTATTCAGGCATTCCCTAATTAATGGGCCTCCCCTTGATTTCCAATTCTTTGCCACCAAAAAAAGAGCTGCTGTAACTATTTTTTGTGCATACAGTTCCTCCTCCCACTTCTCTGATGCCTTTGGGATAGAACCTTCGAAGTGGTATGGCTGGTTCAAAGCGTGTCCACCTATTTAGAGCCCTTTGCGCATAGTTCTAGTTTGCTCTCCAGAATGGTTGGATAAGTTCACAACTCCACTAACAATGTATTAGTGTTCCAATTTTTCCGCATCCTCTCCAGAATTTATCATTTTCCTGTTTGTCATCTTAGCCAATCTGTCCGGTGAGATCAAAGTTGTTTTGATTTGCATTTCTCTAACCAATAGTGATTTAGAACATTTTTTCATATATTTATAGATATCTTTAATTTCATCTTCTGTGAATTGCCTATTCACATCCTTTAGCCATTTGTCAGTTGGAGAATGACTTGTATTCTTATAGATTCGACTCAATTCTTTGTATATTTTAGAAATGAGGCCTTTAGGGGGGCAGAGTCAAGATGGCAGAGTAGAAACAGGACTTCCACACCACTCCCACTTCCACCTCCAACAATTAATGTAAAACAATGACTCTAAACAAACTTTGAATCTAAAGAACCCAAAAAATGACAGAGAGAAGCTAACTTCCCACTGAAGACAGTCTGGCAGGCTGGAGGGAAGGGGCCAGCACAGTGCTCTGGGAGCCAAGCCCAGCCCTCCATGAGCCTGAGGTTTTAGGTTCAGGGTGGCCACAAACAGTCATTATCTAGAGGGACTTCAGATCACAAGAAGCTACATCAGTTTCCAAAATTATCAACCCACAGATACTAAGGACAAAGTGAGAGGTCAGTGCAGTGTGGACTTTGGGAACCAGGAGTCTGGGAGTGTGGTCTGGCCTTTATCCTCTGGAGGGAGAAGCAGCTGAGCATCCACGGCCATGCAGACACTGACATGTGCCTGATTTAGAGCTCCTGGTGTGTAGATTGTAAGGGGGAACAAGCAAACAGTCTGAGGGGTAATCACTCTTGCTTTAACCTGCTTGGATCTGGATCATGGTTTGGGGTGGAGGTCCTGGGGTGTGTGACCAGTGTGCCAGAGAGTGTGGAGGCTTCAGACTAGTGGCCTTGTGTTTCATCTAATGCACCACCTGGCTGCCCCCAAATAGAAATGGGAGCCACTAATCTGTACTGTAGGCCACATACTGATATAGTTTTAAAATTAAATGTTATCTGCTTTACTGTATTTTTATTTCATTGCAAAATATCTCCCAATCACTCTTTAATCTGCTTCCAAAGCATTCCAGAACATAGCCAGACAGTGGTTGTATATTGGATCTCTCTGGTCAAACCTACCCTACCTGGGATCCACATTCTAACAAAAGCCACAAGAGGTGGTCACTCAGTCCCTCTTAGGCAGGGCCCCTGGAGTAGCCCCTTATGTTTCTGGACACCTGTAAGAGGGAGGATTTGGAAAGCTGGACTCTGGGGGTCACAGAGTTTGGAGATCAAGGTCAGAAAACCAGCTCCAGTTTTGAAAGATTTTTCACATTTCAATGAACTGATTATTCATTAGAGAAATCAAAGGAGCATTTTTGCCTTGCTTTTTTGTAAGCCACCGGGGGCCAGGAAGTCTTGTGAGAAGAGAGAAAACAAGACCTCCCTGTACAACCATCCACCAGTAGATGGCCAAGGGAAGAGGAAGCTTCTGGGCTCAGAGGAAGATGGGTCCATCCCCTCGAAGCTCTTTCCCTGTGCTAACCCCAGGATCCCTAAATCATGGCTGGTGAAGATACACGATGGCTTACACCCCAGAGGTAGCTTCAAAGACCAGATAAGGTTGAATAGTGGGACTTCTCTTATCTTTTCTAGAGGTGTGGTATGCGGGGGAGGCTTAGGTATCCTGGGATCCAGCTGACACTACTTTGTCAATTGTCTTGTAAACATATGGAGACTGTAAATCTAAGGGATAAAAACTTTCTCATTCTTGTATCAGAAAGCAAGAACTTGTGTTTTGTCTCTGTGAAACACATTCTGTTTGTCTCCTTTAACCAAAGTTTCAGGTGGATAGTTACGGTGCCATGACTCGGATGGAACAGATGGAGTGGGACAAAGACAGAACAGCACCCCACCTTGCCAAAACTATTGTCTCAGGCACCTCAGGATTCATTTTTCCTGAAGGTTTAATCTTGATTGGTCTAATAAGTTCCCCATTCGAAGCTTCTAAAGGATTCCCACTTGTTTTGTTGAAGTCTGAAATTCCCTTTAAGCAAGCTCAGGGGGTGGGGATTAAATCTGCAGTATAGACTCTGCAGAAGTACGGATTGATCTAGGAAAATTAGTAGAAGGATTGCCTGCGCTAGTGTTAGTTAACTAAAGATAGCCAAAATTATGTTGCCCACAACAGGGCTCTTTTTTTTTTAATTTTTTTTTTTAAAGCAATTGGGGTTAAGTAACTTGCTCAAGGTTACACGGCTAGTCATTTGATTTATGCGTGGGTGCTCATTTTCTGAGGCCGGATCTGATCTCGGGTCATCCAAACTCCGAGGCCAGCTCTCTTACTCACTGCGCCACCTAGCCGCCCCTTTAGGGCAATTGGGGTTAAGTAACTTGCCCAAGGTTACACGGCTAGGTTTTTGTTTGTGCGGATTAAGTGTCGGAGGCCGGCTCCGAACTCAGGTCCTTCTGATTCCAGGGCCGGTGCTCTATTCACTGCGCCACCTAGCCGCCCCAACAGGGCTCTTTTGACTGCTCTGAGTTTTATCTTAAAGCCAAATTAAGTTTAAAGGCCAACAAAACATCTAGCCAGGAGGGGGAATGTTTTCATATTTGGTTCGTCGATATGGCTGAGCAAAAACAAAAGGCAGCAGCCTTTGCACTTAAGACTTGTAGAACTGCTTTAGCACCAGCCCGTCCTTCCCAGTCCCTGCTGATTGTCTCCCCCTATTCTCTCCTCTTTCTCAACAACCCAAGCCAATCTTCCTTTTCCAACACTTCCCCATCACTCCTCCTCTCCCGTATTCTGTTTCCTCCCTCCTATTTTTACCTTAAAGATTTCCTGCAAATTGTAGGTGTTTGCCTCCCAGCTTGCCAAAATGTTAGCAAATTAAGCTGAGGAGAGCCCTGAAGCAAAAAGGGAGCTTCAAACAGGTCCCATCCCAAACCTACACCCCATTCCTAATGTGACAAGGGACTACAAACCTGGTATTTATCACTATTGGAAGAAACAAATCTGTAAGACTCTTTATTTTGTGGTTTCTGATCTGGCTAAACTGGAACTATAATAAAATTTTAGATAGCTAGAAGCCTCTTAGCAGATCCTGGGATTAAACATTAAGAAGCTGGAAATAAATTATATTGGTATTGCTGGAAAAAACCCTGAGACTATAGGTAAAATGAAGGACCTAAGCCATGCTAAAATATCTATTCCCAATCCTAATCACTTAGTATTCCCCACTTCCTCCCCAAGGGTTAAGAGAGTATCTCAGTATGAGGATTTTAAGAGCCACAAGTTCTTGTTAACTCCTGTCATCCTAGATCAGATTAAGAGAAGAGAATGCAAGAAAATTATAGGGAAAACTTAAGTCACCCTTCCCCACCTGGTAAGAGGAGGGGAGGAATAAAACCTAAAGACTGGTAGTAGCCCTGACTACCTTGTAGTCCAACGTTCTCAGTGAAGTTTGGACATATCACCAGGTCCCATACATTCCCACACTGTCCCAGCAGCTGCAACTGCCTCAGGATTAGTAAATTGTGCAGTTTGGGGGAAGGAAGAGGTGGGTGGAGAGGGCCTCTGGCAAACATTCTCGAAGCCCTGCTTCTAAGAATTATCACTACTGGGAAGACAAACTCTAAAATTTTTTGTTCACATTGAAAAATGAATCAAATTTTGGCAAGCTATTTTATCTCTGTTTGTCCCATTTCCTGATATGTAAAGGGATAATATTCGCTGGTTTTATGGGATCAAAATGATAGAATGATTGTAAAATACTTAACATAAAGACTGGCATGTGTTAGATAAAACGTTATTATTATCTTTTTCATTTAATGAAATTGTTAAATTTAAAGTAGATTTTTTCTTTCTCAATAATGTCTTTATGTGATCATATGGAAATATAATTAATCTCATGTAGAATTTATTGTTTCTGTTATTACTGTATTTCTATAATTGTATTTCTAAAAGTATCCTTAGTTGGGAAAAGATAGGGGTATGATTTTAAGACTGTTTCATATGAAGATATAGTTATACATAATAATCAGAAGATTTATGGATTCTATATTCCCTATGTGAAATTTTAGAAATTAATGAATTTCTAGTAATGTATTTAAGGTCAAAGGAAAGAAAACATACTGAGTATATATTTTTAAATAAATGCTTTATTAACTTCTGTTTTACATCATTCATTTCCGCCAGATTTTGAGTTACAATTATTTTCCCCCCATTATTCCCCTATCCAACCTCCCAGAATAGTAGTCCCACAAGATATCGCTTCCTCCAATCTGCTCTCTCCCATACCTTCTCGCATACCCCCATCGACTTTTCCATTAGAGGAAGGTGAATCTTTGTGTCCCAATGCCTGCACATCTTATCTCCCTATTACAAGCAAAAGAGTATTAATAATAGTATTTATATATATTAGAAACATTTAATGTTACGACCTCGAATTTCAGATACATTTCCTTCCTCCCTTTTCACCCATTCCTTCTTGGGAGATAAGTAATTCAGTATATGTTGTACATGTCTAGCTATGCAAAACATTATCATAGTAGATATATTGTACAAGGCTGCTTATAATTCCCTCCCACTCATCCCACCCCCCACCCGGTCCATTCCCTACATGATCCTGTCCCTCTTCTCTAGTGGGTACTTCCAACCTCCCCTCACCCCAAGGATGCCCTCCCATCCATCATCCCTCCTCTCATCCCCCTTCCCCCTATCCTGCTGCAGGTTGAGATATCCCATTTAGTATGTATGTCATTTTCTCCCTGAACCAAATTCAATGTGAATGTGGTTTTGCCTTTTTAGCCTTCCTTATTCTCCCCCCTCCTTTGCAACCACTTCCCCTTGCTTCTTCTACATGGGATAGTTTACCCTACCCTGTCTCTCCCCATCTCCTCTTGCCACTTTCCTCTCTCACCTCATAATTTCATCCCTTGAGTATTCTCCTTCCCAACAAATTCAACCTATGCCCTCTATCCATATATAACTGTAACCATATACACACACATTCACATATGTATTCATATGACCACACCCCCTTCTTCCATTATTTTCATAGTGTGAAAGATATCATCAGTCACAGATATTGCTTTTCCATATAGGAATGAAAATAGTTCAACTTTGATAAGTTCCTTTTGATTTCTTTTCCCTGATTACCTTCTTAGGCATCTCTTGCTTCTTCTGTCTGGATGTCAAATTTTCTATTCAATTCTGGTTTTTTCCTCAAGAATGCTTGAAGTCCTCTATTCCACTGAATGACCATATTTTCCCCTGAAACAAAATACTCAGTTTTGCTGGGTAGGTGACCCTTGGGTTCATTCCCAGGTCTTTTGCCCTCTGAAATATCATATTCCATGCCCTTCGATCCCTCAGTGTAGAAGCTGCCAGGTCCTGGGCTATTCTGATTGTGTTTCCACAGTATTGAAATTGTTTCTTCCTGGCTGCTTGGAGTATTTTCTCCTTGATTTGGGGATTCTGGAACCTGGCTATAATATTCCTGGGAGTTTTCTTTTTGGAATCTTTTTCAGGATGTGATCGGTAGATTCTTTCAACCTCCATTTTGCCCTCTGGGTTTAAAACATCAGGGTAGGGGCGGCTAGGTGGCGCAGTGAGTAGAGTGCTGGCCCTGGAGTCTGAAGGACCCGAGTTCAGATCCAGCCTCAGACACTTAACCCACACAAATAAAAACCTTGCCTGTGACCTTGGGCAAGTTACTTAACCCCAATTGCCCTAAAGGGGCGGCTAGGTGGCGCAGTGAGTAAGAGCGCCAGCCTCGGAGTTGGGATGACCCAAGATCAAATCCGGCCTCAGAAAATGAGCACCCATACATAAATTAAATTAAAAAGAAAACGTTTATTTCTGTGTGTGTGTGTGTGTGTGTGTGTGTGTGTGTGTGTGTGTGTATGTTTTCCTCCTGCCCCCCCCCAACCCTCCCACCTCTTCTTCTTCAGCTACTTTCTGCTGCTCTACTCAGAAAGAAATCTGCAGACCTCTCTTCTCGAAAATCTTCTCCTAGACAGACCGCCGCCCCCCCCCCCCCCCCACCATTAAGGATGCGCGTATTGGGGCTGGCTTGCTCGTGTGCGCGCGCATCCGCGCGCTCGCACGCGCCCGTCCCGCCCACCCACACTTGCATGCGACCACACAGGAGAATGTGACCCCGTAGGTAGACTTACAAAGCGGTCGTTTTCTCTTTGCTTTCTATGGTGTTCTCTCCGAAACAGCCAACGAACGAACGACTCTATCCTGGGGAGAAAGGAGACAAGAGGGGGGTGGGGTGGGGTGGGGTGGGGTGGGGTGAGGGGACGGGACGGGGGTAATACTTGAATATCTCCCCGTGAAACCTACCTCCCAGGAAACATTGAGCAAAATCTACTGCACCGGACTCAGTGGCTGGGAGGCACGGGGATCCCTCTCCTTTCCGCGATGGGTGACAGCACTGCACCCTCCGACAGTTACATTCCTGGCGTGCACCTTGCACACACTTCAATGCCTAGACAGGTGTCAGCTCGCCAACCGGCCCCCACACCACAAGCCCTGTATTGACTGGCGCGCTAGCGCGCGCTCCACCTTCCAGTCGTTGGCGCGCGGCAGCGCGCCAACTCCGTCTCTTTCTTTGAGGCTCTGGCGCGCGCAAGCGCGCGCTCCACTCTCCGGTCTTACAAGGTTGATGGTTTTTAGTGGTAAGATAGATCTTCACACCAATCAGAAATCGCATTTTGCATACTTACTGCTGATGAAATGTGTTTGTTTTAAAATATAGAGATATTCCTATTACCCACCAATCAGGATAGCGACCATAGTAAAACAGAACAAGTATACAAAGTCTACAATTCCGAACAGGGATATATTTCACCTGTTTATTCATCCTTTCATCATTCTTTTCTATGCTATGACAGTCATGCTAAAATACACTGTTGGGTTTCTACCGACCTGACTTTGGCACTTTAATAACAGATCATTGCATTTGGAAATGGTAATGTTTTGCATAGCTATACATGTAGAACACATACTGGATTGCTTATCTTCCCAGAGGGAGTGGGTGATAAGGAAGGAAGGGAATGGATCTGAAATTCGAAGTTTTAAAATTAAATGTTTCAAATGTAAAAAAAAAAAAAAAGAATATGATCACAGGACTTGACCACAGAGTCAAGTTCCTGGTTTGGGGAGAAAGTATCAGTTTTTTTTCCCCCTGAAAAGAACTTCCCTTAATCAGTCCACCTAGTTACCCGAGACATTTCAGCATCTTGAGTTCTCCTTGGATGTGGCGGGACAAACTAGATCAAACAAAAGTTCTGTAAAATTAGGAACACCTCCTTTGCCTACTCCTGGATGTCACCTCTGCCTTCTTGTAAAGCAAATGAAACATGGGCTCTCATTCCCCTTCTGCCAACTTGCTGGGTGACAAGCCAGTAAGGTCATCTCAGGCCTAAGGTTTCTCATCTGTCATAAATATTTCTGATACATTGTAATTGTATATTTTAACACATTGTAGTTGATACATTGCAAAATACATTTTGATACATTGTAATTCAATTGCTTAGAAGACATTGTCCTTCTAATGAATGATCTCAAAGTTCCTTCCCTCTCTCTCCTTTACTCTGCTGATTTCATTTCCAAGGGCAGATGCCAACTATTTCCGAAGCCTTCATGAGGCTGGTACACCTAGGGCTTTACCCATGGTGGGCACTTGGGGTGAGACACCCTGCTGACCTGCTGCCAGTTATCTCTTTGCTTAGAGCCTCACAACCCTCCCATCTATTTCCTAGAAGATCTGGGTGTAAAAATGAGTATTTCTGACAGGAACAAAGAGGGATGGAGGAAAAGGTTCAGAAGTGGGTTCAGGCTGAGCCTGAGAGCTTGGTGAGGACATTCCTGGAATCCCCCACCCCACTGTACTGAGAGTAGGGTAAAGAAGGATGAGTTGGGACCACAGGGAGGGAAGGTAGGGGTAAGAATGAAAGGAAACTCTGTCTGAGAAGGAATCCTATTCCTTCTCATGGAGCTCCTCCTAATGTCCAGGAGCTCCCTTCATGGTCAGCATAACCCAAGAGTCCCCACCCTGTGGAGAGCCTGGATGGTGGCAGAAGTAAGCAAGTAAGTACAGCCTGGGCCCTACCCTCAAGGAGCTTCCAATCTAGTTAGAGTCAATCACTCTAACATACAGGCTGCTGTAATACAGCAGATAGAAATGTCCACAAAGTGCTATTTGAGGCTTGTTGATAGAATAATCATTTCCAAATCAAGTGGTGTGTCCAGACATCTTGGAGGAGGTGGCATTTGTTGAGCAGGGTCTAATAGTAGGAACAAGATTTTTAGTGATTTAGAGATGGAAGGGCATTCTGGGCCTAGAGAATGGTGTGGATAAATGTATAAATGCAGGAAAGTACAGGATATGGCCTCATAAGATGAAAAATTGGTTTTTTTTTTCCTAAGGAGAATATTCCCTACTTAATAACAGTTTGGGTGGAAAGAAGCTATGCAGGCTTGAGGGCTTGACTAAAGAGGAAATGAGTCACTTTCCTGCTTCTGGGGACAATTTTTTTTCCTCACTGAAAGGACTTCTGCCTCTTGCCTTCATTAGGAAGGAGTGTTCCCCTCCTGGAAGAAAAGTCCTCCAGTTCATCTGCCAATGCCCTGGGGACCCTACAGGCCAGTGAACCTGTTACAGGGATTTTAGAGACAAAAACCCTCTTTGCAGTTGAGAAGATGAGGTCCAGAGAAGTGGTGGGATCTGTATATGAGGATCTCTGGGCTGCATATTGTCTCAGAAAACCACATATGAGTTTTTATTATATTTCATTGTGTCATTATTTATTTTGTTAAATATCGTAAAAGTTATGAAAATTGTGAGAGTGGAGTGAAAAATGACTTTACCAGCCATCTTGATCTGCTTGAGCTTCCTCACTACCCAGAGGAGGCTATACTGACCTGGAAATCAGAATCATCTAGTCAGGAGGCAAACTGAGTCTTATCCCCAAATCCCTGTTCCTGTCTCTCAGACTCCCTTTATTTGGTTGCAGTCTGCTTTTCTTTCCCAGCTGGCTCTGGGGGAAGAGACCTCACACCAAGTCTCCTATATCCTTGGGCTATAATTTGGCCATGGGTCAGTGACTGGGGACCCACATAACAAAATCTCCTCTTATATGTCAAATCACTATTGATCTGACGGCCATAAAGATTCCAGCTGTGGTGTCAATTGACTAAAGATCATCTTGAATTATCTGGGTCCCGGGAACATCAAGGCCCTCCCCTACAAGCTCTGGGGAAGGTCTGCAGGATCCTGTCCCCATCTGTCCCTCTTTTTCCCTCTCTCAATGAGGAGAGGTGTCCATGGTAATACAGGGGCACCCCCTCTCTTTCTTGGTGGACACAAGGACCACCTTGTCAGTCTTGGATCCTTGCAATTTCCTCCCTGCCCTTCCCCAGAGTAAGGATAGCCTGGTGGTGGTGGGAGCTGCTAACAAGCCCCTCTGAGCTTTACAGACTTTCCCTCTCCCTGTCATTCTCAGACAAGACCACTTCCAACACACCTTCTTCCTTCTCCCTAAGGTCCCTTGTCATGTGATGGCTCATGATATCCTATCCTTCCTCTCTGCTGTGCTCATTTTCACCCCAGTTGGCCTTTGGTTAGATCAATGTTCCCCTACCCTTATGCATGTAACTGCCTTATCCACCTTGCCTCAGTCCAAGGCACCATCTGCCAAGGTCCCATCCCAGCTATGGGCTATGAACCACACAGACATTGGATGCATCTCTACAGCCACACCCATAGAAGTGCCCTCTCCCATACTTCCATATCCAGTACCCACTTCCCCATGATGCCATTAAAGATACTATGCCCCTACTCCAGAGTTATATTTCAAAGGGACTAGCTGTCCCCTGTACCTCTTCCTGCAATACCCCCATGTTCCCTATTAGGAAGCCTGGTAACTGAGGTTGGTGCCCTGTCCAAGATCTCCATGTGGTTAATGCCATTGCTCACCTGTGGTCCCTAGAGCCTATACCCTATTATCTCTCATTCCTCCATCTGCTGCTGTGTTCACTGCCGTCAACTTCTGCTATTCCTTCTTGTCTAGCCCTGTGTAACCTTTCTGCTAATATCATTTTTCTTTCACTTGGGAAGGATGGCAATACACCTTGACCATCCTCCCTCAGGGTTTCACTGAATCTCCTTCATTCTTCTTCCAAGTTCTGCATGATAGCCTTGCCTCTCTTGTCCTCCCCCATGGTTCTCTACCCCTCCAGTATATAGATGACCTGTTGCTCTAATCCCCTTACTTAACTTTAGGGGAGACTGATGTCACAACTCTCCTCACATTCCTAGTGATGAATGGTCATAAGGCTTCCCAAGATAAGTTCCAGTTTTGCCACCCCTCTGTAAAATTCCTCTGCCACTTCATTTCCCAGGTTATTGTTTCCCCTGATCCTACTCAAACCCAAGCTATCCATGATTTCCCCCTCTCAACATCAAAAAGGCAACTACAGACTTTCTTGGGCCTCACTGGGTACTGCCAGTCCTGGATATATGAATTTTCTGTCTCAGCATGACCCCTGTACAAAGCCCTGCATTACCAAAGTCCTGCTCCCCTCTACCTGTCCAAGGAACAACATAAGGCTATAGAATCCATTAAAGCCCCCTCTCTGAGCCCCCTGCTCTGGGCCTTACCAATTATTCTCAGACTTTTGTGCTCTTCCCCATGGAAAAAGGAGGGGATGCAGTAGGAGTCTTAGCACAAAAACATGGGATTGGTACAGACCAGCAGTGTTCTATAGCAAACAAGTAGATGCAGTAGCCAGAGGCCTGCCAGTCTTCTTAAGGAGAATTATCACTGTAGCTGAAACTTTCAGACAAAGTGAGGCCACTATCCTCGATTCCATGGTGACACTCCTTGTGCCCATGCCTATGCTCCTCCTAAAAGCACATCACACCAACTTAAGCCTCAGGTCAGCATTAAGTCCTTTGAACCTGAACCCCTGAATCTTGCTAAGGTTTTAGAGACTATCCTTAGCCTTGAGGCAGATAAGCCTAACACCACCTACCATCATGATCTGGACCTCCTAAGAGACACCCATCCCATGCTGACCTCATAGATCTTATGGATGACTCCTGCCTAAAGGAACCTAGAGGGACAAGAGGCTGAAAGTTATTGCATCACCACAGTAACTGAGGTAACTGCTGGCACATGCTCACTGTGCACGACAAGTGGAGTTAGAGTCAGTGTCAAGGGCCTGTGAAATCACTGTCTACACAGAGAGCAGGTACACTCCTGGGGTGGCTAGTAACCTTGGAATGCTGTGGAAGCGTCTATTAGATAGCCACTAAAAATGGTCAGCCCAGCTCTAGGTTACTAGAGTGTCTGTTGCTCCCCAAGCAGGTGACTGTCATCAGAGCTTCTGGTCACCCTCATGAATCCAGCCCTGAGCCCCAAGGAACCAACTGGTTGGCCAGAGGGCAGCCCCCTCACCCCTGATCCCTAAAACAGTCTCCTGTATCTCCCCATTGCACCCCCACACATTGATCTAGTGACTCACTGAGGCCTGAGTCTTGCTCTCTCCAGAGACAATACACCAGTGGGGACTACAAGTGCATGCCTGAGAATCTGAAGTGAGACTCTGGAAACACAGACACCTGGTTGGACTCCCTTGCCATAAGCAATGGCCACTTCTGAGTCACCAGTATCATGTTTCACTGGGAACTGGACAGACTTTAGGAACTTGCTTCTCAGCACTGATGGGGAATATTCAAAACAAAGGTCAAGGAAGTGGTGTCTGGGCATCTGTCCTATCCCCAGTACAACCCCTCTAAGCCCCTCAGGCCTCCACAAGGCCACTCCCTGATTCTCATTGGCCTTTGAGATTTGCCTGATTGACTTCATCCAGTTGCCCCCAAGCCAGGATATAAATTCACCCTGGTTATGGGCTGTTCCCAGCCTGAGGCCAATGCTTGTGTTTTGACTGGTGATTGGGTATACTGCAAACCTGCACAAGGCCTGCAGGCCACTTACAAACTCCCAAAGGATTTCCAGAGGCCTTGAAAAATGAAGAGGAAATAGAAAGTAAAGATGCTTTGTCCCAGCCTTGCTTAACCCACCTTCAGCTGTCACTACTGTGATTGTGATGTAACTTGGGAGTCAGGTGGGCACCACATACCCCCTCCTGTTTGCTATATGACTTCTGGCAACCAACCATCATCAGTCTGTCTCTAGTCAGACGAGTGATTTCATGATAAATAAAAATCTTAAGTAAAAAGTATATTTAATTGACATTAATTGAAATGTCCATTTAAAATGGTGTATTTACAAAATAATTTGATCATCAATTATACCTTTGCTTGGAAAGTGAACCCCTAGAAATCTGTCTGGACCCAAAGAAGTTTACCTTTTTTAAATTTGGACCCAACCTACTGCCAATTTGTTCAGGTCTGATATATTGGAAGTGTCACCTATGGAGACACACCCTGGAAACTTGGTGGAAAGGAGTTTTTCAGGTGCTACTCATCACCTTCACTGCTTTCAAAATCCAGGGGATCAACTTGTGGATTCATCTGTCACACCGGAAGACTATCCCCACCCCTGACTGGACAGCTGAATCCTTGAGAGATCTTACTCTGTAAGGGCCTGAAGAAGACAACATCCGAGGCAGAGGGCTCCCCATGAGTCTGAACAAGGCCTGTGAGAAGATCACCCACCTTCCTGAGCCTTCGTATGCCCAGCACTGCCACCAATGTCTCTTGTCCAGTGTTAGCCTTGATGGTGTTAGCCGTACTGTATTCTTCCATTGTGCCTCTCCCTCCCCCCACTTTATCCTCCCTTCTGAACTGCTCCCTCTGCTTGCTGACAGTTGCCTTGCTGTCTGTCACTGAGGATGCCTAGCTATGGGGGGGGGGGGGGAAATAACCTCTCCTTTTCCATACACACTCACCCCATGTGGAGGCTGGTCCAGGAGGCAGTCAGGCTGTTTAACCTGTCCAGCTGCTGGTTGTGCATTGATCTCTAGGTGCCACTTTAGTATGTCCTGTCCCTGCCAAGGACTTGGCGTCCATTGAATTAGTATCCCAAGCCCACCCCAGGAAAGGCCTGAGATTCTCTGAGACAGGAGACCCTGAAAAACCATCTGTGATTCAGGGGGTGGGCCAAACTAGATCTGCTAGAAAGCTCAACATTTCCTCAGTGCCCCCTATTTCCAGAAGCAGTTGAATAAAGCCCACATCACCCTGGCTCTTAATAGCACTCAGGGTCCTGTCTTCTCTGAGGCCACCTGGGCCTCCTCAGCTCCCCCCACTGCTTTTTGTGATTTATCAAATCACTCCTCTGGAAACCCTGTAGGGAGCCTTGATCCAGCCCAGTATAATTACACAACCCATGTTAGCTTGTGTGAGCCACACCCATCCATAAGAGAAGGCTCAAATTCTAGCTATGTAGCCCTGCCCTCTTCTCAGATTCCAGGAATTACTACAACCCAAGGTGCTTCTGACTCATTCTGTGGGATTGGCATCACTCCTTGCACCAGTAACTGGTTCCTCATCAATACAGCTTTCTCTGCTGGGACCTGCTTGGAACTCTGGCCTGGCAAAATGGGGAACAGAATCATTTACTGGGATCACTACAGAGGGTACCTTTGAGCAAAACACATGTATGGCCCTAATTCTAATGGTATGGACAACAACCCCTGTCTGAACCCTTCTATGGGCATTCTTTTCTTCTAGTCCTGGCTAGTGTAGGACACCTCCAGAGACCTGAGTGGGACCTCCTTATTTGGCCTAGGGTCTGGGGTTAGCTTCAAGTCCCCAGTTCCCTCATGTTTTTCCTTACATTACTATCATCTCTGGGAATGTCCCTTTAGCAGACCCTTCCTTCTTGGTGGATGGGGCTGGGTATCATTGTTTCTGATATATTTCAGGTACCACCCTGATACTTCTGACACTCCAAGGCCTTGTCACTACTGAACCCCACAGTCAGGTCATGTTCAACCACTCCTGAGACACAATCCCTACCCTAACCCTCATTATAAGCAGCAAGATCCTGGCTGCTATGGGATTGGAAATAGGAGGTCTTATTTCTGCAAATGAAGTTTTCAGAACTCTGTCTTGAAAGATGACTGACCAGATAGCACGAATGGTGGGAGCCCTGAAGGGTGAAATCAACTCCTTGACCAGAACAGCCTTGCAGAATTGGTGGGCAGTCTATGCCTCTCTTGCCACTCAAGGGGGCTTGTGGTGCTTTTCTTAATGAGGAATGTTGCTTTTGTGTCAACAAGTCCCCACAAAGCCAGGGCAGCAAAGGGTCTTTCAGCATGCGTGCCACTCAGCTGATGGAGCAGGATGCTGGAAACCAGTGATCTGTTCTTAGCTCTCTTTCCCCAGGGTGGGAAGTCTCATTTGGTCTCTTCCTCTTTTGGTTTCTCAAATACTTTCTATCCTCCTAGTAACCTACCTTGAGGCTCGCCTAGACCTAACTTTGGCCTAGAGGGGCTCCACCACCTTGGTGAACAAATTACTGTTGTCTGTAGTGGTTCCCCCTGTAGGGAACACCTCATGAATTCCTTTGATCAGAATGAGGGGATATAAAGGTTATGAAAATTGTGAGAGTAGAGTGGTTAATAGCCTTACTAACCACTTTGATCTGCTTGAGCTCCTTCACTATCCAGAGGCCAAACTGACCTGGGAATCAGAATCATCTTGTCAGGAGGCAAACTGAGCATCTTTTGAGCTGGACAAACCTGGAATCCTTGCAGTGTTTGTTTGCTGAACCCAGAAAATCCTCTAAATGGACATTATTGATAATACAATTGCAGGTCCCTCCTTATCCCAATGAGTCTCCCAACCAAAGGCCCCCAGCCAAGCTGAAAGGAGCTTAACCTAATGTAGGGGAAGCCTGTTGTTCTACTCAAGCTTGGGTAGAAACAGATTTTATTTTTATATAGATAGCCCAGATGGGGAAGTGGTCTGATGAAAGAGGTATTTCCTCCATCCAGGGATGACATGATGATGAAACCATATTATTCCCTGTTATAAGGGGTTAAAACCTATGTACTCCAAAGGGAGCTCAGCTTTTGACTGCAGCTGCTCAAACATGCCTTGCCTGCTTGAAAGAAATAAATGCACAGACAACTTAATTTGTTTGCCTTCCTTAGACCAAACTCTGAAGTTGATATTATTTCCTGATTCCAGCAATATTTGACACCAGGTTTAGGTCATTAAGACCTGAGGCTCAATGCATCCAAAAGAGAAAATGAAAGTCTAAAATTCCTGGCTTTTTTCATCCTACTCATTTTTCCTTTTTGCCTTTCCTTTACTCTTTGTTGAGGCAAAGCATTTTTCTCTTCACTTCTTTTATTCCCCGGGCCAGGACAATTGTCCTATCAAACCCTGAAAATTAGGAAAAGGAAGGTCCTATAGAAGATCTGTGGGTCTTCGGGGTGGTGTGTGATAGGGGGTTTTGGTTTTCCCAAAACAATGATTAATTTTCCTTAAAAAGCAACAAAGCTGTCCCTAGGGTTCAATGGACCCTTATCTCCCTGAAGGTACCTTCCTGGGGACCTAAGGATACCTGAAGTCCCATCCTCAGGGATTTATGGTTGCTTCAACATAGTGTCACCCTGCCCTGCCCTGCTGACCATACAAGTTTCCACATGGAGATAACAGGAGCCCCATCCTGAAAAGTGTCACTGTGTCCTTGGTGCATATCCTTGTGTTAGGGCAAAGTCAACCTTCTTTCTTTAAGTGTTCAGTGATTTATGAGGGCCTCAATTCATCACAACATTGAACCTGAACTATCAGTCAGCTGTTGTTAAGCATGCCCCTAACAAGAAGAGGGGATCAGATCCTGAATATCTTGGGGAATAATAAGGACCCATGGATAGTGAAGGGATTTACTGGAAAGGATGAGAAGGCCAAAGACAGGCTTTTTGTCCCATGTATTTTCCATCTGACCTCTTTGTCCTCTCATCTCCTCCCTTTGTCCTCACTCAGAGTGGTCCTGGTGAACTGGAATCTTGACAAGCTTTCTGTGACTTCTAATCTGACTTAGTCACCTATGCCCAGCCTGCAGCCAACAGGAACAAGTTGTAGTTTTGATTTTTTCAAATGCTTTATTAACTTCTGTTTTACATCATTTATTTCCGTCAGATTTTGAGTTACAATTTTCCCCCATTTACCCACCACCCCAGAATAGCAGTCCCACAGGATATCCCCTCATCCCATCTTCTCTCTCCCATCTCTTCTCCCATACCCCTTTGACTTTTCTAGTGAGGCAAGGTGAATCCCCGTGCCCCAATGCCTGCACATCTTATCTCCCAATTATATGCTAAATAGTATTAATCATAGTATTTATATATTTTAAAACATTTGATTTTAAAACTTTGAATTCTAGACCCATTCCCCTCCTCCCCTGCCACCCACTCCCGCTGGGAAGATAAGAAAGTCAGTATATGCTGTACATGTATAGCTATGCAAAACATTATCATAGTAGATATATGGTAAAAGACTGACCACATTTCCCTCCCTCCTATCTCAATATTAAGCGGATCCAAACTAATAAAAAAAATAGAAGGCAATGTGAAATATCTCATTGGAAAAACCACTGAACTGGAAAATAGATCCAGGAGAGATCATTTAAAATTTATTGGACTACCTGAAAGCCATGATCAAAAAAAGAACCTAGAAAACATTTTTCAAGAAATTCTCAAGGAAAACTGCCCTGACATTTTAGAACCAGAGCGCAAAACAGAGGTTGAAAGAATCCACTGATCACATCCTGAAAAAGATTCCAAAGAGAAAACTCCTAGAAACATTATAGCCAAGTTCTGGAGTTCCCAGATCAAGGAGAAAATATTACAAGGAGCCAGGAAGAAGCAATTTCAATATTGTGAAAACCCAATCAGAATAACACAGGATCTGGCAGCTTCTACACTGAAGGATGGAAGGACTTGGAATATGATTTCATGGAGGTCAAAGGAGCTGGGATTAAAACCAAGAATCACCTACCTAGCAAAACTGAGTATCATGTTAGTCTATTTTTTAAGGTGTTGTTTTCCTCAGTCAGGCTGTTGACCCTCATTTCATACTTTTCCCGCATCCTTCTCATTTCTCTTTCCAATTTTTCCTCCACTTCTCTTATTTGATTTGTAAAGTCCTTCTTAAGGTCCTCTATGGCCTGCAACCTGCTCATGTTTTCCCCTGGGGCTTTTGGAGCAGGACTTCTGACCTCACCGTCCTTTTCCCGGTCTATGCCCCCAAAATAGGAGTCTAGGGTTGCATTTTTCTGTTTCCTTTGCCTTGGCATATTGCCACTTAATTGCTTGACTTTTGGGCTTGTTGCCACACTATGGCTTTAAGGCCAGATAGAGGAATTTTCATCCCGAACGTGTGGGGGGCAACTTCCGTTTCTGGCAAGCTGTAAACCCACCCATGACTTCCACCCTAGATCACAATCCAGATCCAGGGAGGTTAAAGCAAGAGCGATTACCCCCAAGACTGATCGCTGGATCTTCCTACAATTTGCAGGCCAGGAGCTGGAGCTGCCTCTGAAAACTACAAAATGGTGTGTCTCCTCAGCGGCTTCTAGCCCCCAGGGGAGGGAGCCGACGCATTCCCTAAATACCGGTCCTAAAGTCCATAGGACACTAACCTCTTACTTTGTCCTAGGCATGTCTATGTTGATAATTCTGGAGTTGCCACAGCTCCTGGTGTTCTGGGGTTCCTCCAGCCAGCTGCTGGCCCTGCCGCCCTGGGGCTAAAACCTCGGCTCACGTGGACCTGGGCTCGGCTCGGCTCCTGTGCTCTGCGAGCTGCACACTGCCAGGTCCCAGACCCTTGTGCTGGTCCTTCCTGCAGGGCTGCTGGGCTGTCCTCAGTGGGATGTTAGCTTCTCTGTGTCATTCTGTGGGTGCTGGGGCTCCAGAAGTTGTTCAGAGTTCCCTTTTACATAGTTTTGGGGGAATCTGGGGGCAGAGTGGCTTGGACGAGCTGTTTCTACTCCGCCATCTTGGCTCCGCCCCCCTGAGTATCATGTTTCAGGGGAAAATATGGTCATTCAGTGGAGTAGACTTTCAAGCATTTTTGATGAAAAAACCAGAGTGGAATAGAAAATTTGACACTCAGATACAAGAAGCAAGAGAAGCATGAGAAGGTAAACAGGGAAGAGAAATCATAAGGAACTTATCAAAATTGAACTAGTTACATTCCTACATGGAAAAATGATAATTGTAACTTATCAAACTTTTCTCAGTATGAGAACATTTGAAGGGAGTAGAAATGTGTGTTTGTGTGTATGTATGCATACATATATATGTCTATATAGGAGGGTATATGGGTGTATGAATACATATGTGAGTGTGTGTATATATGTGCACAGGTATACATAGATAGAAGTCACACGACAACTTTAATAGGAAGGGATGATACTTAAAAGGTGAAATTAAGAGGGGAGAGAGGAATATAATGAGAAACAGAATGGGGTAAATGATCTCATATAGAAGAGGCAAGGGAAAATTGTTAAAATGGAGGGGAAGAACAGCAAGGCAAAAGGGCATGAGTCAACCTTATTCTCATTGAATTTGGCTTAGGGAGGCAATGATATACACACTAAATAGGATATCTCACCCTACAGGAGTGTAGGGGGGAAGGGGATGAAAGGGGGAACAATGGAAGGGAGGGCAGGCTGGCAGGGGAGGGAAATTGGAGGCACCTACCTTTGAAAAGGTACAGGATCAAAGTAGAGAATAGAACAAGTGGGGGGTTAGATAAGATGGAGGGAAATATAATCAGTCTTTCACAATATATCCACTATGGAAATGTTTTGCATAGCTACACATGTAGAACCTATATTGAATTGCTTATCTTCCTATTGAGGGTGGGTGATGAGGGAGGAAAGGAAAGATTCTGGAATTCAAAGTTTTAAAATATAATGTTTAAATATTTATTATTATTATTACTATTATTATTTTACATGTAACTGGGAAATGAGATATACAGGCACTGGGGCACAGAGATCCACTGTGCCCTACAAGTTGGATGGGGTATGGGGGAAGATATGGGAGATATGAGTTCGCTGTTTTGAGGTGTTGGGTAGGAAAAATGGGGAGAAAATTTGTAACTCAAAACTTGTGGAAATGAATGATGTAGAAAGAGAAATCCAATTTAAAGTTACTGAAGACATTATAAAATACTAGGGAATATACCTGCCAAAACAAACCTAGGACTTATATGAGCACAATTACAAAACACTTCTCAAATAAAGTCAGATCTAATTGGAAAAACCTCAATTGCTCATGGCTGGATCAAGCTAATAAAATTAAAATAACAATTTTACCTAAATTAAATTACATATTTAGTGCCATACCAATCAACCTATACCAAAAAATTTCTTTGTAGAGCCAGAAAAATATAGTAACAAAATTCATTTGGAAGAACAGAAGGTCTAGAATATCCATACAATTAATGAAAAGAAATGCTAGGGAAGGTGACCTAGCCATACCAGATTTTAATCTGTATTATAAAGCAGCAGTCATCAAAACTACTTGGTACTGGCTGAGAAATAGAGTAGTGGATCAATGGAATAGATTGGGTACAGGAGACCCAGCAGCCAATGACTATGGTAATCTACTGCTTGATAAACCCAAAGACCCCAGTTTGGGGGATAAGAACGCACTGTTTGATAAAAATTTCTGTAAAAACTGGAACATAGTATGGCAGAAATTGGGCATAGACCAATATCTAACACCATACATGAAAATAAAGTTGAAATGGGTGAGTGATTTAGGTATAAAGGCTGATACCATAAGCAATCTGGGAGAGCAAGGGATAGTTTACCTGTGAGATCTATGGAGAGAGGATGACTTCATGATGAAACAAGAGTTAGAGAGCATTATAAAATGCAGAATGGATAATTTTGATTACATTAAATTTAAAAAGCTTCTGGACAAATAAAGCCAATGTTACCAAGATTAAAAGGGAAGTGGAAAATTGGGAAAGAATTTTTTCAACCAATGTCTCTGATAAAGGCCTCATTTCTAAAATATACAAAGAACTGTGTCAAATCTATAAGAATACAAGCCACTCCCCAATTGATAAATGGTCAAAGGATTTGAACAGGCAGTTCTCAGAAGATGAAATTAAAGATATCCATAAGCATATTAAAAATGTTCTAAATCGGGAGTAGAAACAGCTCTTCCGCACATCTCCAGCTCCCGTCACCAAAAAAATTTATGTAAAAGGGGACTCTGAACAATCTCTGGAGCTACAGAACCCACAAAATGACAAAGAGAAGCTAACCTCCCCCTGAGGACAGTCTGGCAGCCCAGCAGGGAGCGACCAGCACAGCGCTCTGGGAGCTGAGCCCAGGCTGGAGTGAGTCTGAGGCTTGAGCCCCAGGATGGCCAGACCAGCAGCTGGCTGGAGGGACTCCAGAACACCAGCAATTGTGGTGTTTCCAGAATTATCAACACATAGATGCCATGGACAAAGTGAGAGGTCAGTGCAGTATGGACTTTGGGACTTATTAGTGGGGAGAGTGAGTGGCCTCTTATCCTGGGGGTGAGGAGCTGTTGAGAAGCTTCAGCACAGCTCCAGTCACGTCGCAGATCCAGTTCCTGGCATGCAGTCTGTAGGGGGATCCGACGATCAGTCTGAGGGGTAAGCACTCTTGCTTTAACTTGCTTGGATCTGGATTGCGGTCTGGGGTGGAGGTCTTGGGGTGTGTGAACAGCTTGCCAGAGCATGTGGAGGCTTCAGAGAGGGCACCCAACTGATACTTCCGGCAGCTGAGGAAACCCCAGCGTTTGGGATGGAAGCTCCCCTGGCTGGTGGCAGAGTCCTACTGTGGCAAAAAGCCCAAAAGGCAAGTAATTGAGTGGCAACATGCCTAGCAAAGGAAATAAAATAAACAGAAAAATTCAACATTAGACTCCTATTTTAGGGGCAAAGAGGATCGAAGCATCGAACAGGAGGAGGACTGGGAGGTCCAAACTCCTGTACCTAAAGCCCCAAATGAAAATACGAGCTGGTTATAGGCAATAGAGGACCCTAAGAAGCAGATAAGAGAAATGGAGGAAAAATTGGGAAGAGAAATGAGAAAGATGCAAGAAAGGTATGAAATTAGAGTCAACAGCTTGACTGAGGAAAATAACATCTTAAAAATAGACTCACTCAAATGGCAAAAGAGGATCAAAAAGGCAATGAGTAGAAGAATGCCTTAAAAAGCCAAATTTGCCAGATGGAAAAAAAGAATCTCAAAAGCTCACTAAGGAGAATCATTCCTTCAGAATTAGACTGGAGCAAATGGAAGCTAGTGACTTTATGAGAAATCAAGATGCTGTTAAGCAGACCCAAACAAATGAAAGAATAGAAGGCATTGTGAAATATCTCATGGGGAAAAACAGTGACATCGAAAATGGATCCAGGAGAGATAATTTAAAAATTATTGGATTACCTGAAAGTCATGATCAAAGAAAGAACCTAGAAATCATCCTTCAAGAAATTCTCAAGGAAAATTGCCCTGATGTTTTAGACCCAGAGGGGGAAATAGAGGTTGAAAGAATCCACAGATCACCTCCCGAAAAAGACTGCAAAAAGAAAAATCCTAGGAATATTATAGCCAGGTTCCAGAATTCCCAGATCAAGGAGAAAATATTACAAGCAGCCAGGAAGAAACAATTTGAATACTGTGGAAACTCAATCAGGGTAGCACAGGATCTAGCAGCTTCTACACTGAGGGATGGAAGGGCTTGGAATATTATATTCCAGAAGGCAAAGGAGCTGGTATTAAAACTAAGAATCACCTACCCAGCAAAACTGAGTATCATGTTTCAGGGGAAAATATGGTTATTCAGTTGAATAGAGGACTTACAAGCATTCTTGATGAAAAGACCAGAGTTAAATAAAAAAATTTGACATTCAGATACAAGAACCAAGAGGTGCTTAAGAAGGTAAACAAGCAAAAGAAATCATAAGGAACTTATCAAAGTTGAACTATTTACATTCCTACATAGAAAAACAATAACTGTAACTGATGAAATTTTCTCAGTATGAAAATAGTTGAAGAAGGGCATATGGGCATATGAATACATATGTGAATGTGTGTATATATGTTTACAAGTATACATAGAGGACACAAGTCGAATTTAATAGGAAGGGATGATAATTAAAAGGTGAAATTAAGAGGTGAGAGAGGAATATAAGGAGAGGAGATGGGGAGAGACAGAATGGGGTAAACTCTTTCATATAGAAGAGGCAAGGGAAAATGGTTACAAGGGAGGGAAAGAACAGGAAGGCAAATAGGCAAAATCTTATTCTCATTGAATTTGGATCAGGGAGAGAATGACATACATACTAAACAGGATATCTCATGCTAAAGGAGAGTAGGAGGGAAGGGGATGGGAGGGGGGATGGTGGAAAGGAGGGCAGGAGGGAAGGGGGGGAGGAAGTTGAAAGCACCCACTTATGAAAAGGGACAGGATCAAAGTAGGGAATAGATCAAGTGGGAGGTGCGATAGGAGGGAGGGAAATATAGTCAGGCTTTTACAATATATCTACTATGGTAATGTTTTGCATAGCTACACATGTACAACATATACTGAATTGCCTATCTTCCCAGTAAGTGTGGATGACAAGGGAGGAAGTGAATGAATCTGGAATTCAAAGTTTTAAAATCAAATGTTGAAAAATATATAAATACTATTATTAATACTATTTTACCTATATTTGGGAAATAAGATATACAGGTATTGGGGCATAGAGATTCATCTTGCCTTACTGGAAAAGTCGAAGGGGGTATGGGAAAAGATATGGGAGAGAGCAGCTGGGATGAGGGGATATCCTGTAGGAATGCTATTCTGGGGTGGGGGAGTAGGGAAAATGGGGAAAAATTGTAACTGAAAATCTGGCAGAAATGAATGATGTAAACCAGAATTTAATAAAGCTTTTGGAAAAAGAAAAAAGAAAAAAATTAAGAACTTGAAAAATAATGTTCTAAATCACTACTGATTAGAGAAATGCAAATTAAAACAACTCTGAGGTGCCATATCTCACCAGCCAGATTGGCTAAGATGACAAAACAGGAAAATAAATGCTGGAGAGGATGTGGAAAAATTGGAACACTAATGCATTGCTGGTAGATATGTGAACTGATCTAGCCATTTTGGAGAGCAATATGGATTTATGACCAAAGGGCTATAAATATGTGAATACCCTTTGAACCAGCAATACCACTTCTAGGGTTATATCAGAAAGAGATTAGAGAGGTGGGAGGAGGACCCATATGTACAAAAATATTTATAGTAGCTCTTTTTACTGTGGCAAAGAATTGGAAATCAAGGGGATGCCCATCAATTAGGGAATGAATGGCTGAACATCTTGTGGTATATGAATGTAATGGAATACTACTGTGCTATAAGAAATGAGGAGCAGATGGACTTCATAATAACCTGGAGAGACTTATATAAACTGATTCTGATCAAGAAGAGCAGTGCCAGGAGAAATCTGTACACAATTATAGACACAATGTATGCGTGATGACTAACTTCAATAGACTGGGCTCCTCTTAGCAGTGTAAGGTTATAAGATAACTCCAATAGACTCATGATCAAAAGAGATGTGCACATCCAGAGAAAAAGATGCAGAGTCTGAATGCAGATTGAAACAAACTACTTTCTGGGTTTCTTTTTCTTGTTTTGTTTCCTCTTTCCCATGGATCATTCCATCAGTTATAATCCTTCTTTACAATGTGACTAATGATCAGTGTGAAGATATCTGTAGATCTTATATTCAAGAGCATGTTGCCATGATTGAGGAAGGGGGGGGGTGAGGAGAGGGAGGGAAAGAAAAATTGAAACTTAAGGGACTGTGGAACTGAGTATTGTAAATTAAAATTAAATAAACAAATCAACTTTAAAAAAAAAAGTCAAATTCTCGATTCAGCTCTCGTCTTTTCATCAAGAATGCTTAAAACTTCTCTATGTAATTGGATGTCCATTTCCCCCCTGAAGTAATATTCTCAGTTTGGTTAGGTTGATGATTCTTAGTTTTAATCCTACATCCTTTGACATCTGGAACACCATATTCAAAGCCCTATGATCCCTTAATGTATAAGCTGCTAGATCTTGTGTTATCCTGATTGTGTTTCCATAATTCTCAAATTGTTTCTTCCTGACTGCTTGTAATATTTTCTCCTTTACTTGGGAATTCTGGAATTTGGATGTAATATCCCTATGATTTTTCTTTTTTTTGGATCTCTTTCAAGAAGCAATAAGTAGATTCTTTCAATTTCTATTTTACCCTCTGGTTCTAGAGTGTGTCACTTTTCCTTGATAATTTCTTGAAAGATCTAGGGTCTTCTTCTGATCATGGCTTTCAGGTAGTCTAATACCTTTAAAATTCTCTCCCCTGGATCTATTTTCCAGTTCAGTGGTTTTGCCAATGAAATATTTCATATTGCTTTCTGTTTTTTTTCATTCCTTTGGTTCTGTTTTATAATTTCTTGATTTCTTATAAAGTCATTAGCTTCCATTTTCTCCATTCTAATTTTGAAGGAATTCTTCTCTCCAGTGAGCTTTTGGACCTCCTTTTCCATTTGGACAATTCTGCTTTTTAAGGCATTCTTCTCCTCATTGACTTTTTGGACCTCTTTTGCCATTTGAGTTAGTCTTTTTTTTTCTTTTTGGAGGGCAGTTGGGGTTAAGTAACTTGCCCAAGGTTACACGGCTAGGTATTTGTTTGTGTGTATTAAGTGTCTGAGGCCGGATCCGAACTCAGGTCCTTCTGACTCCAGGGCTGACGCTCTACTCACTGCGCCACCTAGCCACTCCACGTTAGTCTATTTTTAAGGTGTTATTTTCTTTAGCTTTTTGGAGGGTTCACCTTTAGAAAGCTGTTGACTCGTCTTTCATGATTTTCTTGCATCACTGTCATTTCTCTTACCAATCTTTCCTCTGCTTCTCTTACTTGATTTTCAAAATCCTTTTTGAGCTCTTCCATGGCCTGCAACCAATTACTTTCTTTGGGGCTTTTTTGATACAGGAATCTTGACTTTATCTTCTTCTAGTTATATGTTTTGATCTTCTTTGTCACCAAAGTAAGATTCTGTAGTCTGATGTTTTTTTTTTCTTCTGTTTGTTCATCTTCCCAGCCAAATAATTCACTTTCTAACTTTTTGTCAAAGTAATACTCTCCTTCCATTGGAGGTAGGGGTGGTAGTGAGGATTAGTGTACTGTCTCAGGCTTCAGGAATTTTGTATCAGTCACTTGTTCCCCCTCTATCTGTGGGCCAAGAGCCCCAGGAGGAGCCACTCCTGCTGCTGCTGCTGTCACCCCCAGGTTGGGACCAGACCAAGCTCCTCTTTCACCCAGGACCCAGAGAGATTTCCCACTGACCTTCTATGCTGTCCTGCACACTTTTGGGTTGAGAAGTCTGGAAAATGCCATAGCTACCAGTGATTCAGTCTTCTCAGGCTTGCTCTGGTCTTGTCTGTGCCAGCATGGCCCATGCTCGACTGCACTCAGATCCCAGCCCAGCATGATAGATCCTTTGTGTAGGCCTTCCAGGCTGTCTTAGACTTGAAGTGCACTCTATCACTTTGTGTGTTCTGTAGCTATATAATTTGTTTAGAGTTACTTTTTAAAGATATTTGAGGAGATTTGGGGGAGATCTCAAGCAAGTCCCTGCTTTTTCTTCACCATCTTGGCTTCACTCCCACTCTCATGAATTTTGGAACAAGTGAAAAAAACTTGGATGATCTTGGATAAGGAAAAATAATGGTCCGATGCTAAGCTTAGATACTGATTATGAGAGAGAAATAGAACTAATTAAAACCTTCCTCTTTTGTGGAAACACTAGGGCAGAATAAAAGAGTGAAAGGAAGATATCCCAGCAGCCTGGATCATTACAGAGAGGAAAAGAAAGTGGGAGAGGAGGGAAGTTATAGGTTGCGATAGGTCAGCTGGCCCTAACCATGCACAGGGTCTAGACTACAGGGAGTAGAGAAGGAACAAGGGCTTCTTTCTATTTAGAAATTTCCTCATTCATTAATTCCAAAGGGAAAGCCTTTCATTCTTCAAAGGATAAGAAAAGCGCCCACCCTGGGACAGGACAAGGGGACAAGGCAGTCAGTGCAGTGACTGTTACCAACAGAAATGGAGCCCCAGGGTCCTGGACAGAGCCCTGAGCAGAGGCCACAGAAGCCCTTAGGGAGGCACCTGCAATGAAAGAAAAGGAGGGACACACCACAAGGGGGGAGTAAAACAACAACAAAACAGAGAACTGGAACTCTCTAAAAGTTGGTGCTGAGAGCCAGCCTATGGGCTCACTGCCCAGCAGCCTATTTGGGCATAATTCCAGGTCCAGGCTGAGTCAGCAGGCTGGGCTCTGTCTGAGGCCTTCAAAAAGTCCCAATAGACCATGTCCACAAGGGCCTGTGAGCAATACAAAGATTATCATCTGTTCCCTCACCATGTACACTGGCCCTCCCCCAGGCTCCTTCCCCTCTTGACCCCAGGCCCCACCTGCACTCACAGACTCAACAGAGGAAATAAAAACCTCAGATATTTCCAAACTTTCATTTATTTTTCCTTCACATGGCCCGAACATTTCTACATTGGCATCTTGCCCCCCACAACCTCCCCCCCGCAACCCAATGGAAGTTCAGTTGAGATTGTGAAGAAAAGCTAAGGACCCCAGAACATTAATGCATTAGGCTGTTTTGGCAGTTGGACAGGGATCCCAGAGGTCATGGCAGCATCAGGGGTGAAGGAAGGCTCATTCACAAAGCCCTCTGGCCATGACTGCTGGCTGTCTCCCTGAAAACTGAGACAAGCAGAAAGAAAGGAGGCAGGAAGGGAGGCCTTAGAGAACAGGGGGAGGATCCTGAGGATGCTCCCTTGGGCTTGGGACAGTAGAGTCCAGTGAGGATCCCAGGGGCCAATGCTGGAGAGAGAAGCCAGGTGTCAACAGGAACAACATAGGGACTACAGACTGGTTTTCTTTCTCAGGTCCATACCAGGCAATTCTCTCATGCTGAAGAAGGACAGACAGATTCAGGGGGATCCTCCAAGGCCCCTCTGGACTCCAGCCTCTCATAATTCTAAAGGTCCTGCCTCACCACCCAGCCAATCCTCAGCCCAACCTCCCAAATTCCCTCCTCTTTGGCTCTCTTTACCCCAGCCCCTCTCTCCTTCCTGGACTCCAGAGTCTCACCTTTGGCTGAGAGAGACATCTAACCCCTGGGTACTGTCATTGCCTGGAGAAAAAGGAGGGAAACAACTCAGTCAGGGAGATACATCCCAGAACCAGGGTTTGGGAAGGGAAGGGGACACCAAGAGAAGGCTGCTGAGCTAAGCCTCTCCTCTGCCTTCTCACTGCTCATGTCCCAGAGATCTACCCTCCATGTCAACCCTTCAGTTACCCACAGCCTAAACATAGTCCCCTCAAATTGGAGAAAGAATCCAGAAAAGGAGACTGTTTTAATGGAATGAAATTGAGTTGAGACCATTAATCAATTTAAATAGAGTTCATTAACCTGTGGACTGTCAGGGGTCATGCACCCAAATCAGGCATCCCCAAGACGTACACACTCAAGGTTTATATAGACTAAAATGATAAAGATAATGGTAGGTAGGAGGAATCACAAATTAGAGCAAGTGGGGAAATACAGAAGCCACAGGATAGCATTGATTAATAACCTGTCAGTTCATCAAACAGTAAAAGTCCTTTGATTGGTTTCCAGCTAAGGGTGAGGGGCTGCAGTATTCTATTCTGCTTGGTGGGTTTTTGTGGTCAGCTTGGGCAGGCCTGACTTTGGCAGGCCTCCCTAGAGTGCTTTTTCTCTTTTGTTGGTGAGTCTCCTGAGAGACCAGGAGTACAAATGTATTTTCATAGGGGAGAGGGTTGGGAAGTGTTCCTGAAATGGAGGTTACCACAAGACCACACTAGGGTCTCAGAAGTTCACTGGTTTGTCTTGGAGACACAAAAAATAACTGGGACTGCACCTCCTCTCCCAATCCAGTCCAGCTCCTAGATCCAAGGGGAAGAGAGAAAAGAGGCCCCCAAAGAGGCACTTCACCACTCCAGGCCTGCCTCCAGGGGCTCCCAAGGCTGGGTTACAGTCCCCAGCTGGGGGGACACCAAGCCCTGGGAAAGAGACCCCCATATTCATCACTGATCTGAGTCTGAAGCAGATTCCCCCTTTGGCCAGCCTGTCACACCCATGCCAGGCATTCTCAGAGAAATGGTTTCCAGCTAGGGATTTGTGTACCTAGAGACTTAGGGTCTGTTTGACAGTCTTTTAGATGGGAGGGAGGGGACTTGGAGTCAGGGGAAGCCTGGATCTACATGGTGTCTGCTCTCTAAGGAACCTCCCAGGCCTGCCCACCTGAATTCTTCTTCCTCCAGATCCCAATTCCAGCAATAACTGCACTGAGGATGAGGAGGCCAACAGCAATGCCCCCAACAATAATCCAGGTGGATGAGGAGGGTGGCTCTGAAAGGAAAAGGGAAGTGACAAGCCCTGATCCCTCTGGCCTGAGATTCACTACTCCCTCCCCAACCTCCTCCAGTAACCACCTCCCTCTGGCCTTTGGGGGTGAGGGATGGCCTCCCCTGCTCACTATCTTTTTTTCCGGCCCCCCTTTCACCGCCCTCGACCTGCCCCCCCCTCCTTCCCCCACTCCCTGTCCTTACCCCACTGCAGGGCAAGGGGTACAGGCAACCCCTCATGCTGAACTCGGCAGATATATTCCCCTTCTTGGCCCGAGGTCATGCCCACAGCTGCCCACTTCTGGAAAGTGCCGTCCCCTGCAGGCCTGGTCTCAATGAGCTCTGTGTCCTGTAGCAGCTCCTGCCCATCCCTCAGCCAGGTCAGGGAGATGTCCGAGGGATAAAAGTCCTGGGCCCGGCAGCGCAGTGTCACCTCCCCGTGGGGGGCAGTGTGTCGGGTCACTCGGACAGAGGGCGGGTCTGGGGGCAAAGGGCAGAGGCAGTTCTAAGTTCCCCTTCTCCCACTCCTCCACTCCAGGGGAGGGGAAACACCCCATAATCCGGGCCCTGAAATATAATGGGTCCTTGGGGGATCGAGGCAGGAGGGGAGTCAGAGACAGGATGGCGGAGGCCTTGAGTACCACCCACACTGGGGCGGGGGTGTGGTACCTGCCCTCAGCAGGGTCTCCTTGCCCATCTTTAGGTACTTCTTCAGCAACAGCACACACTTCTCTTCCATTTCTCTGTAATGCTTCCCGACTCCCACTTGCGCTTGGTGTTCATGGCCTCGGGCACCGCCGCCGTCCACTTGGAGGTCTCCAGGTCCAGGGAGATGTAGTCACGCCCGTCGTAGGCGAATTCTTCAAACCCGCGCCTGAAGATGAGCGCGGGGGACACCTCACAGCCGTACAAGCGCTGCCAGGTGTGGACGCCTGCGGGTCCGGCCGGGTCAGTATGGGCTCTACTGACCCCGTGAGCCGCCCCGCCCCGCCCCCCAGGTGGCTACTGCCCCCTTCGCACCCGCCCCCCCCCCCCCCCCGTCCCACCCTCCCCCGTCACACACCGCTAGTGCTTTGGTTGAAGTATCGGCGCAGGTTCTCCATCGCCCCTGCGGTGTTCCATGCATTCTCCTTTATGGGCTCCAACTCTTCGCGCTCCCAGAACTCCGGCTCCTCCTGCTCCAACTGCTCGGACCAAGCTACCCGTGGCTCTGCCCTCTGACTCTTGCTGTCGCTGTCGAAACCCAGGAACAGTTGGTCGTCCACATAGCCCAAGGCGAGGAAGCGCGGCTCCCCAAGCCCAGGTCGGGTCTCGGAGGTTTCCAAATACCTCATGGAGTGAGAGCCTGAGATGCAGAGGGGAAGTCAGGGCAGGAGCCATGGAGACCCCACCCCATGACTAAGCCTGGGTGTGACCCATGACCCCTTGAAGATTGGGGGGGGGGTAACCCAGACTCTGAACTCAGCGGTTTTGAGATACTTTCCTTGGCCCTCTCCCCACCTCTCAGCACTAAAGCACTTTGATATTAGCCAAACTCAATCACTGACAACCCAGGCAGGTCTTAGGGCCCCTTAGCCTGGACTTTGCCCCCCTCTCTGGCACTCAGCTCTGGTGTGGGTCCTGGTTCCCTCCCACTCCCAACTCCCAGCCCCCCATCTTGTGTCCTCACCTTTCCTGCCGCACTACCCCCCCCCCATTATCCGTGAATTTCTAACAAAGCTGCTCCTGGTTCTGTCTGTGCCCTTGGATGTGGGGGGGGGGGGCTCCAGGACAGCTCTCCTCCTTAATGCCCCCAGGCCTGTCACCCCCATTCTCCCTCCTAGCTCCTCTGCCTAAGCGCCCCTCGTCCTTATACCCCATAATAACTCAATCACCGTCCCCCAAACTAAAGGACCAACACCAAGACCCCCCACCCCCTGCAAAAGTTCCAGAGACACATACACACACACAAAAACACGCAAACACAGTCAGAAATACACACAGGCATCAAGCGTGCTTATTCACCGCTTCTTCCTTTCATCCCCGCCCTGACTGCACCTGAGTCGGTTCCTGGGAAACCCCACCCCCAGCCAGGGGCTCTCAGTAGGAAACCCCACCCCATCCTCCCGTTCGCCCCGGGTGCTGTGTTCAGTCTCCCCGCGGAACTGACCTGCCCAGGTCTCAGGCAGGACTAGGGCCCCCAAGAGGAGGAGAGAGTACAGAAGACACTCCATTGTGCACGGGCAGAGGAGCCCAGAATTGCAGACACCTGTCTGCACTGTGTTTATAAACGGTCGATTCCCTCACTTCTGACTGGCGTCACTGAGGCCAAGCCAGCCAATAGCAAACGCGAGACAACAAACGTAATTGGTGACTGAGGAGAGTGAGCCAGCACAGGTTAAGAGACCAAAACTGAAACGGAATCAGAGGAAATCCCCGGCTTTTTATGCTTGTTATTCACAGAAGAGCCTCTAATTTTATGGAGCCTGGGTCTGTATTTCTCCATGATCACTCCGGGAGCGCAATTACTCTTTAAGGATGCCCTTATTAACCGTGCCAGTTTCTAAATCATTATTTTTTGAGGTGGTTTTTAGTTGTGTGCCTTCGCAATTCCTTGATCTGCGTTCTCTGTCTGCTTGTGTATGTGTGCCTGTGGGGGGGAGCGGCGGGCTTTTAGAGACATCTGGACCTGAGTAATGCTCCATAGGGGCGGCTAGGCGGCTCGAGTGGATAGAGAATGACAGGCCTGCATTCAAGGAGACCCATCCTGGGTTCCAGTCCGGCCTTTGACACCTACTAGCTGGGTTAGGTTTAGGGTTAGGGTTAGGGGTTAGGGTTAGGGTTAGGGTTAGGGTTAGGGTTAGGGTTAGGTTAGGGTTAGGGTT